>JAFIDM010009631.1:151566692-151607436 GCA_023159025.1 Thereuonema tuberculata
CTTGAATGGCTTTAGTTTGGTATTTAAAATTTTATGAATTCCAGATAAGTGAAGAAAATAATTATTGAATTATTTAGTCATCAAGATAAAGGATGTCCATTGATTTTATTTAAAAAACAAAAACGGATTGAATTATTCATTAATATAAACTAATATTGAGTTAGTGAAATTTCTATTTCTTATTTTTGTTTTAACATTTTGAAAGTAAAGTTTACCTTAAAGCATATCTGTTTGCACCTTATTATTATAATTTTAGTTTATTTTGTAGGTGTTGTTTTTATTCTTGTTTTTTTCTTCTTAATTTTGGGATACAAATTAGTAAACAAGGATGCTGCTCCATTTAATGTAGAGCTTTCTGTTTATAGCTGTTGAATAATAGTTCTATGAGATATATACATATTACACAAAGAAGTCTGTGCTTTTTTTTTTTTTTTAAATTTCTTCTTTGTTATTGATAATTAGAATAACAATCCTTATTAATTTGGATTTGTTTCCCTGTCTTCCTGAAGGCATATTAGTAGTAAACTTTTTTCTCTTTTTCTTCAACCACTTTAATGACTTGCAAAAGTCCCTTGAATATTTTGCATATTGTTGCTTTTAAGTCAGTATTTCTTAGTCAGTGAAATTCATGACTATATTAAACATAATTTATCTCTGTGCCTAACAAGTATTGTTGTAATTAACATTGATTTACTTTTTTAAACTATTGAGAATTAAGTTTAACTTTTCAGTAGGCTTTTCAACTTCAGCAAATGAAAAGATCTCTTTTCTAAAATTGTTTACTGACTTTTTTTATTATTATTTTTTATGACTGTGACAGATGATGATCACATTTCCTTACATTACTAGCAACATTATTTGTATTGCATTGGTTACAGAGTGTTTTAGGTAAGGGCCAGAGTGAGAAAGATAGGGAATTCAAAAGAAATACTTGAAATCACTTCAAAAAAAAGTTTAAGATTTATTTATTTAAGATTTTAATTTAAGATTTTCACAAGTATTTAAAAGAAACACCAATATTTAAAGTTAAATCCCTGCAATTACCTTTACTGTGGTCCTTCCTGTGGATGATAAGTTAATTATACCTTTTAAGGATTCTGCAAGCTTCATGATCAATTATTTCCTCCTCTCAGGTTTGTTTAATTTTGTTAGTTTCAGGGCTATTTTCACCAGAAGCACAATGGAAAATTTGTATGGAATGGAATGATTATTCATGTACCTGCCATAAGAAGCACAAAACTTCAGTACTTATTTTCAGTTTTTTCTGTATAAATTATGAATTGTGGCAAAATTGTAAGTTTATTTTGATTTATTTCCATCATTTATTTTGTTAACTATTTGTGAATGGACCGTTTCAATTGTCACAGTTGTATGTGGCTTCAAAGGAATCTGGAAGAGTAAACTTTAGCGACACATATTTATGAAAAAGGCATTGTACTTTTAAACAAATCCTTGGAAATGCACACCCTTTTTTATAGAAATGAGAAACAAACTTGTTTTTACCGTCATTTGATTAATTGATTTGAAATTGTCATGTATTTGCTATGCTCATGTGGAGCTTTGTATAATCAGATATTTTTTTTAAAATTTGTTTTCATTAAGTTATGAAATTGTGCTTCCTATCTCTGTAATTTACTGTAGATTTTTTTTAAACCTGTCAAATATTCTCATATAATCAGATAATGTTAAAGAGAAAAAAAAATATGGGAAGGCTGCATTCCTAACGTTTGTTAGAAAAAAATAGCCCTGTTCAGTCATTAATGATAGCTTTGTATGCTAATTTAGCAAGATATTAGGAACTACACTGTCATCAAAATTAGTTTTGAGTATTTAATTCAGGCCTAAGTTTTAATTCTACTCCTTTGTATGATATAGTCTAAGAAACATCAGTGCTTCCAATTTCAAATTTGTTTCTGAGTTGTTGTAATTATCATGAGATATATATTTTGAGATGTACACTTAAAATTAGATTTAATTCAGTAACAACCAAAAGTATATTTTTTATTTAGAACTATTATTTTTTTTTATTATTAAACTGAGAAAAATTTGATTGTGAATTTTCTTTGAGATTGTTACAGTATCTTTGACCTATTTCTTCTCTTTCCTTTTTTCCATTCCCTTCTTATTTTTCATAGGCTTTTTTTATTTATTTATTTCCAACTTATCCTAATTCCCTGCTAAAATGTACTAATATTTTGTTTTGCAAGCTTTTATTTTCACTGCGTTTCCATTAATTAAGGAATAAAAATCATGGTAACTCAAAAAATGTGTGAAAGTTGGTGAAAACCTGCAACTATCCTATGTTAACTGATGATCCAAAAACATTTTATGTGAAACACTGATTTCCTCCAACAGTGAGCACATATACAACCAAGTCAAAAGCAAGGTGTCCAAATTAAATAGCCAGAGTACCTCGGTATAGGGATATGGTCCGCCTTCACAAAAATGCAGATCTCAGTGATGCTGTTGATGATGGTGTCTAGGAACTCAATATGTAGCAATGATCAATGCTCTTTTGAAGATCTTTTAAGTCCCTCCAGGTTTTGAGATGGGGGTGTTGAGAGTAACAACATATCTCTTAAGAACATCCCAAACAAGCTTGATATGATTAAGATTGGGAGATCTGGATGACTGATCCATACGTACAATGGACTTTTCTGGAAGATATTATCTACCAGCCTAGTTTGGGATGGACATACATTATCGTCTTATAGGGAAAAGGCATCACCTGTTGCACTTGTATAGGAATAAACATAGGGATTGAGGACATTACCCCTTTATCGTCTAGCATTCATGTTCATCTTGGAAGCAAACACAGGTCTGTACATCCACCTAATGAAAGGGATCACCTCAAACATCACTACCTCCACCATAAGTGTTCCTTTCCTGGATATTAGGGTCATGACAGTGTATCTTTTTCTTACCCCAATCAGAACACACCTGGAATTTCTCTGCAAAATCAATCTGAATTCATGTATGATACTTGACTTCCATTGGTTTTCAGTCCTTCCATGGTTTTCAGCCCAAATGACATGATGTCTTGCTCATTTCAAATGTTACCCCTGATGAGGGGAAAGAGACAAGTAGACTGATAAGTCACCTAGCATAAAGGCATCCTTCATGAATCCTTCTGTACTCAGCAGATTCAGATATCAACATTGCTGTAGCTACAGCAAAAGTAGACCACAGCTGTGTTGGTATAGCTGTGTTGTTCCTCTGCTCACATAATCAGAGATAACTGTCATCCATGAAGTTGTAGACCTAGGCCATCCTTTGCTTATCTATGGACATACACTTATGATTGTGTATGTTGAAATTTGGTTCAACAGTCATTGGTCAGAAGGACTGACATTCAACCATCTTACTATTTCCACCAGACTTTTACCTGCCTCTATCTTCTGATAGCTCTCCACCTAGATTCATCTTTTAAATGATACCTCAAAGCCCTTAAAACACATCTGCTATCTCTTACTTTTTTTTTTCACCAATCTGAAGAAGAATTGAGGAACACCTCCGTAACTGTCCCTTTTATGATGACATTTGCATATGACACCCTAACTCCACCTTACTTTCACATCATATATCCAAGTTTCATGCATTTCCAATTCTTTTTTACCATATAATTGTGATTTTCTGCTTTCTACTTAATTAATGGAAACCATGGTAGATGGGGCTTTTAAATTTGTTATATATTTCAGCAATATCTGATGATAAGCTATATATCACACCATAAGCTACTATATGAGAAGGCTTAACGTGCATTGATGAAATACAGATAATAAAATAAATAGGACATGAAATAAACAGTATAAAAAAAGGGTTGAGATACTAATAGCTTTGGAATACTGGACATATTCCATCCTCAGGGACAGCACAAACATTTAGGACGACACAAGGTGAAGAGACATAGTGAAGGAGTGGTTTAGCAATAGTGACAGACATTTTGCTTGTCAGTGATGGGACTGTAGGCATTAAGCCGGATTATATGGCAAGATTCAGCGAGAAGTTGGTGGGATAGGG
Organism: Thereuonema tuberculata; assembly: GCA_023159025.1. NCBI lineage: Eukaryota > Metazoa > Arthropoda > Chilopoda > Scutigeromorpha > Scutigeridae > Thereuonema > Thereuonema tuberculata. The sequence goes on from JAFIDM010009631.1 coordinate 151,570,713, forward strand.
TATTGTGGCAGGAGAGGGGCTTGGCATTTCTGGGGGGTGTCCAATTTCATTGCAACGTGTGACTGTCTATGAGCATGCAGGGTCTTTGGTGTTGAAGGCATGTTTGTGTTCTTTGATGCATGTGGATAGGGGATAGCAGGTTTGTCCCACATATTCCAGAGGAGTATTGCTTACATGGGATCCAATATACAGTGTTTGTGGGATCATTATATTGTGTGGTGTTAGTGATGTCTATGTTAGAGAGTTTGAAGGCAGTGGCGAGTTTGTGTGGGGCAAGGAATTTTTTTAACGAAATATTCAAGGTGTAAATAGTAGGTGAAGGGGATGTATTTGAAAGGGGTTTGGGTTCTATGACTTTGGTAGACTTTTTCAACTTTTCTTGTAGGTGGATAAACTATTTGGATGTCTCTATCACATACAAAAACAACACCATACACACCACTGTATGCAGAAAACCCACATGCTCCAACAGATACATATACTACAGCTCAAATACACCGAATGAGCACTTGACTTTCTCATAGGCAGGGCATTAATGACATGCATTACAACACAAACCCTACGCACCGAACTCAACATTATATACCATATACTGAACTTTCATAACTACCCCTCCCTCCTCTTCCATGACCATCTCAACCACCTACAACACAACTTGAAAAAACCCACCAAAGCCATAGAACCCAAACCCTCTTTCAAATACATCCATTTCCCCTACTATCCACCCCTTCATTAAAAAATTCCTTGCCCCACACAAACTCGCCCCAGCCTTCAATTCTCCTAACATTCACATCACTAACACCACATAACATAATGATCCCTCAAACACTGTAAATTGGATCCCATGTAAATAGTGCTCCTCCAGATAAGCGGGACAAACCTGCTGTTCCCTATCCACACACATCAAAGAACACACACATACCTTTAACAGCAAAGACCTTGCACTCTTATACTGCCACACATTATAACAAAACTGGACAAACCCCTCTCAAACCACAATAAACTATCGCTGAATTTTTCCATGTAATCTGGCCTAATGCCTACAATCCCATCATTGGCAGGCAAAAATGTCCATCATCATTGCCAAACTACCTCACCCTTTCACTATGTATCTTGCTTGTGTCATCCTAAATGTTTGTGCTGTCCGTAAGGATGGAGTACACCCAGTATTCCAAAACTGTTGATATCTCGCCCTCTTTCTTATGCTATTTATTTTAATGTTTACCAGTTCATTTCATTTCCTATTTATTATCTTCATAAGCTACTACATATTTTTTTCATCTTTGCTGAACAATTATAATGAGTATTTTGCAATAATCCTCTGCTTTAAATGGATATAGAAAAAGTTGCAATTAGTTTTATTTAAAATTACATTAATATAGTGAAACTTGGATAATTCGAACTTGTTTAATTCGAAATTCTGGATAATTCGAATTTTTTGCTCGGTCCCTAGAATTCTGTATTAAAATAATGTTAAAAAATCGTGGATAATTCGAATTTTATTTTGGATAATTTGAATTTTTCATACGATTGTCCTTAAAATATTACGGTAAAAATTGTTCCTGAGACTTTTCTCAGCTAAGGTGCATTATTTATTTTAACGGATTTTCTAAGGAAAACAAAAGCGAGGGTTGGAATGTATTTTTGTATCAATTGATAGGTTGGAATCATGTGCTATGACTCAAAGATTGCATTCAATGAAGCAATTAAAAATATCTGCTTTTTTTTTTTTAAAGTGATGAATAATTAAGCTAGTAAAAAATGTTTGATTTAATAAAGAAAAATGTAGCAGTATTCTTAGATAAAGTTTATATGTATCTTTGATCGTGGAGTTAATCTTTTTTATTTATCTCTTCAGTTTGATAGAATATATGTAATTCGAATTTTTGGGTATTTCGAACTTTTTCTCTGGTCCCTTCAACTTCAAATTATCCAAGTTTGACTGTATCTTAAACAGTTCTTAAAATTTTAAAATGCATCTCAAAACAAAGAAGGAAAATAATCATGGAAAGGTTGATAAGACTGTGGTAGAATCTTCTATAGTGTTCAGTAAGTGTTGATTGTGTGACTACCACTTCTCTTCTGAAAAGATGAAATAATTGGTGATGGACAGTGACCATAGAAAAGCTAGGTGAGGCCCAGTGACCAGTGCTACATTACAACAAAATTGGTCAGCTAGCACTAACATCAGAAATCTCTTTGTTAGAGGTAATGAAGCCTCTTGCCCTGGAGACTGATGCGAAATAAATTCTTACTTTGCCCCAGATGATAGATCACAGAGATTCACTGTCTGTCCTAGTGATGACCATATCCAAAAATTAGTGGTATTAAGATGATGGCAATCCATTGATGAAAAAGTGCAGCTTCTTGAAGAGGAAAATCTAAAACTGAATTCACCAATTTACTGATAGAATTCTCTATCATTGAATTGGTTAATTCAATCTGTGATCCAAGAAAATTCTCTAAAATTTTTAGTAATAAGATAATTGTAGTACCTGGCAGAAAAAAAATTTGAGATAAAAATCGAGAAAGTCATTCAATTCTTAGATTGGCTGCAGATAGCTAGAGATCAAGAAACACAATAATTGACCTCCTTCAGAATGAGCTTTAGTAATTATCTAGAAGTTGTGAATGATAATAGATGAAACTCAATGATCTGAAAGAAATGGCAGTCACTTTTCCCTGATAAGATTGAATACATCACTATATCCCACAGTGAAGATCAGTGAAGATTTTTGCCCCTCCAGTCACTGGATTTTCAAGGCTTAAATTTTGATCTTGGAACTTGCTAAAATCTTGGCTGAAGTTACAACTTTTCTATCGCATCATTTATGAAACAGTCACTTGAAAAGTTTAATAGTGTTAAGAAATAAAATTATAACACAAAGTAATTAAATGGGTAGATTTGAAAATGCATGATTTTCAGTCAGTGAAATTTTTCCTGCAACAGAAATACAAGATAAAAATTTAATACAAAATATATGAAGATATACAAAATTTTAATGCATAAAAAGATAATTTTATATTTGTTGCCTACAGCTTGTAGAAGAGGATGTGGATTTTAAAGACTAATTTTGGTTAGATTATTCATTTCTTATTGCTATCAAAATAAATGAAATATAAAAGATAAATACACAAATTTTCATGTAGGCTTAAGCTTAGCAACAAAACAACACTTTATTTAAAAATAACAAATTCAACAGATAAGAGAAATTGCCATTAATCGTTTTTCAAACCTGTGTGGTACCATAGGGTATTACAGTTTGATCTAATGTTTGTAACTGCCTTTTAACATGCATCAGAGAGAGAAACAAAAGGTAGGACAAAAAAATTATTAAAATGCAATTAAAATATTAAAATACACATGTCCATCTGTGATCATAATGATTAGAATACTATACAACCTAACAAATTGAAATTTTAGAGGTAGATTGTTGTTAGAATGATCCCTATTGATTTCGGTACATATCTGACCAAAAGGTAAGGGACAAAAAAAAAAAAAAAACTATGTCAAAATATCTTGTTTTTAAACTGCAGTATCATGATAATTCAGAAACTACATATCCAACGGTGCTGAAATTTTAGAGGTAGGTGTATGATTTATAAAAAGATTCCTATTAATTTAATTTTGGTACATACCTGACAAATAGATAAGGAGCTAAGGTACAATACCTTAGCTCTTATGTCTATCCATTGTCTGTCTGTCTGTCTATAATCCAGATAAGTTAAAAACTATTTGCCCTGCATAGCTAAAGCTTCATTGACATCTTGATGTTTATAATGAAGTTGTTTTTGGTTGAAATCAAACCAGTGGGTAAGGATCTACTGGCCAAAAACTATTGAACGTATAATTACTGCCATTTTTAGATTTTTCTGTAGTTTCAATTAACAGTATACATAATGTATATTTACAGTATGTATTTGTATATCTGCAAAAAAACTGAGATGGAATGGAGGATATGTAATTTTCAGTAATTATTTCACTTTCTAAAAAATATCCTATAAAACCAGTTCTTCGTTATTTTGTTTTACTGTTTTAAAAAAAATTACAGCAAAATTAATTCTTTTAGTTTATTTATAATAATTGACTTCCATTATATATACAAAATTCCTTGATCTATTTCCAAAAGCAATTAATTACATGTCCAGTATGAGTACAAGGTGGCCGTACTAACACTATTCAAAGCCATCTATAGCTCGATCGAACAACCAAAATGGCACCAAATTTGGTAGGGAGACTAATGAAGACATGGGAAGAAGGATTCCATGAAAAAAAAAGAAAAAGTAGTTCCAAAAGACACCGATAGGGGGAAATGTGTAGCTGTTGTAGCTGAGAATTTGCATACACTACTTGTGAAGTTCTTTTACCTTCACCAGTCCAACGCAGTAGCCCGCTCTTCATGAGTTTAGAACCCAGTTAATGCATTAAAATCGATAATTAAGAAGTTTGAAAAAACAGGATCACAAACAGTTTGGCCTGGCAGAGGATGGAAACCAGTGCCAGAACAAACAATTAAAGACTTTGGAACTGCGATCGTTGATGGCATAGAGGGGACCTGTGCCACTCCATAGCATCGGCCATGGAGTAGTGCGACAACTGGATTTGACTTATGCCATTGTATGGAAGGTCTTGCGGAAAGTTATCTACTTGTATCCATACAAGATCAGCCACGTACAGCAATGATTGTGGTAGACAACTGACATTTGCTCTCATGTTTCTTGCCAGAATAGAAGTCAACGATTCTTGGCCTTGGAGAATTCTGTGGGGAGATGATGCCCATTTTTATCTTGATGGGACTGTCAACACCCAAAATTGCCGAATTTGGGTATCCAAACCACCTTATGCTTTTCAGAAAATCCCACTACATTCACCAAAAATCACTGTTTGGTGTGGCTTCACAGCAGATTTCATGTAGGACCATTCTTTTTGAGAACACTACTCTGACAGGAGCAGTAACCTGTTCCGTTACTGCACAGAAATATCGCGATATGCTGAACAGTTTCATCATTCCACAACTTTAGCAAAGACTGTGCGTGAATTAGATAATTTTTATGCAAAATTGAGCACTACCACACATTGCTCGATCGGTACAGCAGCTTCTATGGCATCACTTCACAGACTAAATAGTCATCAGTCACTTCTTTCTGGTTGCAAGGCTGCTTTGCTCCTCAGATTTAACTCTAGCTGAAAACAGTTAAATTTATTAGAGATTTATCATTAGGTGACTAACATATGCCAGCCACTACTGTTTCAACCATGAACTATGTTCCTATTGCAACGCAGACAAAAGTTATTGCATGCCAGTTTTCAAAATAACTCTCAAATGCTGATAATACTAAGCAGATAGTAGCGTCACTTTGGCTCTCTCACATAGAATTGACTTCAAAAACTTTCACTTTCCAACTTCGATATCTTCTTTTAGGATCACGTAACTCGAGCTATTTTTTATGAACAACTCTAGATCACATTCAACTATCAAATTCTTTATTAGGATTTGATGTTCCTAGCCTGTTTTCAGCCGATATTAATGGAAAATAGACAATTCAATTTTTTTGTTATACCTCGTGAAGTCAATCAAAATAGGTAAAAGCATTTTTTGATAGAGCATGAGAGGAGCCATCGAATGATGTACATAAATGGCCCTTTTTATGCCCCCTTTCTCCGTTACCTCCCTTCTAAGCTGAATATGTTGATTCTTCAAGAATTTCATTTTTGTCCTTGTTTTATATTCAGATTTTAGATTTTACCTTTTCAATTTGATGTCAGAGGAGCTGAGAAATCAGGCCTGTGTATAGAGAGCTATGTAGGCCCACAACATATTTTTCTTGATGGCAAACACTTAATGTTTACTTTCATAACTGTGCAAATTGTGTTCTTGATATCCACCTTGAATTTCTCCACATTGCAGAATCATTCCTTTTTAGGTATCTTCATTTCAGAATTGAAAAGGAGCAAATAAGATTTGTGTTCCAACACTTACTTCCATATCTTGAATAGCTATATATGCAGCAGCATGTAAGACATCTTGACATGATGAAAAGCAAATGGTTGAAGTGCAGTCATAGCAAATGTTTCCTATAAAGTGTAGGCCAGAGATGGCAAGTCAGAAATTTGCACTACATTCTCATATGCCTTAGATTAGTGACACTGAAATGTAGTTTGTAGAGACATTTGGCTAACTGAAGATCAGCCTCTATTTTATATTTTTTCTGGGTTTCTGTCTTAGCTTCTTATTACAGATTAAAAATATTATAGACTGACTTCAATTTACTTCCTAAAATATTGCCCTCATTCTTTAAAACTTAATGATTTTAATTCCACATTATATACCATGTTGAATGTGAATATATAAAGTTTATAGCTCATTCATCTTTAGTAGTACTTGTCATTAAACTAGATAATTTATACTTTCCAGTTAAACAAAGTTTTTAAGTTTGCATTATTAGTCATTGAAAAAACTTCATCTACACTTCATTTTATTATCGAATTTTTCGGAAGAATTTTCTATCTTCCTTCTTCAAGATTACAATATATAGTCAGGTGATATCAAATTACAAAAAAATTCCTTAGCATAGTTGTTAACAAAACTTAGCATTTTATCCTTAAAATGCTACTAACATATTATTATATTTACAATTGTTTCAAATTCAACAATTCTTAATTTTAATACAATTGTTTTATTTTACTAACAATCATTATAATAATCATAATTTTTTAAATTCATCGATTATTACACTTTTTTTGTTCTTGTTCATATGAGTTTTTACCATTTCCCTAGCTAAATTTACGAAAATACTCTCAACTTCCAAACCTTTGCTTCTATTGTAATTTAAGTTTCTTGAGTTTCTGATTATTATGCTTTCCAGTATTTTTCTTGTTTTTGTATCTTTTTCTAACATAATTATTTTTACTTCCTCCCTGATCCAATGTCCATTTTTCCTACAATGATATGCTACGTCAGATTTTTCTTTCTGGTCATTTTTAATACAATTAATATGTTCAAGTGCCCTCTCCCGTGTTGTTCTTTTACTTTCCCCAATATAAATTTTCCCACAATTTTGGCATTCCAATTCATAGATTAATCCCATGTTAGCTTCATTCTCATTTTTATTAATTTTTTGACATAAAATATTTTTCAATTTGTTGTTGTATTCAAAACCTATCTTGATGTCAATTTTTTTACAAATTTTCTTCAAATACCAACTGCTATTATTTAGATAAGGTACTATAATTGTTTCTTTACTTTTATTTTTATCCATTTCTTTAATCATAAATTTATCATAATTACTTATTGCTTTATTTAGAAAACTAGTGCTATAATCATTTTTCATGAAAATCGTCTTCATGTTTTCAATTCCTTTCTTAAAATCAGAGTCACAACTTGAATTTTGATCCAATCTATGGATGTAGTTATCAACAATATTCTTCTTGATCATAAAATTATGCCCTGATTACCTCAACTATGCTATGTTGCTTCATTCACTGCATTTCTGTCTTCAGAATAAGCAGTGCAGTATCTGCCATCTGACAAAATCAGAAATTTGTGTTTTTTTATTACTAATTGTCATTATTAATTGATGTTATCTTGTGGCCAAAGACCCTCCATTTCTAGTGCAGAGCCTCCTATTCCAGAGAACCGAAGTTAGTTGTTTTTTTATTTTTGTTTTGTTGTTTTTTTTTTTCCCTTTAGATCATTAGCACTATCATAGCTAAGCTCTTGATTACCATTCTTATTAATGAAATTCCATTAAATTACAATTATTCTTTGGTAGCTGATGATATTTATGAAAAGCAGGCTCTGCCAGTTGGTTGATAAGTTTATTATCCTCCACTTAAGTCAAGCTTGAAACCTAACTGGATGGATTCTCTTGGCTTCTGAGAATTTAATTCCGAATAGATTGCTATTTTAATTGAATCCAATTGTAATTCAGAGAACAGTCTGTCTGGAAAAACAAAAATTTTATTGATTGTTTTGCAACACCTTGTAAGCAAAGCACTGTGAGTTAAAGCTCAATCAGTTAAAGACCTTGATTTTCCTGCAAAATAGAATTTTTTATTCAGATGCAGAAAAAAATGCAGAGTTCTGTATTCCCCATAACACTCTATAATGATTTTTACATTAAACTAGAATAAATTTAAATAAAATCATCCTGACCCAAAAGCTTATAAAAATCGGTTATAAAATTGGCAATATTTGTTGTTACTAGCATTTTTTTCTTCTTTTAACTGGTAGATATATTTTGTATTCTAGTGGTTTGATAGTGACAGTCAAATGCTACTTCCAATGTGGCAGCTCTATTCAGATTTGGTTGCTAAATGTAAACGTAGCAAAACTGATAAAACCTGATACTGTAAAATGGCAATATACTTGTTGTTCATATGATGATGCTTGACATCTTTGCAAGGAAAAATATATATTTTTCTAATTTGTAATTAGGGTTTTTATATTCAAAAGATTGCAGATGAATGGAAAATATCTATAGATCCTATCAAGAACAAAAAATATTATGATAGGATTCTTATGTTTATTGGAAAAACTGGAAATCAGAAGTCTATAGGAGAATTACTGAATTTCAGCATGTAAGTTATACTGTTAGAAAATAGAGCTTTTTTTCAAGATTAAAATATTCGAAATGGATTAAAATAAATGTACATAGAATATTTCCTGAAAATAGGAACTAGTTTTGAATTTTATTATCAGAGAGGAATATTAAAATTATTTAGAATTGTAAATTGTAAACACTGGGAAATAGAATTGAAAATTACATATCAGTGATTAAGTTATTGGAATTGTAGGTATGAACATATACATTTTATAGCAGATGTTTAGAGATTTTGAACTTTCTTGACTATTTCTGGATAATCCTGAAAAAAGTACTCTGAAGTTTCAGTGGGAATTTAGTTTTAGACAGGAATACATAACAGTGAGAAGGAAAACTTAAGTAGATTTAATATTTATTTGGAAAAAGTGTAATTATTCCTGGTTACCATAGTAGTCATATTTCCCAATAAGAACAGATTGTTTTATAATCTGCAACTTTCATGTGGTATCTGGGAAAGAAACTATGATTAAATCAGTGCATATTGGACTATTTATATATTAAATGTAATTTCATCATTAATAGTTTACTTAGATTAATGAAATTCTTGCCAACCTTTGCAGATTAATTTTTTTTCATTAATTCCACTAACTCCACTAAGTGCGATCCCCGATCCGGAGGTACGCGGTCGATGAATTTCTAGTGTCTCACAACGGTGAACCCCTAGAAGAAGCCATAGACGGACCAAGGAAAGATACTGGAATGGTTTCCCATTGCCTTCTCCAGGACGCCATTACGGAATGACGTCAGACCGAAGAGAAAGTATAGAAGAGGCTGACAACACAGAAAAGGAAATTGAAACATCCATGCTCTCGACCGGGATTTGAACCCGGGTACCGGCACACTGGCCTCACGGCAGACCGACACCTGACACCTGAGACCGCGCGACCATGCCGGCATGGCTTTTCATTAACTAGTTAGATGATATTTATAGATATTTTAGAAGATGGGAATGGAATTTTATTCTAAAAACAGAGAAAACAAATGAAAGAGTTGGCGTATGCTGGAATATTACTTTAATGTGACTGCATTGTATGGTAAAATTGAAGCAGACCAACCCTTACTTCTTTGTTCTCAAATCTTATCAAAGCTGTTTTAAACTAAGGCATGAATAGGCATGTTAGAAAGAGGCTTTTGTTGTAGCTGACCTTAAGATTATCTTGTGTTATAAGAAGGGAAGACAAAACAGATAAAACATACGATAAAAAGAAATTACACATATAGTATTGGTCTAAGAAAACATTGGAAAAGAAACTTTAAATCCACATGACTTTAAATTACAAATAAGTCTCTATTGAAAAAATTTAGGCATTAAAAATATCAAAATTAGTTCGTCCTTCCTAGTGACTGACCTGGCCTTCCTGTTTGCAAAGCCTTGATTATGTTCGTTTTTCAAGACTTCATTTCTCAGTAGAAATAATAGCTAAGCCATTCAATCTCTCTTGACTCATACTTGATCTTAGAGAGTTTTTAATAGGAGAAAATTAAGCTAATAGAAAAACTTCTCTCACCAGATGCAACAGACTGGCTGGTGTTGTCAAAAGGATCTGGTTTGCAACACTTAACATTTTGGAATGAAATTTTCATTTGAGTGTTAATTTCAGTACCTCCAAAACAGTCTTCATTTCTTCAGCTATTACTTCTCTTAGAAATTTGAGCTTGTTCACAAAATTTTCCAAGTCCAGATCATGGTTCTTTAGGCAGCATCAGTCAGTTTAAATCAAGCGCCACACAGTGGTTGAGTTGATCTTTATCACCCAGTGACTTCGAAGCTTGAACATTGAAAAGAAAATTTGAAGTCTTTCTTGAAGTCATCTAGTTGGGTGAAGCAGGTCTTCACAGATGAGATGGCCTGGTCAAGAGAGGGAAGAAGTACTCAATCTTAAAAAGGATATTCAGGAGATTTTCTCAGAAGGTCTTCGTCATGCTCTGCCTTTTCATTAAAGTGCTTCTTCCTCTTGCTTGCCTGATGATACTTGAATTAGGACAGAATCTTCATTTCCCATGCTATTTCTGCAGCTGTTACCATTGCTGACTTGAATCCTGACTTTGCACTTCGTAAGACTCAAGACCAATCCTTTGATAAGTAAAACTGCTACATCTAGCTGCATATCTGCAGCTTGAAGAGTCTTGCTCACTCATTAACCTGAAATAAAACATCATACCAAATGCAAATCCCCACAATGAAATCAAAGCATTCAATTTGATTGAAGAGATTCTGCTTCACTTTTCTTGACAGTCATTGGTGATCTCTCTGAGTTCATACAGAGCATCTAGTAGTTCAGCACTACAATACCTCTAAACACACTAAACTCTGCATTCCAAATAGGTTTGAGACAGGTGCAACTTTTGACATGTTTCATTATGACTGCTCATTCCTTTGTTGATTCCACAAAAATAGTATAAAGTCTTTTGGGTGATTCCAAAAACGATTGGACTCGAGGGATACATTTGGCCATATCATCAAGAACAAGATTGAGGTTGTGACAGCTACTTGAGGTGTAAAAAGCTCATCGATTCATTTCCAGTATTCTCCTTTGAACACCTTGCTGTTTCCCCTTCATATTGCTTCATTGTTATATCTTTGACCTCTACAGTCCCTGAGAGAGAGTCCTAATTCACCTAAAGTTGATATGAGGACATTAAACAACAATTCTGGCCAGATGAATCTGTAACTGGAATGAAATGAATAACAAATAGAAGAAAGGTTTCTGCCTTCAGGATCCATGGATACAAAGTGAATCACCAGAGACCTTTGTTCCTGATGACATTACGAACCCGATGGCCAAGGTAATGAACGTGCATTTCATTGTCTTTCCAATGAAGATGCTCTTTCATTGTAGGATCAAATTTGTCTATCATTTGTATTAATCCTAGAAAATTCCCATTGTCTGGCTAGAAAACTTACTGATTCTGACCTCAGAAAGCTAAATTATGTTCACCGAGTATTGAATAATCACAATGATTCTAGTTAGCACATTTTGCCAATGGGTTTTCTCCCTCTCATCCTGGAACTCTTGGTCTATTGTGATTTTCCTGTGATCTCTTGATTCAAGTTCTACTGATTTAATCATGTTTGCTAGGGGATTTGAGGAGGACTCATGAGATTTTCATGAATGTTTTTCCACTTCTTGAAACTTGTAGTGCACAATATACTTACTCTGTCTTGATTGGTACGGACTGGAGTACCAAACAATTTACAACAAAAACAAGTAGACCTTATCTGCTTTCTTGGAGTAAATGAATCGCTTTCTTTCTTACTATTCTCCATTTCAAACGAAACGGTAGTAAAAATTGTCACAATAATGTCTTTTTTCACTGTCTTTAAGGAAATCATAATCTGTTATACAAAGTGTTGCACATAAAAGTAGCCTGGCTTCAAAGACACTATGATTCCAACCTTCTTTGTTTATTATTTTCATTCCCATGATTGACATCAGAGGGCTCTTTTTCACTGTTTTTGTTTACTGTATCTTACCAATCAGTATGATGCACATTTCATTGGTTAAATTTTGCTGCATTAGAGGACATGATTGAGGTGGAAGCATGGTATATTCTCTGGAAGAAAGGATTGCCATTGTGAAGGATACATGCTCTCCAGTTCCATTAAAGGAACATGGGACATCTTTGCAGACATGTTTCGTGGCAGCCGAGTCCCAGCCAAACATGCCATTCAGCAGTTGATGCAGAAATGGCACTCAACAAGTTCTGTGGCCAATGTGAAGAGAAACATAACACCATCCATCCGTATGCCAGCAGTGGTTGCTGATATTCAACAGCGGATCACAATAAGTCCAAAGAAATCAATACGAAAATTAAATCAGCAAGCTAACGTGTCCCAAATGTCCTTTCACTGTGTCCCGCGATCTCTCAATTTGAATCCATATTGTGTAATGAGTGTCCAGGAGTTGAAGGAACTTGACAAAGGCAAACCTGTGAATTACTGCATGTGGTTGCTTAGAATGGTTTCAGAAGAATTATTGGATCCACTGCATTACTTCGTGACTGATGAGGTCTGGTTCCATCTGAATGGGCACGTGAACTCTCAAAACATCAGGTATTGATCCGCACAGAATCCTTATGTGATTCACCAAAAACTGCTACATGATCTCAAAGTTGGTGTTTGGTGTACGGTATCAGGTTCAGTGATTATGGGCCAATATTTTTCGATACAACCATCAGTTCTGTGGTCTATCTGCACATCTTTGAACAGTTTTGGGCACAACTCACTCCTGAGGAGCGGAAGTAGTCATCTTTCAATAGGACAGAGCAACATGTCACATGTCGCGAGTGTTTCTCGTGAGAATTCACAATGAATTTACTGAAGAACGAATTAGTAATCAAGGATTTGTAACAATGCATTCTCTGGACTTATCGACTTGTGGCTTTTATCTCTGGGGTAATTTGAAGGGGAATGTGTACATCAATAACCCGTACACATTGGATGAACTCAAAGACAAGCAGTGCCACTTAGCATATCGAAGTGTCTGAATTGCAGAGCTTGTATCAGAACATGTTGAACCACGCACAGAGGTGGATAGATTGTCAAGGTGATCATTTTCTGTTATAAGTAAGACAGCATATATCAGCATATATAAGTAAGACAGCATGTTTCTAGCTCATTGAGTTGGTCTACTTTTATGTGGGACACACTGTATTGATGGGGCCCTATTCAACTAACAAACTACGTTTCTTACTATCAATGTTCCCCCAAGAAGATGAATCATAATCAAACTCAATCTCAGTGTCATCTAATGGTTTTTGAGAGCAGCCTGGATTAAAACACACTATCAGTTGATGGTTTCATTTCAGTTTCAGCATTTTGACTCGTCATTCCAGAATTTTTCATTTGAACTTGTACCTACACTTGACTGTGCATCACATTAAAAATCATGGTTTGGTTCCGCTTCGACTTCCCGGGCTTCACCACAAAAACTCTGATGAGAACTGTCACTTGAGGTTGAGGTTAACACTCTTTACTGTGTGGGCATAGAGAGGTTTCATCAGTCTCTTCAGGTTTTGGTTTCCCTATAAATTTTTTCTCGAATCCAGCCTGGCTGTTAATAAAATCTTCTCCCTCCCCCCCTCTTTTTCTGGTCTTTTCGACTTTTGAAGCATACTTCCTGAATTTGTCTCTATCTCAGCCTGACATGCTGATATTATACTTAGGTCTAACAACATTAGTAAACAAAGTAGCTTACTCGTGTGTCTCGTAACAGCCAGCTAGAATCTAAAAATCAAACAATCTATTTTTAAAGACCAAACACTTTCAGTCTTGGCAGATAAAACTGTTATAATGATTTATAATGAATATATTTGGCTGAGTTAGCACCTGATACAACACACTTAGTCGATTGCACAAAAGTATGTTTGTTACAGTGTTTCTTGGGGATCACTGTGGCAACAGTTATGAATAAGATCAGTCAGTTATTGAGACAGATTGTGAATAAAAACTAATTTTTATTTATATTGATAGACTAAAGATGTAAATAACAGGAATAAAATAAAACATCGCATTAATTGTAATTCACGAATGACATTAACATAGTATTCATATTTACAGAAACAAATATTCTTGAGATACATGGAATGATTAATCCATGACTCGGTTTTTTTTTTTAACTTTTCTGATTTTGACTACAGCAAAGCTAATCTCAAAATGATTCACTGCTGAGGTTATCTACACCTCATTAAGCAGTGGGCTTTCTTGGAGCGAGCCAAATGTTACAAAAGAAAATAACCCTAAAATTTTTATGGCTGGCAGAATGGAAGTTTGATAATATTACAGCAAATAATAATAATAATAATAAAAAAAATCCTCAATGAGATACAGGGCCCCAGGCAACCACCTATATTTTCCAGCCCTGGTTGTAGTTGGAATATAGTTTAAGAATTAGCTTATTTTTAACTGCCTTGAATAAAATGGGCAAGGATTATTAGAAAATCTCATATTTCTCATTGGACTTGTTCAAGACAGTTAAGAGCTATATTAACTAACACTTCAATATTCAAAATGTCCCTGTTAGCCTTCTGTATCTAATATCTGAAATGTACACCAAAATATAAGAAATATCTATTTATGCAAATTGAATAAAGAATCCAAAAAAAAAAAACTTTTTGCTTTTGTTTCAATTTCTTTAACTAATTGAGGAAAATATAAAATGGAACTTGGATTTGATTATACACTCATGTCCATAAATTAAGGTATTAAAGGGAATTGGAGGGGGGGGGGGGGAGATTGCATGACAGTCATGTCCTACCTGAAAGCAAATACATACATAGTAATACATATATCATACATAGTAATCTGCCACACTTGACCTCGGACACGTGGAAATCAATACAACCAAGAGAACACCTTTTAATGAGATTGTTTCAGAGGTGCTGGTATCCTGGTGTGGGCTGTTATTATGATGGGCTCTCGTACATCTCTCCATGTCTTTGATAGAGGTACCATAACTGATCAGATATACTGGAATGTGATTATTCAACAATACATCCATCTCTTCAGGGGTACAATGGGACCTGCTCTCCTGTTTATGGACAATAATGCACTTTCCCAAAGAGCAGACCTTGTCAATGAGTCCCTGAAAACAGAGGGTAGCTGGCGCTTAGACTTGCAAGTGAGGTCCACCAATCTAAACCCTATTGAACATGCTTGGGATATGCAGATATGCTCAGGAGACACATTGCAGGACAGAATCATCATCCTCCTTCCCTTCAAGAGCTATGTACAGCATTGTTGCAGGAGTGGAACTCTATCCCTCAGGAACAGCTTGATAATCTCATCTGCAGTATGCCACATCATTGTAGAACATGCATTTCTGTCAGATGACATCATATTCCATATTAACATTTCTGTAGAGTATTAAAATTTGCTTTTGTGCCAAGATGTGCCAATAACTGTGCGACTCTAAATTTGCTTTTTCTCATTTTAACCTTTTTTTCAGCCACGATTGTTGGTTTCTTGTGTTTTATTATCGTTTTCAGTTGTATACATGTATGTAAATCAAATTGGTTCACATTAAATAGCTGTATGTGTCTGAATTGCCATGATCCTTAATTTATGGACATGAGTGTATTTAGGACTTTAACCAGAAGGAAACAAAACCTGAACCAATGTAAAGTAATATGTGCAAGGTGTCCTCACTGCTTAAATATTCTGCAATAGGAAAACAACAAATATCTTCTAAAAAGGCAAATGCAGTTGCAGAACAGCTGGAAAATCAGAGAAATAAAGAATGAAAAAAGGAAAAGAAAGAAAGAAATTACAAACTGTTGCAGATATTAAATTATTGCCTCCTAAATAATTTAGAGTGTAATTAATTAAAGTAATAAGGCTTGAAAAGAATTTTTTTTTTTTTCTTCTTGAGAGAGACTCAAGTAGTTCATTTAAATATTCCAGGGCTTTGGAGCAGACAAAATTTGCAATTGCTCCTCTCCAGCTCCGCTCCGACATGAAAATACTTGCTCCATGCTCCAAATACATTTTTTAAGTCGTATTACCAAAGATCAAATATTAAAAACAAGCAGTTTTTTTAACTAAATTTTATTAATCATCATAATTAATTCCATAAAACAGAAAAACTGACAGTAAGTCATCTTTCATTGCCTATCTTGTATCATTGACACCAATTTTAAGGCAGAAAATAATCGCTCGACACTGGCTTGTGTAGTGGGCATACTCGATGCAACTCGACAGGCAGCTTGAATTCGGTGTGGGTAACCGTCCATAGCTTCAAATGCTGATTTTACTTGAGCCTACCCATAATCTTAATTACATGACAATCTTGGTGAAAATTCCTCTCAAAGTCTTCTTCATTCGAATGTTTTATTTCTGAAACTCTGACGTTTTTCCAGCTTGTCCAGCTCTTTTTCAAAATCATCATCTTCTGAAGAATTGTCTGCTGAAATCGAAGTATTTGTTTTTCCTTTCTGTGATTGTTGAAAACTTGCTATTCGATGTGGCTGCTCGGATTCAATTATTGAGGATTCCAGCCTTTCGCTCTCTTGCCTCATATCAAAACGCTTTAGTTTTTTGAGTCGTCGGGCGATATTTAAAGTCCTTCTTTTGCTTTTGTCGTTTGCGACGAACTCAGTAAAATTTTATACCGAAGATCTACATAGACTCCGGCAAGAATATGGGTGTTTTGGAAAAGATTTTCGTCACAATTTCGCATGGAGGTCAAAATTCCCATAGCAATTTTCCGCCATTGTCTTGGAGAAATTTTGCAAGTTTTTGCCACTCCTTCATGTAAACTCCCACGACAATTTACTTTAAAAATTATGTAATTTTTAAAGTAAAATTTGGCTTTGTCAGGAGATTTCTTATATTCTTAGTTTCGTGCCATTCAGCTTTAGTTAATATCATTTCTATGGCTCCAGCCGCAGCTACTTGTTCACAATAATGCTTAAAAACAAGTAGACAATCAACCATTGCAAACGTTGAACCCCAATGAGTCACAGTATCCAAATGTTGGGTTAGCCCATGAGTTTTTAGAAGAATACTGCGAATATTTGGAGTTCGTAATTTGATAAAATCATTTAAATAATGAAGTTACACAAAATTTCGATAAAAGACAAGTATCAATAATAGCTTTTATAGACTTTAGCAAGGCTTTTGATAATATTGACCATAAAATTCTATTAAAAAAATTAGAAAATTACGGTATAAGAGGAGATTTTCGGGATCTTATCAAAAATTACTTAAAAAATAGAAAATCTAAAGTCAAAATAAATAATTTGATAAGTAAAGGTACCATTCTGCTCACTTGCTGCAGCAGCAGGTAGGGGAGGTGCTTGACTGCGCAGCAGCTACGTTTCCGTTCACTGGCTGCCGCCCTCTGCCGGGGGGTATTTCCTCCCTTCTTCGACCAAGTAGGGGGTTGCAAAACTGCTCAATTCAGTCCATCTGGACAAAACTCAATCAGGACAAGACAATACGTAGCAATTTTAGGAATGTGATTAAAAACCATTATTTCTTTAAAATAAAATCTTATAGTTATTTTAACTTGAAATCTGATAATTGAAGTTTATAGTTCCATGTATAAAGATTAAAAAAAAAAAATTAACAACATTTTGATTTATATTACATTTGCTATTTATAAAAGATTATTTTTTTCCCTATAATTTAGGAACAATTATTTGCTAATAGTATTCCTTTTTAGGGTTGAACAAAGCTAAATCCGGAGGAATGTTGATAATCCACTTGCGATTTGTGATTAAAAAAAGAGGGAGTGGAGGGGAAAGACAATTAAAATAACATTCAAGTTAATAAAAAGTTTAGGAGTTAACCATAATTGTCATCAATCGCATTAAAAAAATAGATGTTAACAGCTAATTGAGATAACATCATATTGCAATAAATATAATAACATTATTACTGTTAAGTTTTATGAATTTTACTGTAAAGGTACTGACTGTGAGATGTGGAATGTGATTATAGATATTATTCTAAAGTAATAATGGTTTTTAAAGTTATTTTAACTTGAAATCTGAAGATTGAAGTTTATAGTTCAAAGTATAAAGAATAAACAAAAAAATGTTCGCAGGAGAACAACACCCAACGTTGTTGTTTTTTTAAATTTGTAACTGGTCCACTTGAGAAAGCAGTGTCAACACTGTGAAAGTACTCGTGTAATGTAGTTTAATTTGTTAAATTTATAAATTTTGTTCTACATTGAAAGTGTGGTGGCCTCGATTTCATTCGATTAATATATAAATTCTATTAGTGATATTATTAAAAAGTGCAAGATTTACATTTATGCCGATGGTGTAATACTAATAAGTAGCAACCAAAATCAAACTTTTACTTCAATAAATCTTCAACAAGATTACTCTTCAATAACAGTAAAATATAAAATTTTGAATAGAGAAGAAAAATTTATTTATAATGTAGTCTTGAAAAATATATATAAATGTAAAAACATCAGAGAAAAAATACTCTTCTGAAAAGAAAACAAGACTTAGTTGAAGATTTTCAATATTCCTAATATAAACAATAAGTTTGGATTTAGAGTAAATGAATATACTTACTCAAAGATATTTAGACAACTAAATTGGAATAATTATAATTATTTAGAGAAAATAATATTTAGAGAAATCAAAAACCCAGTTAGTAGTCAATAAAAATGTAGTAAAAAACTTCTAATCTATTCTTTAACATTAAGTAAATTTTGTTTTTGAATAGACACCGTTACGCTTTCCAGCACCTATAAAACAGGAATAATTCTGTAATTACACCTAATAGGACTGGTAAACATTAAAAAAAAAAAAAAATCTGGAGCAGTGGAGCAGTCAAAAACTTATGTGCTCCGGCTCCGCTCCAGCTCCGGGAAAAAAACTATTGCTCCACTGCTCCGGGCTCCAGCTCCGGGCTCCGCTCCAAAGCCCTGATAAAAATACATGTTTTGGAAATGATTTTGATTCCGTTCGTCATATGTGACAAGAAAAGTTTTATGTAGTGGTAAATGTGAAGAAACGTAATGATGGGAGGGTTCAAAGTTAGGAGTTGGAACATCATCTAAGAATGAATCTCTATATTTCCTGAAAAATTCCAAGAAAATTACTGATAGCATACCTCATGGTTACATCACTGTCAAACATGCATCATAACCTGTGCGAATCTGTAGGCTACACACAGCATAAATGGGACTCTTATATTTTTTTTAGATTTGATGTAAAATTTTTATCATTACTTTTGACAAAGATAATTTATAATTATTCCTGAAATATTAAAAAATTTATTGTTTTAGTGTAATCGTAATACTTATGCACTGAAATGCACATTTCACAAGAAAGTACACACATTAAATTCATTCTTTACTACATACCGGTATATTTTGATTTTCATTCAAAGAGAAAAAATAAATAAAAAAGAAATCCTTGTTTATGAAATGTTAGTTCAGTATTCCGTATATGCTCCAATAAACGCCAAGGCTCTTATTCTTGCCGGTCTCTAATAAGCGTCGGGCTGCAGAGGGGACACGACCAAATAGTAGCCGGTCTCTAATAGTAGCCTGGTCTTTGATATTTGCCTATTGGTACTAGTGTAAGCGTCCGTATCTTTATAGTCGTGCGTAATACCTTACGGTACATTGCCTTACAAAATGCCGCCGAAACGGTCATTTGACATTGCCTTTAAGATTCGCGCGATGGAATACGCGAAAGAAACTTCCGCGGCCGCCCGTCATTGCGGATTCGGACGATGAATAGCAGCGAAAGGTACAGAAAGACATTGCCATTTATCTTTAACAGTCTTATGCAGCATGTGAAATTCAAATAAAGTAGCTGTTTGTAATATTAGCCGGTATTTATGTGTAAAAATATTGTGTTCTGAAGGGTTTTGTTAATAATGGCCGGCCTCTAATAGCAGCCGGTCTCTATTAAGCGCCGGGAGGCGAGGCTAGTTTTGCAAATAAACGCCGGGGGCCTCTATTGGAGCATATACGGTATTAATCATTTAAGTCATATTAATTTAAAAATTTTTTTAGATCAAAATGTTTAACTTTAGTAGACCAAAAAATTTTAAAACATTTTTTTTTTCTCAAATCTAAATTTTCCAGCTTATATCTTGTGATTTGAAGACTGGAAGTACAACACTCCAGGCTTCCAAAGAAGAGGTGTTATTTTTCTATTTTTCAATTTTTATTTTATTACATTTTTGTAGAATGTTGTTTAACTGCATTAAAATAAAAGTATTAGCAATTTTTTGTAACTTTTATATATGAATAAGAAATGATCATCAATTTGAGCTAAACTTGAATATTCATCTAATTACTTGAGACTTTTATAAACTTTTATTATCATGAATGTAATTATCATGATTTTATGAAATTTAAGATCTCCATTAGAATTAGGTCATAATTTATATTAAAAATAAAGTGATACTTTAGATAAATAGAAATTTTGAAGAAATGCAGTAGAATGGAAAAAAAAATCAATGCCAAATTGAAGTTCATTGAATTATCTATGCATCTGTTAATTTATTACATTCTATAATTGCCAGTCATTTATAATTCCTTTATATATAGATGTTTTGCAAGCTGCCAGATTTCACCATTTGTTGATTCTTCACTTTTTTTGTAAGTTACCATTACAATAAAATTCTTACTGAGTTAATTTTATTAATAGTAAAAACCTCAGTTTCTGTTGCATTAATGAAAGAAAACTGCAGTGTAACTTGGGAGTACCATTCTTTCTTTCGATTGTTATTATTATAAAGATAGTTATTGCATATAAAAAATTGTTATTTGTTTTTAAAGAACACAGAATATTTTGAAAATAGAGGGGAAAAAAAAATGGTAAATAAATACTGTTAAAACTGCAAAATAAAATATAAAAAAATAATTAGCCATCTTATCTAATAATGTTAAAAAATATAAAGAATTTATTGTTATTATTATTGTTAAATTTATCTGATATTTACCTATGGTATACTGTCATAGCTTTTTATTCTGAAATTGTTTCAAGTTTATAAATAAAAATCAATGAAATCAAATAGAAAAAAAATCTTTAAAAATAGATTGAGTTAAAGTATCCAACTGCAGGCTGACATGACCCTTGAGGTCACAGGAGGTTATGTTCCCAGCGTTCCATGAAGACAAGCAGGACTAAGTTGGGGTAAGATGGTAAGCCTGTTTCCTGCCCACCTTCATCCTACAAAAAAAGTGATAGTTGTAAGCAATCTATTGAAAGGTAATAAAAATTAAAACAAAATAAGTGTGAGATTTCTAAGTTTTTTATACCATCTTGTTGATGTATTTTATTCCTCTAGTCTAGTTAGGAAATATCTGATAGACCTTGTATTGTTGAAGATAAACCCTAATTTATTTTATAAAATCATAACCATTGCAACATCAATTTTCATATCCAGAATATTTAACTTATACAGTTTCTAGATTCTCTAATGGATAATACTTATTAAAAGTATTTAAATTCATTTTTAAATATGCAAATATATAAATAACTTCTGTGATTAATGAAAGTATTTTTTTTTAATCTGTCGTAAAGCAAGTATTTGCAATATAAGTTTAATATGACAAACTATTGTATTGTGACTTATCTGTTTGTTTTAATATATATTTAGATTAATATATTTCTGAGTATATTTGCTAATCAAATTATAATAAGGTTTATATAGACCTCATGCAACATCACGCCAGCACAGGTTGTTGTGCAAATTTAAGATTGAATTCTGTTAATTGTATTAATAATTTTTAGTAAGTTGAGAAAATGTAACATTTTGTTTTGAAAGAAGGCAGAACCACTCATAAAATAAACAATATAATGTTTGAAACTGGATAGTAAATTATGTTTCTACACAGCTCTTCCATTTTGTTTGACAATATTTGTGTCGTGAATATAATTAAGCTGTAAATCACACACTTTTTTTTTCCTTATTTTAGATCGTTAACTGAAATATTACTTAAAACCTGTACAATGCTGTAACCTATAGTAAATTTAAGATTTCAATTTTATTTTATTTTTCCTTCCCTCTATTATTATAAAACAGTAATGGTTAAGTTTTCTACAAGTCAGATTTATTTATCACAAAATTATTAATTTAGGAGAAGTCATTTAATATAGTGGAATTTTGGTCAATTTTGATCCTCCCTACTCTTAAAATATACACACATACATATACATCTCTCTCTTGAAAGTATTAGAAAACATCGGTAATCTTTATTAAAATGGATTTTATGAAAGAAATGTACCATTGCAATTAAACCTTGGCCTTACTGACAGCAGTTGATCTATGTAAAGCTGGAAAAGGAATTGCAGATCTTATCAGATCTGGCATTCCAACTTATCCAAAATTTCTTTTGTTACATTCAGCTTGGGACTTTTTGACATGACTAGATCAGTTTTTGAGTTCCATTTCATTAACTAAATGCTTACAGTATGGACAGATTATTATCATGCTAGACCCTGTTAGACTTAACTATGCTAAGTTATCTACATTCTGGCATTAAAAAAATGTCAGTGTAAGATAATATTGGGGAATTCAACACTATAACCATTGACTCCAGTCTAAACCATTAGAAGTTAATTCTAATGGTTCACTTCACTTCTGTGAATTTAATGGTCAAACAGTGATTATTGTTCCACAATTAAGTACTACTATACAAATACAATTGGATTTCAGTCCATTGAAGACAAGCAAGCACCACTTCAGTTGACATTTGATTCAGTGGTCATTATTGGGCTTATGTACATTAAGGATAGTCCCGACGACATTAGAATTTTTTGATTCTTTATTTAATAAGAACAATCCTCTATTAATTTTCAAGGCTTTCAGAATTTGATTTCAGAATATCCAAATGGTTGCTGTAACACTCAACATTGAATTGCTAATTGACATTTGATAATGCCTTTTAGAGCTCTTTAAGCTCCTTACTGCAGCCCATACTGATATACCTAATGTTCTCAGCATGCTTTTATACATGTTATTTATTTGTAAATATACTGTCATACATTGCATCCATAATTGTAATTATTGTATGTATACTCTTGAGAGAATAATGTGTATATTAACTAATAGAATAGGATCTCTTTTTTTTCTTTTTTATTTATTTTATAAGTTTGGTTTCTGATTTGTTCTGTAGTTTGTTCAAATTTTATATGACATTTCACATCAACTTAATGATGATATATTTTATTTGCTTTAGTTAACGGGTGTACCTCAAGAAATGTTTACTTTCATTGTTACAGTCTTTTTAAGATCCCAATAATGTCTTGTGTGTTTTATCTGTATCAATTCAAACCATTTCAGTATTAATTCATTTGAATTAATTATAATCTTTGGATAGACAGATGCTTTTTGGATTTAGAGGAGCATCAGTATCTTTAGATTCTAACATGTAATAAACATAGGAAATTGCAAGACAGATGGTAAAGGAAGATGCACTGCATCGTTTTTTTTAAAAAGAATGTTATGCACATATATAAATAATCCATTTGTTATGCTCTCACCTCTTTCTTTTTGTTGCTGTAAACTTTATTTGAAACATTGTAAACTTTGCAGGAAATTTTCTTATTCCATAAAACAGGGAAACATTTTTTTAGATCTAATTACAGCACTTTTTCATTTATTTAGTAATGCAAAAATTTTGGAAGTACATTAAATTATTGTCCATATTTAACATTGTCATTAATTAATTAATTTCTAGTTAACAGTGTTATTTTTATCTGTAGAATATTCCTTTAATTACAATTTATACTTTATAAGCAATTTTAAAGAATAAAGACATTCTAAATTATAATATCCTTTCTATATGAATATTGAAGAAAATGTGAAGTTTTTAAGTAAGATTTATTTTGTTATTGAGAAAATGAAAATGCTCTTGACGAAAAATAGTTACAGTGTAAATAGAAGATTTATATTGAAAATTTTGAATTAAAAAGAAAATTTTTAATTGTATTTTGATTTAGTTTTTTATTTCAGTGGTGTCAGTTACTTGTTACCACAGTATGATGATTAGTATATTATGTTATTTACTCAAAGCTTATACTGTAAATGAAGTTCAAGTAATGTAATGTTACCCACAGATATATTAAATATATTGCCAAAGGTTAGTGATAGTACTATTCATAAAGAGGTCCAGTTGCGATACCAACTATGTTTTTCTTTTATACCATCTATGAGTTTCTTTTATAAATAAGTGAAGTGAAATTGCCTTTGCATTGGAAATTATTTGGTTCAGAAATTAGACAAAAAAGTAGTGAGGTGTCATAGAGGCCATTTAAATGGTGTAATCTTTTCCAGAGAAGCCTCTTAGAATGGCATGAAGTACCTTTGACAAGATAGAACTTGAATGAAATTAGGGGTGCTTTTTCCCACCCAGATTCTTATCAGATAAGAATGGGGCATGCATTTGACAGGCAAAAATAGATGTTGCATGTCTTTTTTTTTTTTTGTAACGCACATTTAGGCCCTGCACAGTAAGAGTAGTTGCACCAGAATATAATAAAGCAATCACACATACACAAAACCAACATGCAGTATTTGAAGAAATATCTGCATGCTTATTAAATAACAAACTACATCCACATCTGTCAGTAATCTTATCTTCTGTACTAAATAAAGAATAAAATTTAGCCTGGCTGATGAATTTAAGTGAAATTTTAAATAGTATTAAAAGATAATGCATAAAAAAAAAATATCTATTTGAACCTCCTCTTTCCATGCCCCAACCTCATTTGACACAATTTGGAAGGAAAAAATGTATCCTCTCCAATGTTGTCTCCAATTCTCTTATATACTGCCAGTGCTTCTTGCTATCAAAGCACATTATGAATGTGGCTATCAACAAATAAGCTCCTCTGGAAGGTTTTCTGATTTTTGTATGGGCAACTCTGCAGTTTCATTGTTTAAAATTATGTTGTGCAATGCCCAAAATAAAGCCTGTTACACTTTTCACTTATACTATGTAGAAACTCAGATACTGAGCATCAGAATGAAAATCAGAGGTTCATCCTGGGTCAGGGCTACCCTTAGATTCCAGCAATAGGGTCCTGGCTCTTTCTAAGTTTTAAGTTATGTAAGTTATTTCAAAAAAAGTAATAAGAATGGGAAATTGGGAGAAAAATACATAAATACATACATTTTAATCAAAGTAATTTAAAATGAAAAAAAAAAAAAAAAGAGAGAAAATTAAGAAAGAGTCATTCTGAGTTTTCCTAGATATCAAGATAAATTTAAAGATAGTCCCACAAATTATATTTGACTAGGGCCTTGCAACAGCTAGGATCAATCCTGCTTGGGGCACATCCCTTGTCTGTTAATGTCATCTTAGTTTAGTTAAATCAAATTTTAATACAAATTATATAGTCTGTTTAAAATGTTAAATAAGACTGCAAGTTTTGAAATCACCATTTATATAAATTTCAAATTGTAGTGATTTTTATGAACTGTGTATTGTTAATTTGTGTTCTGAGTTTTCTAATTGAAGCTTTTAATCATTACTTTTGTACAAGGCTATTAAAATTAAAGTATCATTTTTTCATTGTTTGTAGTACTGGATAGTATTTATATTGTTCTATATTTCATTACATTGTATGACCAGTTAGCATTTTAAAGTTAAATTAATATATATCATTAACATTGACCCTTGTAATTTCTGTCAATGTTATATTTCATCAATTCCAAGTAAGCACATTAGTTGGAGAAGAAAATATATTACTTAATAAAAACCAAAATTGTTTTTGGTTTTTATTAAGTTGTTTTCAGCACGTCAAACTTTATTATTATTATTATAAATATACTACTATTTGTGAAATTGCAACACCAAGAAAGAGTCACACTATTCAAATGAAATTTATGTCTCAGATTACTCATGTTACAGTAGAAAATTGATTATATTTGCAGAGCAATACAAGATTTTGTCACTTCAAAATTCAGTATCATGTCAAGTCACCTCAAGCAGCAATAACAGATTCTATATGGCATTGAATGGAAGAGGTTTTTGATATCGTCCTGGAGAATAGCCTGCCAGGCTGCTTCTATGCGAGTCCAGAGTTCATTTGTGATGGATGGTGGAGGAGCTTTACGGGCCAGTTGCTTACCTACAATATTCCAGACATGTTAATCAGGGACATATCAGGCGAATGTGTAAGTCAAGGAAGAAGCGGTATCTGCCATGCATGGAAGAGGTCTTGGACATTTTAAGCCACATGTGGGTGGGCATTGTCTTGCTGGAATATAGTGCCAGGACAACTTTGAAGATGTATAGCCTCTGCCTTTAAAACATCCCTGATGTATTGCTAGCTGTTGAGGGTTCCCTGAATTCCTATCATTGAATTTAGGAACCCAATGGCACCCCAACCTTGACCAGAGCCCCACAAGGGAGGGGTTAGTTGGTCCCTCAGCACCGGGGCTCGAGCTGAGGTCTTAACCGGAATACAAAAATAGAATCACTTCTAGATATTTTTTTTTATATAAACTACTTTTCTGCTTTAACATATTCTGCGCAGACTATTCTGCATTATAATGTTTGCGTAGAGCGAATTTTTCTAAACTTTTTCTCAAATTTCATTCCTAAACTTTTGGGTAGAGCTGGAAAAAGTAGATCCTGATGTTTAATTAATTTATTCTAAAAATAATGCTAATTATTTTTGGGAGAAATATGAATCCGTGTGGTGTTTTTGGCTAAGAACCTATGATTTTTACCATAACATGGGAGGGGGGGGGGGGCCATTACTGCAATTGGATTTTGAGCCCTGAATTTGATGTGGGGGGGTCCTCCTTGACACTTGGCATTGGGCTGATATGATGCATTGTTTCAAATGCACACTGCAAGCTGGCATTCATACAATGTCTTCTAGCACGTATGCGACCATCATAGTGATGCAAATTGAATCATGACTTATTAGAAAATACGATGTGTTGCCAATCAGCATACCATGTCTGTGTTAGAGACCCGTTGCAGTCTGAGGTTGAGGGTCAAAGGAATTCGCAGCAGTGGGCTACGAGCGACCAGTCCTCTGTTAAGCAGATGACGTCGAACTGTGTAGGACAAAACTGACCTGTGACAGTGCTCCACTGCTGTGCTAACATCATGGCTGTCACTGTGCGAGCGGTCACTGCCATGCCAACCTGATGTACATATCCTGTAAATTTTAAGCTAATATCATCAGACCTTCAAGATGCTGTAATTTTCACAAACAGTAGTGTAGCTTCAAGAAGAAAATTGCTAGGATTTATCTAAGATCAAATGCAACATTGAAAAACATTATTTCTGTGTGATAGTTATTCTATTGAATTAAAATAGTCAGTTGTGAAGTGCTTTATAATTCAACATTTTAAAAACATTTTCATTAAAATTTATTAAATAGAAATTGAATATAAAAAAATAAATAAGATTTTGTAAACAATAAAATTTGAAAGAATTGCTAATAAATATAAAGGTAAAACTTCAATATCTCGAAAACCTTTATATTTCAAAAAATTATTTTTCCCCTTGATATTACATATTCATCTAAAGTTAATTTTAATTCTTATGTCGAAAGAGTTTTCACTCAAAACCTTGTTATGTCGAATATTTTTCGAAGTAAAAAATGAATTTTTCTGGAAAAATCACCGTTCAGTTGTGTTGAAGCAAATAAAAGATATTTTTCCAAGAATCTCTCACATGGAATGCTCGGAAAACGATGACTTGGCCGCTATTTTTCAAATAGAAAAATTGGTTGAAGAACAATTTCAAAAGAGATGTCGTCAGGCCACGATACTAGACTTTTTAAAGAAATTCTAGCAATGTAATTTCATTGTATTTTATTAATTCTTTTCAATTTAATGCAATTATTTTCGACTACTTTTAAAAATTAAAATTATCATTGCTGTATTTAGACTTATTGTCAACTATCATTTCATATTTATACTTATTCTCATCTATCAAGACTTTAATTTTTAGAATATTATTCCATATCTTGTGTTCTTATGTGAATTTTTATGTTTTGGTGATGACCTTGTTATCTCGAAAACTTGCTATCTCGAATTTTTTTTAGTGTCCCTTTGACTTTGAGATATCGAGAGTGTACTGTAATATATTTTTTAACCAAAAAAAAAAAAAAAAAATCAAAGAAAAGAAAATTAAATGAATGAATGAAGTTTTTACATTTTTATATCATTTATTATTTTTTATACTGAATAATAATCATAATTTAAAAAGGTATTTTCTATTATTATTTTTATTATGTGAGTTTTAATATGGCTGGTTGTATTTCTTGCTTCCCAGTCTCTACTTCAGTCTATCATTTCAGTCTCCTTCTTTGAGATCTATGTCCATTGCTTAATGAACATAAAAAGGTATGTTCTTATTGCCCCAATTATCACTTTTGTGATTAACCACTTAACATAGATATATAGTCTTGATTCATGATTAATTAGAAAAGTTAATAAACAACTGCATGGACAGTTTCAGCTAGATAAAGATGAGCCTATCTGTAGAGCTTTGTTTTGTTTTTAATTCCAAAACCATTTTTAATGTGGGCAGAGGAGTTGTGTGTATTGACAGTGCCACTGAGATCAAAATGTGCCTCATCATGCTATAGAATGTTCCAAGGCCATACATCATCCACTTCCATCTGAGCTATGAACAGGTGAGAGAAATGCAGGTGCGTTTTCGCATTCCCTTGAGTCAGTTGTTGGATTTGGCTAATCCTGTAAGGGTAAAACTTCAGCATTTTGCACAAGTATTTCCATACAGTTTTATTCCCATACACTATATGCAGGTGCCAGGATACCGCCCGAGCACTGCTAGATCTATGTGCAGCAATTGCTTCCACTACTGACGTTGCATCAGCTTCAACTTCGTCATTTGTTACTTGTTTGCGTCTGCGTCCTGGTTACACTTGTAAAGATCTGGTATTTTCAAAACGTGAGATCATGTTTCACAAATTGGTAATAATCATGGGACCTTAGTTCGGAATAACTGTAGTGCAATGGATGCATTACTGCTATTTTGGTAATAAAACTTGACGAGCAACACACAATCACATAAACACAGCATTGCATATAGTAACGTTCACAGCACCATCAAGCAGGTCGAACTGACTGATGCCACTCATGTTGAGGCTTACATCCGCGTACCTGATATCTGTTGTCTGTCAGTGTACAGTGCCAGTTTCCTCCCTGGTTGCAACATTTGGAACTAAACATTTTTTTTTTTTTTTTTTTGCGAAATTATAATCCCATGGTCTGAATAGTATGTACATCAAATTTGGCCATTTTTTGCCCAACAGTTTTTTGCTTATCGCGCTCCAAACACCTCCTGTTTAATCATGGCCACCCAGTACATTGAGTAGCAACAAATTTCATTTTTGTAATGGATCCATAATAAATGTTTTGGGAACAGGTGGACTGAATTGTGGATAAGCTTTCACACAGAGTGAAAAATTCTGATGATAGATTAGTTATTATAGCTTTAGATTTCTTGAGACTATTATTGTGTGCAGATGTGGTTTTAAGTTATGTGAGGATTTTTTTATTTAAGCTATATCAAAATGGAATGTTCCCATGCCCAAAACAATCGGAACAGATGGCTACAGAGATATTGATGCATGTTTTCTTTCTGTTAGATCACTAGCAAAGATTAACACTCTTATTCATTATAGAAAGAAAGTAAGCATCAATGTCATTGTTAGTCAGATAACTGTAGTCTCAAGAAGCTTTAAAAACACAGTAATTTATATACTTGTGTTTAAGTTGCAGTTGTCTAAACTTTACTCCACAAAACTGAGATATACCTTACACAAATATCATTATTTATTTTTTTAAATAAAATACTTTGGTTTTTTTTAGCTGATCTGTTTTTATGCTTTTGACTTGTGAGTCATTATGTGTGGTAATATGTCATTAAACTTAATGAATTATTTTTGAGAATAACAAAAATGCTAAAATAACTTTTCAAGAATTGATGATCATTTATAAAATTAGTCAAATAAACATGAAAATTAATTACATTCGAAGATACCAGTATGTTTTAATCATGATAGGTAATGATATTTTTAACAATTGGGGATAACCAACAGTAAAATGGCAATTCCAAATAGCAGATAATTTGTGTTTTAAAATGATAACTCTACTCCCAGTAAGAATTATCGTCCCATTATCACAGTAACAGAGCTAAGGATGGGAGAAAGGGATCATAACCCTCTCTGTATAAAACCAATAGAATTGAGTTATTGAATAAAAATTTAAAAAAATACCATTGAAAAATATATAGTACTCACATTAATGTTTTGTTAATATAAAGTCACTGAAATAAAATATTGATATTGTTACATGTTGTTTTTGTCCATCGAATGCTTTCTCAAAGCAAACCATGATCACGGGGTTAAGGAGGAAGAGGTAAGGAGGGTGAGAGGGCACTGGTCGGAAAATGGAAGTGCCATGGAAAGCTAGCCAAGCTGTGGGAATTCATCCGTGGCTCCTTCCATCTCAGAAGGGATAGTGGGACTAAAGCAGGGAGAGGATTTACAAAAAAGTCTGTTAGATAATTGTATATGTCTTTATTAGATAATAATTGTATTAGGAATAAACAGAATTAAGTAAGCTATATTACAGAATTGGTCATAGTCAATTACATAAGTCTTGGATCGGAGAGACTTGGAGAGGGCAAGAGGTTGACACTGTGCACTGGCGAGTTGAACTGCCAGGGCAATCTCAAAGAAAGTCCACTTAACTCTGAGGAAGTTCACTCGCAAGCACCATCTTTACATAAAAGATAGGGTTCTTGTGGGTGAAATCACTAAACGAAGATGAAGAGGAGCTCCAACGAGCAGCACAGTATGGACTCGACTGGCACCACACTTCAGCGCAAGTTCAGATCTCCTTGAATACGCTGTCAGTGGCTTCCTTCAGAGGCACCACCTGGCTTAAATGAAAGGCGGATATAGCCTTCGGCAAGCACGGTACCACACAAAATGTGAACCCGACTTGCCTCACCCATCCTATGCCTTCTCACACAGTCGTCAACGTAGATGTATTTACGCACTGTCGATAACGTATGTAATTTATTTGTTGTAACAGATCACAGATTCATGATATTCAATAGCAGATAAATGGTAGCATTTCTTATGTAATGGTGTACAGAAAAAATATTAAGAGATATGCACAACATTATTCCCTTATTTATTCCTTTAGAGATTTCAGAAATTGTATTTAAAATTTCCAAATTAACATTAACTTCATGGAACTATATTACTTACATGTTGGACAGTTACATTGGGGTTATGATGGAATGTTCTGTATTACCCAGTCATTTACGGCATTCCCCTGTCACTTTTTCCATTTTAGTAACTATCATTTTGTCTGCTTACTCAATGTTTGATACAATTGCAAATTCTGAAAAGAATATCAGGGATTAACATGCGTTAATGCCTGATAGCACTTACAACTTCTAATTTGTTGAAACACTTTAGAAAATTAACTTTATTAATGTTTAACTTGTTTGGCATAAGTTCTACATAAAGGTTACGACTATTTCATTAAAGTAAGCTTCTTAATAGTCATTATCCCATTTTTTTTCAATCCCCTGTTATCTGTGAGAATGAGAGGTATTACTGATGGATGGTTCTTTTATTTAATATTTCAAATTTTCTTTCTGTAAATGTTGCAAATAGTCACATACCTATGTTATTTTTTTGAGAACAACTGATGAAAGCAAGAGAAAATAGTTGTTAGCTTATGAAACGCATGATGTTGGTCACTTAAATACAGGATGTTTCAGAATTCCCTCCAGGATTTCGGGGGTCTGTAGCTCACAGACAAACTCACCCACAGGAATGAGAGCTTGGCAGTGAAAAGAGTACCTAATCAAATTTTCTGTTGTCACATGCCGTGGCTTAGTTACCTGTTTCTCCACTAGGAGGCAGTAGTGTGAAAACATGGCGTTTTCAAGGAGAACAAAAATCATTTTGTGTTTTGCAACTCGCTAAAACAATGTCAATTGTAAGAGTGCAATGTGGTTTTAAAACCAAATATTATACAGAACCACCGACGGACAAAACAATAAGAGAGTGGTATAGGCAATTCGAGGAAATAGACTTTGTGTGCCGCAAAACGAACAGGCAGGCCAGGACCATTACCTGTGACTGTGGACCACGTTTGAGAATCCTTTACTAGGAATCCTTAAAAATCAACACTTCATGCATGCCGAGAATTACAAATGTCTCATGTGACTGTTTGGCGCATCCTATGCAAAAGACTTTCCTATAAACCATACCAGTTGCAGCTGCTTCAGGCTCTCTCTCCTGAAGATAACAATCTCCATCATGAATTCTGTTTGCAATTTCAAGAACATCTACAGGAGGAGGCAGATAAGGTTGTGTTCAGTGCTAGGTCAATCGTCATAATGTGTGTATTTGGGGCATGTAAAATCCTTGTACAACAGTTCAACACATCCGTGATTTCTTCAAAGTTAATGTGTTTTCTGCAATTTCATCTTGGAAAGTGTACGAACCAAAAAATTTTTTTTCTTGCCAAGAAAAGTATTAATGGTTTATTTACTTAGACATGTTACGGCAATGTCTATTGCCTCAGTTACATGAGGATAGTGACAATTTCATTTTGCAACATTTTCTCCTCCACATTTTCTTTTGGACATTCACAGTCACCTCAATAACACTTTACTTCACCGTTGGATTAGACATATGTCTAACGAAGACTCCACAATTATTCCATGGCCTCCCAGGTCACCCACTCTCACTCCATGTGTTTTTTTTCCTCTGGGGCTATGTTAAAGATAAAGCCCCCTTTACCATGTGATTTGCCAGAGCTTCGTTGATTTACCACAAGCTCCAAAGCTGCAGTTGCTACCATCGATGTTGATATGTTGCAATGTGTGTGGCAAGAGCTAGATTACAGAATTGATGTCTGTCGAGTTACCAAGGGAGGACATATCGAACATTTTTAAGCTATGTTAAAAACTTGATTATTTACTCTCTTCACTGCCAATCTCTCGTCCCTGTGGGCGAGTTTCGCTGTGAGCTACAGACCTCCGAAATCCCAGAGGGAATTCTGAAACACCTTGTATTTCTTTTAAGATTTGAAATTAAGTTCCTTTTTAAAAACTAATACACTGTATATTAAAGGCAGATAAAGGAGACTTAAAATAGCAACAGTAACAGCTATTCTATTCTAGCAGCCTTGCAGATGGAAAGAATGATTCATTTTTGGAAATAAAGTTTGGCAAATTGTTCAATAATGTTATGAATTCATGTTTTGCTGGTAAGATTGTCATTTTCTTCATATGAAATAAAAAACTAAAATCAAATGATTAAAAAAATAAATTAGTAGACAACCAAATAAGGAAATAAATTTTATTAAATTCTTTTTAAAGTCCAAATAACAATTTCTTAAAATCTTTCTTTCAAGTATAAAAGACCCAGAGTTATTTAACAATAAAGATTATTCCAACTAAAAGATTAATAGCTAATAAAATAATACGAAAAGTTTTTTCAGGAAACTCATAAATTTCTTTAGTTGTAGCATTTCTTGTTAGGTACTCTGGGTGGGTCCGGTAGCCTAGTGGGTAAGGGTGCTTGGCTGCCTGTTGGAGGTGACTGGTTCTATCCCTGATCTTGGCAGAGGACGGGGATTTTTCCATGCTCCTTTCTCCTCCAAAATGGGTCCTAGGGCCGTTCATTATGCGTAATTGCAATATTGTTAATTACATTCTTACCACAGAAGCCTTTTCAAAAAACTCCCTTAAAGGGGCTGTTTTCTCCATCTGTGGCCTCCAAGCAATTAGCAGTTATAATCATATAGGGACATTGACGAAAATTGGCGAGCAAAGTCTGGTCTACAAGTTGCAGAATCAAGACCATATTATGAGGCAAGAAGATGCACTTCACATTCCATCACTTAACATATCAAAATTTGTGAATAATTCAGATCATTATCAAAGATCAGCAATGCCTTATCTACCCAGTTGTTCAAGAACTGCTGGACAATTTGATGCTCTTAATGCCTCATTGTGTGTTGTAGCAGTCTCAGGTGACCATACACCCTACTGAACAGTAAATGTGTGACACAATTTTTCAAGTTTGACATGCGAATATTAACCCTTGTCCATGTGTCACATCCTGCTCAATCCCAATAAATAGATTCTGCACCTCATAGCATATTCAGACGTCGTCCATTTGTGTCATTTGTTTCTCTGATGATGTTCTTTAATAAATAAACTCAAATGCCTGTTTTTTTGGGTGTAATACATTCATTTTGAAATATCCCCTAAATTTTATGAGCAATGTATATATAATATAGATAGTGTATAAAATAAAGAAATAATCAATATGTTAACTACTTCAATTCAAAGAAAACGGATTTTTCAAAACTATTTTTTCTACAAAATTATATTGAGAAAACAAATTTGAAATAAAAAATAATTGCAAATGTACTTTGGTTCTTACAATTTCTTTTAAAGTTATATTTTTAAATATAACTTTGCAAACGAATTCTGGAGAATATATCTATGTATCGGAGGTAAAAGGCACTATGTCACAAATGTTAAATTTTTCAAGAGAGCCAGTTGAATGATTCTTTTACAAAATGTTTTCTTAAATTTTGCACTTTGATTTATAAACTCTTTATAAACTTTTTTTATTTTTTTATTTTATGGCATAGTACATACAGTTTAAACATATCTAACATACATATTTAAGATTTTGATAATCTTTAATAATAGTGCTCTTTACCTCGCAAGCATTTTGATACATAGTGCCATTTCCAATTGGATAAATCTATTATTTTTAAGCTTAGGACTTAGTGCTTTGTACCTCTGAAAAAAAAAAAAATTGCATAGGATACTTAAAACCTTAATTTCGTAAAAAATGAACATGGTGCCTTTTATCTCCGATACACATATATAAGAATGTTTTGCAGAGGAAACAGCAAAAAATA
This sequence comes from Thereuonema tuberculata, assembly GCA_023159025.1. Classification (NCBI taxonomy): domain Eukaryota; kingdom Metazoa; phylum Arthropoda; class Chilopoda; order Scutigeromorpha; family Scutigeridae; genus Thereuonema; species Thereuonema tuberculata. The sequence continues at coordinate 151,605,715 of JAFIDM010009631.1, forward strand.
AAATTAATAGAAATTATGATAGAAGAATATATGATGATTTGATGAAAAAAACAATATATGATAGAAGAAATGTAAATGGTCAATTTTGGAATTTAAACCATGGTGACCAGCTGTCCCTATATGGGCAGAATTGTCTCGATTTCGGAATGAACTGTCCTTCAATGTGATCTCGTTTTTTTTTTATTTTGATTGTATAAGTTTGGATAAGGTACGGCTGTCCCTCATTGCGATTTTAAGAAATATGGTCACCCTGCTTTAGACAAAATAATAGAAGAGGATAAGCACGAAAACCCAAATATAATTGATGATAATTATAGAGATAAGGAAACCAAGAATTCTGGACATCAAAAAAATGTGAAGTGAACTTACTTAAAAGGAAAGATAGGATTTTCTATCCTATTTCTGTTCATACCGCATTGTCTTAAACAATGAATACAGTAGAGTACCGTTAATCCGGTCTAGATGGGACCGGACCCTGACTGGATCATCCAAAGACCGGATTAAATTGGAATTTGCCTTAAAAAGCACAAAACACAAGTTTTAAATGGGGAAAACTAAAAAAAAAAAAATCTGCGTTTTTTTCTTTCCCTACAGCTTGCTTTTAGTTTTAATACTGCAAACTGTATATATAGACGTAAGTTTTTAACCTACGAACTGATGTAGGATTATCAAATGTAGGTCCATTGGTTGAATCTAAATTTCACAAAAATGTCCCCCTTTCGCAGTTCTTCTTCAGGAGGGTGATGCGGTGCATTGTCTATGAACAACAAAGCTTTTTCTGGGAGTTTTTTCTCTCTCAAAAAAATTCTCTTTTTATTTTAATCCCGTCCGGATTAGCGGGATTCTACTGTATTAAATCTTAACTAATCCATTGAGCATGGTTCGATCTGATTAAAATAAATCCGATTTATACAGTTCAAGTAAATCAATGAGATATATAATCAATAAGTTTGCTTATATAGGTCGTTGAAGTAAATAATGTGAATTTAATTCTTTTTTTTCTTTATTTTTCAGAAAACAAAAGAATTGTACTGTTTCATACAGCAGATATTATAATTGGAATGTAAATGTAGGGTTTTCGTTTTGTCGTTTTCATGATTTCAAAAAAAGAAAGAAATAGCATTTTAAGTAAAGTAGGATAGGCTTTAAGTTGATTGGAACTTATTCTTGTTTTTTTTTTTTTTTTTTTTATCATTTGTTTATTTAATTAATATATTAATTATATTTAATCTGCTTAAAAAGTACCGGTAGCGGTTTTAATAGTTTCCACAGATCAATATTGAAGGTGGCGCCATCTAGCATGCAGAAATGTTTCCGAATAATTTCTGAGATAAATAAAACCAAAGAAATATAATAATGCTTTGTACATGCCTTTGATAAAACTATAATATATTTATGTAGATCGATTTTGATTTTAAAAAGACTATGTTTGTACAACTTGCCAGTAGGGTCATTCCATCTGAAATCATCCAATGCTGGTTGCATGTCCATTTCATGAAAATTTGTTTTTTTTTACTGACTTTTTCTTCTGTCTAAACATATAAAAAAAACCAGCTTGTAAAAAAAAAAAAAAAAATCCGCTTTTGTTTATCCGTGGCGGCCATTTTTCCATCATGTCCGACTCTCAATTTCGGCAAAATCAGCGTTTACGGAAACTTAAATATCTCTTGAACTAAAAGAGCTAAAGATATAATTTAAAAACCAATTTACAGGTATTGAAAT
>JAFIDM010009631.1:151607446-151651741 GCA_023159025.1 Thereuonema tuberculata
ATTTCAATACCTGTAAATTGGTTTTTAAATTATATCTTTAGCTCTTTTAGTTCAAGAGATATTTGAGTTTCTGTATATGCTGATTTTGCCTAAATTGAGAGTCGGACATGATGGAAAAATGGCCGCTCTGGATAAACAAAAGGGGAAAAAAATTTCACACCTGGTTTTGTTATGTATTTATGCAAGGGAACAAGTCAGTTGAAAATCAAAATTTTATGAAATGGTCAAGCAACCAATATATTCAAATCTGGATGATTTCAGATGGAATGACCCAGTAACTTGAAGTGAAACCTGAAATTCTCTACTTTTAGAAAATTAAATAACAGTAAATAAAATCATATTTTTAAAATCGGAATCAAAACAAAATTACTATAACTTGCAACATATAATATGGAAAATTTTATATTATAATTAAGATTTATTGGGCTTTTAGAGAAAGTAGAAGACACTGCCAGTAATCTTGTAATTTCAGTTTCCCATATTTATGTTATGACTTAACTACTATAGACTTCTCATTATGAGATAACTGATATTTATTACACTTTTAGAAAACCATTAATCAATCTAAAAGATTTAAAGTAAACTCAAGTTTAATTCAGATAATGAAAAAGTGATTCAGACTACAAAAATTTGGAAATAAAATTATTAAAAAAATGTTCTTAAGTTTTATCTTTGTGATGCAACTATTTATTTATTTATTGGCTATTTTCTCGTTAAGAGATATTTTTTTAACAAAAGATGATGATTATCTAATTAAATAATTATAATACAGAAGGGTCATTCCATGACAGTTCACAAAGTGATGTTCACACGAGCATTTCATAAAACTCGTTTTTTGCAAACCTGTTAATACAAGTCTGTATACAATAGAATTTTTATTTTATATCCACTTATTTATTTATTTTTGTAATGATGTTTGCCAACTTTTACTGGATTGAGAGACTGGATCAAAACCATTTTATTGCTCTTAAAATATCCTATATATTAAGATATTTTAAAAACAAATGGATAAAATTAAGCCATGACTCTTGAAGGAATCATATTTTTATGCTAAGTCAATAATTTGGAAAATTTCCAAGTTGAATCTTTAACCATTACAGATATATTAATTAGAAACAAACCCAGTTACATATTCTTACTAGGTTTCAAATATTAAAGTTGAATGAATTGTATTATTAAGTAATAAACATTGTAATAATTGAGAGCTTAACGTGTGCATTTAAATGTTTAACAATAAGGACACCGACACATAGATTTACTTTCATTATACTAGAATTTAGGGAAAAAAATGATTTCAATAATTATCCTTACATAAACTTTTCTTGAACCAAAGTACTGTAATCATAGAAATGGCAAATAAATAAATCGCTTAAAATTATAGCGCTTAATAATATGAAGGTTTTTTTTTAATAATAATAGAAAACATTTTCTCTTATTGTTATTATTTTTTTTGCAAGGTGATCTACCAATAATCTGAGTTGAATTTCGTAACTGTTTCCTTGAGTATGTATTTATACTCATTTCAAATAAGCCCACACCAAAGAATTTAGGTGTAATTTTTAAATAATGTGGGGAAAGGCCATCCTTGCAACTGTTATTAAAAAGAGATAAATAAAAATAAAATTTCTGTCCACTGGAACTCAAGGAAGGCTTGTTTTTTCCATTGAGAATTTGAATTTCTTAATGCTTGCTTTTGGTGTTCTAAAATTTTTTCGGGGTTTAGGTCATAATTGCAACCCCAGGATGAATTACGTATCTGTGACTACAGCATATCAACAGTCAAACAAAGCTTCTTGGAATCGGATCCAGCAATTAAACTGGATAAATAAATAATCATCATAAATTATATTTTTTCCAGTAGTCCTGCAATGCTTGATTGAGAATTAAAATCAGAAACATAAGCATCAACAGCTGAAATACATTCATATAAAGAAAACTTGCGCTGATCTCGACTTTCTTAAGAACTTTATTTCTATTTTCTCTTAAATGAGATTTAAAATCATTTGACCACTGTAATGCCTGATATTTTCTGTTTAAATTAAACTTGAATCACTGTTTGCAAATCAAAAGATTTCTTAAAAGTAGTAAAATAGGAAATGCGTGAATTGCAACTTTACATATCATATTTTGTGCGCCTATAACCACTACCATATCCTTCATGTTATGTAATCACCATATAACAGTGCATTACACTATCTAATCACAAAACTGTAGCCGATTTATTATTGAAAAGTTAAGAAAAAAATTAATTTTTTTAATTCAGTTTCAGAAAAAAACTGTACAAGTCTACAACAGTTTTAATAGGAAACAAAAACCTTTGGAACACCAAAGCTATTGAAAAGAATAAAAAAAAAAAAGTATACCTTCTTCATGAAATCAGGCATCTTGTTAAAGAAAAAAAGAGTCAAAGTCATTTTAGAAAAAAATGTGACGTAACTTTTTAATAAAAAACAATTCAGTTCCTCTTTTATATATGCCAATTAGTAAGATTGAATGTTTTGTTTTTAATAACAATAAAAATTCTGCCGATATTTATATTGGTGCCCTATAAAAGGGCTGAAATCCAATTTTTGATTTAAGATCAATCTCACAAATTCTGGAATGCCTTATATGGGCATGACTTGGCTGATCAATTAGTCTTGGATTGCAATGTTGCAATTGAAGTTTTGACAATTCTTTTTGAGGGTGTATGGTTTATTTCTGGGGGGAAAAAAAAAGGCTAGAAATATGTGGCATTAAAATATATCCAATAATTATAAAAAATAAATAAATCATTTATGCTGTTTGCAGTACATACTAGCCTGATTAACCAGAATTGCTATTCTTTTCTCTTCTGATATAGTGCTTCTTCTTCCTCAGCTTTTCCCACCAGATGGGGTTGCTGTTGTGAGTAATTTTTACGACTGGGTATCCTTCCTGATGCCAATTACACATTACAGTTGTGGACACTACATAGTGCCATAGATAACGAAGCAGACAAATACAGGAAAGAAAGTAAACTTCCATGCCGACACCGGGATGCTAACCCAGGTTCAACATCTCAGTCTCATGGCAGGCTATGTCGGAACGCCTCTTCTTTTTTAGTAGTAAGACTGGATGTAACAGCACAGTGATAATCTCAGGTCGTTAGTATGCTTCAGTTGTAATGTGGATAATACAGAAGCATACTATATTGCTGCACTCAATAATCCAGTAGTGTAGCTGGGGGGGGGGGGGGCTGTCTGCCTGGGTGGCACTTTTGATCTACTGCAGTGGTCAGGGAAGCAGGGTAATGACCCCAAAATTTCATTTTTTCTTAAAATGTAAACTACTTTGTAAACATGATATTGGTTAAGAACAGAACCATGTAATTAATGCATGATTAATTATATATAGATAGATAGATTGGATAGATAATATTATATATCTTGTAATAAACATTTTAAAACAAAACATTTTTTTTTTTTTTTTCTGTATGTCGTTTTGACTTTTTGTCTAAGTATGTTTGATGTGTATTGAGATGGGCTGCACAAACTCTAGCTACGATACTGCAATAATCCAATAAAATTTTCAATCCACTTTCAATTCTTCACAGCCTATCTCCAGTACCCTTGAATTATTATTATTTTTGTAATCTGTCTTTTTAATAAATACGTGTGCAGTTATATACAGTAATAATAATATACCCTAATGATAATAATTAAAAAATAGTAATAATAAAGAAAATCCAAAGAAAAGAAAAGAAATTATAGAGGAGAGTCTGCTTATATTAAGTTAAACAGGATAAGTGTAAATGTAGAGTGATATTGCTATCAAGCCCAGAACGTACATGTAAATGGCTGCTTGGATCGGTAATGGAACATGAATAACAAAAAGAGCAAAACCCCAGTATATAAATACAATTTCTTAATGCTTGCTTTTGGTGTTCTAAAATTTTTTCGGGGTTTAGGTCATAATTGCAACCCCAGGATGAATTACGTATTTGTGACTATAGCATATCAACAGCCAAACAAAGCTTCTTGGAATCAGATCCAGCAATTAAACTGGATAAGAATATAAATATTCTTATATTCTATACATTCTAAATTGCAAATGATTGATTGAAATCTTCGCTTTACGAAACTCGAAGGGGCAGCTTCAAGTTTTGTCTTTTAGATTTATATATATATATATATATATAAAAAATAACATAAAATACATATATAAATTTGTTTCAATGTAAAGGTACATTGAAACAAAGCATGTAATGTGGAGTAATATACGATAATAATAAAGTGTAACTCAATTTGTAGAAAAAAAAAAAAATTAGAGTTGCCTGCAAAGTTCACAAGAGGCCAAAAGTAGGTGAATAACTAAAATGATATTCCCATGGGGAATAAACAAATCTTGTACAGTAATTGTAGTCATAATAATCTATGATTGTGACGATGATAAAAAAAAAAATATATACAGTCGTAATAAAAAAAAAACACAACACTAGTACATAAACATAATCTAAAGAATAAATAGTGGAGTTACAGTGGTAGAATGGAAAATTGAGGGAAAAAGATTGGAGGAAAGAACAAAACGGTTGTTTTTCTTTTATAAGGAATAGGAGGGTGGAATGCATTGATATTACTGGCTACACAAGACGAGTGCCAAATATGGTTAAGAAGACCTCTGTCTCCTTTTAGTGTGTTTGGTGTATTCAGAATACAGAATCCAAAAATGAAATGCTGGAAAAATCTTGAATTGGTTGTGTCCAGTCTCTTATTGTGTGGCAAGAAAGGGCTGCATTTCCTTTTTTCAGTCTAACATAATCTTGGTGTTGCCCGAGACTTTATATTACTAGTAGAACCCGTAGAAAACCTACGGTTGCAAATATAGTTCGCCTAATAACTATATTTCCAATCGTAGATTTTCAATGCAAACGGATTTAACCACTTTCTAGTTGTAGGAGGACACAATAACAGGGATGCAGGAGGCGTCAATTTTTAATGAATATTTTCAACAGATTTCTATGCGAACGGATTCAACCACTTTCTAGTTGTAGGAGAAAGCAATAACAGGGATCCAGGAGACATCAATTTTTTTATTAAAATTACTTTTAAAAAAAATCAATATGCTCATGCACACCTTCACATCACAACCTTTAATTTGATACCATATTTACCCCTGTACCTCATGTGGTCCCTGAAAATTCAAAAAAAAAAAGGGCTTACAAACTTTTCCTTTTATATACAGGGTGATTGAAAATTCCCTGTACAAGCTTTAAAGATAGGTCAGGAATACAAAAACAAATGTATTCATAGTGGAACGTGTGTCTGCAAACACCATCTGAATGTGCTAGAAGATACACAAAGGTTCAGAAATAAAAGACAACAAGTAGGGCTAATAAACATGTTTTCTACCTTACATTTACAATATAACAGTAAGGTGTACAATTGCAGGTTCACAGTAGGTGCTCAAAGGTCCTTCCACCAACAGTAATACATGCCTCACAACATCGATGCATAGATTGCAAAACGTACGAAAATATGAGGCCTTTGCACACACATCCAGCTGCCACAGCGACTCTTGCAACGAGTTGAGCATCAGAGGCAATGGGGTATCATAGACGATGCCTTTAAGGTAGCCCCAGAAGAAGAAATCAGTGCAGGACAACTTGCACTGCCCAACTAATGTTCTGCCAAACGGCACCCTCTCTCATATTCAGGTGGCATTTACATACATTCCAGTATGAATACGGTTTGTTTTTGTATTCCTTGTATTAAAGTTTGTACAGGGAATTTTGAATCGCCCTGTATATATGTATAGATTCATTGTTGCACGTTCTGTTTATTTTCCATGGCTCCATACAAATTTGTTTATTTATTTATTTTCATTCTATTTTGGATTCTACCAATTTCCTTATCTACTGATTTACATTTTTTTGTGTTTATTTTATATTTTTCTTTATTTTTATTATCATTACACGTTATTGTATATAACCACATGACATGTTTATTTTCAATATGCCTTTATGCAAATCCACTTATATATTTATTTATTTTTTCTTACTTCATCTCTCATTTTTCTCTGAATTTTAAACAAACACACCAATTCATTTCTCCCTTTCACTTTTTAATTTGCCCATTCCCCATCCCACTATGCAATTAAAAATATGTCCTGAAGGGCCAGCCCTTTCTGTCTTTGCTGCAATCTATCCTCATTGTCTCGGACAAGAAAGCCACAAAATTGTCTGCTTCAAAACACGGACTGATAAAATAACCATGCAGAAGTTCATGTAATTCTCAAACATCTCCTGATGAAGGCTCAAAGAACAGAGCCGAAATATTGAATTAATTTTAACCGGAATGGGAAAATACCTCATCAAAGGTACCTTATTTGTAAATTCAATTATCATGGCTTCTACTCCTTCAGATTCAAGGTATGATACAGAAACAATGCATAATTGAAATCTTCATCCTGTGAAGGAACAAGAGGCATTTCAGGGCAAATGAGAAAGTTAAAAAGAAATCTGGAGGCATAAGCAAACATTTCACAATAATTATTCTGTGGGCATGGGGCAATAGGGTTGTGAGAAAGCTTTAAAATCGTGTGCCCAGCATATTGTGGGACAAGGGCTTGAAATTATCTTTTTTTTTTTTTAATACAAAAACAAAGAGGAACCATTTTTCTTTACCATCAAAAGAATTATCTTCCTCTCATTACTCCTTTTGAATGGTAATCATGGCCAATGATGGTTTAAAGACCCACATCATCATCTAGTGAAAAGAATTATTGTAAAGTTACAGAAGCTATATCTATATATAGCTAAAAGATAATTATCTAAAAGAAAAAAATGCTGTTTTTAAAAGTGAAAATTAAAATTATGAACGAAGATTTCATAACTGAAGTTTTATCATCCCTACCCCACCTGAGGAAAAAAAAAAATAACAGAATTATTATTTAATGATAATAAAAATATTTTTTAACTTTATTTAATATCAGAAACACTTTTGGTTGTTTTATCATCAGTAAAACATACATAAAATAAAGCTTAATATATAAGCTGATTTGGAACAATTTGCTTTTTTCACATAGTACAAAGGGTTTAATGTAGGCCAATTAATCAAGAAAAAGTAATAAATTCAAGTGCATATTTGCACACCAGCATGTTTTAGTAAGACTTGAGACCAGCCACAATTCAGTAGTTCATAAAGTTTTTTACAGTTATGAACTCAATCAATAAAAAACTATTGCCTCCCTTTTTCTTGGTTACCAGTGCAATTTGATTGCTACTTAGCTCCCTCGTTTCTAATGAAATACCTTTTATGCTAAGTGTATAACTGGCCAAAATTTACTGTTCTAATCACTCAAAATGTAGTTTTTGGGAATTAACCCACATCATGTGGATAAGAAGGATGAGGCCTTTTGCAACCTACATTGGGAATCATCATCAGGTCAGTAAGTGCATCCACATCAAGATTACCTTGATGCTTTATCTTTTATAGTTAATTTTGCTTTTTTATGGGTTACGATTGCTGATAACTTGTGATCCATAACCTATTAGCAAAGCTGTAAAAGGCTTTATGATTAACAACCATGAATTTCTATTGCAGAGTCCATTAAAAATTATTGCTTGGTGTGCAAATGTTCACTTCAGTTTCGTCTCTTTTTATACATTATAAAATTACATTCATTGAATGTAGGCTCAAATACAAACATTCAGAAAAAATGTATCATAAAATTTAAACATAGATATCAAGTTCTCAATATTCATATATATATGTATATATATAAAAATACTAATTCATATGCTGCACAAAATGGAAAGCTATTCACAATAAAATATTTTTGTTGCTTGAGCTAAAGCTCATTCAGTAAAAGACTGTCTGGTATTTCATAAAGCCTTGACTAGATAAAATTGATCTAGAAACTGATACTTATCTTAGCTTTTAAATTTTAAAATCTTTCTTAAAAGATTTCTGTTTAATAAAATTATAATGATGCACAATATTTACAATTGTCTGATTTATCAAAAAATACATATGTAGATAAGATTGCCAGATAAAATTTCGAATGCCCTGCTTTAGAAGTTATTCTTAAAAATACAGTCTTTAAAAAATAGGTATTGAGATGATTGATATGCTTAATTCACAGTTAATAAATTACAGTAAAAGTGTTAATTAAAAGATTTGATAAAAGAAATGCATTTTTTTGATTTGCTTGAAAATTCCCTTTCTTATAGCTTTATGATATAGTGCTACAAAATAAATCATCAGTCCCCCATCCCGACAAAAATTAACCAATGAGATTTTATTACTACAATATTTGCTTCAAATGCCACAGCAAATAGTCATAAACTGTGGATAAAACATCACTGATCCTGCTATCATATTACTAACGTTAGTTCCATTCCCCATTCTATTTTTTCAGACGAATTCTAGATTCATAATTGGTATTCAAACAGACCACAACCACGATGATATGGTTTTAAGTTTATCTATTACATGGAACCATTTCTTCATAGTTTAAGTTCAATCATCATAATCTTTCTAAGAGGTTTTCCTTGTGATCCTGTAGTTTTTAACAATATTACATGTCATGTACATTCTAAGCAAAGATATTAAGCAAAAATATGCTGAAAAATATTGTCAAGCATTATTCTGATTTGAAAATAAAATATATATATTTTTTCTATTAATAAGCACGAGTTAACTTTTTAATAATGTTATTTTTCTCTTGTGAAAATTAAAAAGTTACATCACATATACTACAATAGAAATTAAATAATCATTATTAAAATTATACATTGTAAAGTTCTGATTTGAAATGTTAAATATTTGATTAATATTTCTTCATGTTTTATATGCAATATTCCATATCGGGAGGAAAGTTCCGTAATTATTACAGTAATCTTATAATTGTTAATATACAAAATACTAAATTTGAAGAGAAATTAAATACAATAATACATGATTAAAATTAAGACTTAACATAAGACTTAAGACAAAGCTGCCTTTTTTTGAAATTCTTCAAAGCTCAATTGAATTGGTTATTTGAAAAAGTGAAAATAAATACTTTGAACTTAACAGCTCTTCTTAAAATGACTTTCAAGTTTTGTGACACAGATAAAAGTATATTAATTTCCTTTTGAAACTGAAAGCCCATAAATGCATTTTTTCTCCCTCAAATGACCAAATCAATTATTAGTCATCTTTAATTATCTTAATATAAACGTCATTAATTCATAAAGAAAAACAAAACAAAATAACAATTGATATGTTTTCAACACTACTATATGTTGAAAAAAAAAAAACTTCAGAACAACTTGGCTCTTTTCTGGATTTTTATTGCTCTGAAAGTCTTCCTTTCAAATTAAAGCAAATAAATACATAATATCACCAAAGTTAAGCATGCATATGTAAAAAGAAAATGATAGTACATCAGCACGGAAATTATTTTTTTTTTAAATCAAAAATGAAAACGTTGTTTGGAAAATAACCTTTGATTCAATACTTTTCAACAAGACACTGCTGGTTTCTTAAATACAAGTTTATTCCAAAACAGTTATTTTACCTGAATTATGAAAGTAGATTATATAAAAATAGCAGAAATTGGTAGAAACTCATGCTGACAATTTTTATCACATCAAACAGCCACTTGGTATGAAACTGGTACCAACATCCAGAGCTAGTGACTGTCAGTACAGACTTCAATAGAAAAACTGGTTATTTTCAAGAAGGCTGAATTGTAAAAGTTAGCATTAGATCAAAATTGATTCCCCTTCCTTTTTTGCATTTTATTGAAAATGTTCTTTCCTGAGTCTAGGGATAAAATATCAATGAAAAGAAATCATTTATTACTTAAAAAAGTAAAATAAAAAGTACTGACAGAAAGAATATTTTATTGTATTGACTAACTACCTTCAGGACTCTGATCTATTGCATTCAGAAAATGAAAATGTAAGGTTAGTTAATTTATGAAACAACTATAACACGGATTTATATTACAATTGTGATTTTTTTTTTTTTTTTTAAATTTGCAAAAATTGAGGGAAAAAAAGCTTTAACTTTACATCTCCTAACTTCTGGATAATTAGGATTAACTGGTCAACTACCAAAATTAACAGTAAATAAACAATTGATTAATGGATACAGCAATTAACTGATTACCTTTGTGGCCTATTTTGGAAACAATACTATCAACATTTATTTAGCCTACAAAAAGCTGGAAAAGAAAAAAAAAAAGTTTCTCAAGCAAGAAAAAAATTACCAAATTGTAATTGGGAGCCTAAAAGCAATCACTATAAAGATGATTCCAAAAAAATATTAAAAAGATTATTAAATACTAAGTACAGAATTCTTTGGATTTGGATGTCATAATATCACCATTATTTTGCTTAAACTTATTTCAAATCATTAGAAAGGAAATTTAATGGATCCATCAAAAGGAGAGCAGAAAAATACTCTATAATTGTAGTAGTATATCATTTTTGTATGAGCCCAATACATGACTTTTCACTTGACAAACATAATGATCAAAAAATATTAAACACCTCGTAATATAGCAAAAAAATGATTTCAAAAAATTTACTGCATTCTTTTCATTCAGAGGAACAAATCTTACAAAATAATTTCATATTTATATTAAAAAAAAAGGTTAGTTATTTTATCCATTCACAACATACACATACATACAAGTTTGATTGTGTAGATCAGGGGTCGGCAACCCGCGGCCCGCGAAGCGTTTTGGTGCGGCCTGCGAGGCGTCTTAAGATTTTCCTTTTTTTTTTTGGTTGTTAAAATAAGATTTTGGCCGTTTTTGGCCCAAGTGCGGCCCGCAGTAATCCCCACATAAAATATTTGGCCCTCTTACAACAAAAGGTTGCCGACCCCTGGTGTAGATAAACAGGGTTTGGTTTATTGCAATAGCAGTACTGTTATTAGTTAAATGATTAATATAAATAAACATATCTAATAAATATGTAATAACTTATTAGTAGACAAACAATAAATTTATCATTAGATATAAATCATTACGAAAACATGATAAATAGTTAGCCCAATCCATTTTTAACTAAGTAGCATCAGTAAAATCTTAACTGAATTTAAAATAGTGAAACCTTTAACAGATAACTACAAAGTAAGGATACAATTATAGAACATTTTTGATCAAGTGCACATACATATTACATGCTAATAATGCTGAGTAAATAAGTCTTAAGATTGCTCTAAAACTGCTCAGAATCACCAGAGTTCCTATTTTGGTTTGCATGATCACTAATTACACCTTAATTACATCCACTTTTTGAGAAATTATCATCTCTAAACAATCAATGAATATTTGAGAGTGAAACGCAAACTGTAATTAACAACAATCAGCTTCAGAGCATTGTTAACTCTAGCAATGCAGTACATAATATACTGCATTTATCACATCAATATCATAATAAATATGATAAATGGGATTCATTATATTGTTACTTTTAAACTATCAAATAGAATTGATCCAAAATACTAAGTCACTATTTATAAATGGGTTGCAAGGCAAGACTAAGATATCAAGTAGCTGTTAAGTGGTTTATGATAGCTTTCAAATGACAATGCCAGCAACCCTAGCAAGAAAAAAAAAAAAAAAATGATCTTACACAAATCAGCTATATTTCTTGATACGCATGTTTAAAATCCAAGCTCAAGGAACTTTCACTATAAAATTTGTAACCAAACTAGCAAGTAAATGAATTCCCTAACCTTCAAGGATGACTGATGATGACTTTTTAAAAGTAAATACATATGCCAAGAAAAATGCAGTCAAACATTTGAAGAATTATTTCAGCTATTTTGAAACACTAATGTTATATCTTAGAGAAATTAAATAAATACTGTATTAAGCTTGTGTACTACAAAATAAGCACCAGGAGGTTTTTTTTTTTTTTTTTTTTTTAATTCTAAATACAGTCATACAGAAGGAATAGTGTAGAGGGAAATGTGTCTCAGGTCACTGAAATGATCAGTATTTTTAAGAACACTAATATTGTTAATCGTAACTTTTAAAAAATGCTTCAGTAAAAAAGGTGAAAGCTTTTAATATGTAGTAGGGGAAGCATAATGGGATATTTCAGTCCAGGTACCAATTTTTCCTTTCTTACAAGAAAAATTTTACATTATGTTTATAAAACAAATTTAAAATTTATATTAAATAATCTACAAAAAACTATACATATGTTAGGGCTTTAATTAGATCTATTCTTATTTATTCTTTTCTTTTAAGCATCTGAAACATTATCAGGTTTCTGTAAGAAAGCACATGTTACATATTCAATTAAGAAATTATATGTAAAAAAAAAAAAAAAAAAAATATGGAATCTAGATAGTGGTAGACAATTATTGAAACTACATTTGTTTAGCCACTGATTTATTGAACAGAGAAGGGAAAAAAAAAACCAAACAAAACAGAATTATTAGCAATAGAATCATGACACATGAATAGTGTAATAAGACATATAATAATTACTCTGTTAATTTAAAATGTCAAATAACCACTTCATCATACGTGAGAAACCATGAGCTTCCCTCAAAATTTTGCATACTACTACATTTTTTGGCTCGTGGAGGTTGGCTCCTAACCTGCAACATTCCTCACAAAATTAAATCCTAAATATGCCCTTATATGAAACATATTATAGATCGAATTAACCAGTAGTAAGTTTAATGGTTGATGATTGGCCTAATTATAAAATCTTATTTCATATGGACAAAAATGCAAAGCTAAAATACCATAAAAGAAATGCAACATTCAAAATAGGATTTGCAGAAAACCTGAACCTCTTTGGTTGAATCCATGAAGTCAATCCATCCCCAGCACCACAAAATCTTTAACAATTTATCTTTTTTTCTTCTTTAAATAAAATAAAAGAAAGTATTATACACTATGCAGAAAAATGATTATACTGACAAATCAGGATCTCCAAAGAACCCGTGATTCGACCAAAATCTAGCATCAGTTATTCTATTTTATCTACAGGTAGAGCCACCAGTACCACCACTCTTTTCTAATTTATTTAAATTTTCAAATTATATAAGTAAAATATGCATAATTAATTAAAAAATATGAATAGCAACTCTTTTTTCTACAGAAAAAAAAATAATTAGGCGATTTTTTTTTTTTTTAATTCCAAATCCTTTATTTTGCAGAATGGAACCACCCACTTACTTAATTCAAAGTTTTCGGCAATAGCTGACAGTGAGTAGTCAAACCTTTTAATACTGCCACATTTACTTCTCATCTCCCAGTTTTGTTTGACTGCACATTTTCTCTGAAGCTTTCATTACCTATAATAATCATAATTCTGACAGATTAAAAAGGGTTGACTGTACGAAATTTACATGATTTTTTGTTTGTTTGTTTTGGAAGGCAACTGATTATTTTTTTCTATAATAAAAACTATCAGTAGTAATTATTTTTAGGCCTTTTTCTTCCATGAAACTTAGGAACTATTGCTACATATTTTTTATTTAAAAAAAAAAAAAAAATGCAAAACAAAGAATGTTATTTGATGGTCAGACATCTCAAATAGAATATTATTAAGATTTTTATTTTGATTTGATTAATTTTTATTTATCAAAAATAGCTATTAAATATAGCTCTCTTATTTCATTTAACTTTTAAGTTTTTGCTAAAATATCAAGCCTTTTAAACAGGTCTACCTCTTGATCTACTACTATTCATGTAACTCATAATGGCAGTTTGCAACATGGATGCCCTCTCCAAATCTTCTTCTTGCATATGACGCCAGTGTTCTTCTTTAAGTCTAAGTTGTTCTTTTACTCTTGTCAGTTCTAAATCTTTTTGTTGTAAGTCAGCTGCATGCCTTTTTTCAAGATCACTAAGTTTATCTTCAAGCTGCTGAATTTTCGAGGTTAGCTGACAATTGATGTTATTCTGTTTTGTAAGGATTTCTTGTTGTTGTTTCAATTCTTCATGGGCTTTATCCAAGCTGCGCTGCGATTCCTCTTCTCTTGCACTATGCTGAACCTTTAACTGAATACACATCTGTTTTTCAGCTTTCAACTCTTGTAGAAGGGAATTCACCTTTGTTTGAAGTTCAGTACTAATTGCCATTTGTGACTGAACGAGCTTTTCTTGTTCTGATTTCGATACTTGAGTAAGATGTAACTTTTCTTCAATTTCTAGTTTTTCTGTTAAGTATTTCTTATTAAGATGTGTTATTTCCTCTTGAACAGCATCTTTCTGGGATTGCAGGTGCTTTAATTGACTTTGTAAATTCTGGATTTCAATTTGTGAGGCTTCCTTTGCTCTTTCAATATCCTGCTTACGAGCTTCATCTATTTGTGCAATCTGTTCCTTGTGTCTCTGTCGCTCTTGATTCAAAATCTCATTGCATTCAGCAATTTTGATTCTCATATTTGACTGTATTTGTACTATTTCTTCTCGGAGGGCTGTTATCTGATTTTCTTGTAATTTACATTTTCTTTCCAAATCAGCCAGCTGCAGCTCCAAATTATTCACTTTTTCTTTTGCTGCACTTAATTCATTAAGCATTACCTGCTCTCTTTCAGATCTCTCCTGTCTTTCCTGTTGTAATAAATGGATATGCTGATTACAAATATCTTCATTCTCTTGCTTCAGTTTTTTAAAATCTTCGATGAGTTGTTTATTTTTCTGTTGAGTTAATGAAAGAGCTAGTTCTGAATTTTCTAATTTGGCTGCAAGAGAAATAAAAGCGGACTTCCTTTCTTCTAAAGCTTCTTGAAGCTTAGCAATCTTTGAATACGAAGTCTTGTTCATTTCAGACATGTTTTCTTCTTGTTTCATCAACTGCCTAGATAATTTGTTCAGCTGTAAACTCCTTTCCCTATCAAGATTCCCTAATTCTTTCGTTAAAAGTTGTGTCCTTCTCAAATGTTCTGATATACTTAATTGATGTTCGTAATTACCTTTTATTAAAGTTTCTAATAGTTTTAGGAGATCGTTGGGGATATTATTCCCAGATAAGTCTAATTTTTGTAAACTCTTATTAACTTGTAAAGCGTTTATTAAAGCACGTGCACCAAGTAATCCTATATTATTCCACCTTAAATCTAAGCTTTGAAGAACGGAATTTTGTTGTAGTGCGTCTGCCAATAGCGCAGCTCCTTCGTGATTAATCTGATTATTTCTAAGGTCCAAATTCTTTAAAGAACTATTCACGGACAAACCTTCAGTAACTGCAGCAATGGATTCGGTCAAAGTCCCAAGGCTGTTCCATTCCAAATACAAATTTTCTATGTGATTATTCTTTTTGAGGAGTTTTCCAACGGCAAGAGCTCCAGCCCCACGAATATTATTACCTTTTAAATCGATACTTCGCAGAGCCACGTTTTTACAGAGATGGTTCAGCAGAACTTTCACACCCTCTTCGGCAAGCATACAATCCTTCAGAACCAATTGCCTAAACTGTTCGTCCCGAGCCAAAGTTTTACCAATTATTTGGCAGATTTTAACGTTGAGGCTGCATTCTGAGAGATTTAAAACGTTTCTTGCACTATCCGCTCCTTTCCACTGTTCCAATAGGTCTTCTTGAGGGTGAATCCGATGTTCTTTACATAGTTTCTGAAATAGCTCAAGCGAGGACGTTTCTGATACAACTTTATCTTCACGGTTGAGATCCATCAACTTAAGAAACGAGTCACTGCGCAGTCAACAGATGAACGTCAAGGAAAAAAAGAGATGCGTCCTACGTCATGCAAGGATGAGTTTTTCATCACCAACGTTTTATATCGTAATTGGCTGAAGTCGGAGAGGGCGTGACTTTCTGAAAAGAAATTTGAAAATAACGTCTCATTGTAAACAAACAATTTTTTATAATTTTATCTTATTTTATTTTCACTATTTTTTAATTGTGGTTGGTTATGCTTATTTAAGTATTTTTTTTCTTATACCTGTAAGACTTTTTTTAAAGTTATGATTAAGATGAGAAAAATCATATACAGTACAACATTTTGACTGCCCTGCCTTCAATGTGAAAACTTTTCATAGAAATTCTTTACATATATTTATAATGTATCGATTCTAAAATAAAGTATTGTTAGACTTAAAGCAACATAACAAAATCAAAGGGAAAACTTCCACACGCACACACCAAATAGTTTATTTTTTAAGGAAGCGTTTTAGTTTTGTATGACGCTGATATTTCTGTCTTCGTAGGAACTGCGCATGAGCAATTGGTTTTCAGGTGGGATGGTGTCATGGAAGCTGCCTGCTTCGGAGGTGTAGTGTATAGAAATTACTAAATATTTATTGTAACTCATATCGTGTACGTTACTTCTTCTCGTTGACCTAAAAATACTTTGGTAAGTTGGAACTTTCGAATGGGCAAATCTGATGTTAAAATCAGGCTTTTTTTTAATATATTTTCATCGATTAAGATCGACTAAGATAGGAAATAATGATAAATCTATTCCATCTGATTCATTCACTTTTTCCGAAATTAATTATTAGAAAGTGTAAATATCCCAGAATTTTGGAAATTATAAAAATACTTTATTTTTTAGTTGGGTTTTATAATTTTGTAAATTCCTGGATTTGTACAATCTGTTTTAATTTAAATCAAAAACCAATTTCTTACGTATCAGTTGGTTTAAGGGGCGTGTCTATTTAAATGGTGACTGAAACATTTTCTTATTTTATTCCTGCAGAAAGACACTAAACAGGCTAATTAAAAAATTGATTTATTTTTTTTTTCGGTTTGAAAATTTAAAAAATAAAAGAGTAATTTTGAAGAATTAATGCAATTAATAGAATCTGACCATATCAGCGATTACAATATATGCATTTTTAACATACTTTTTTTTATCCTCAATATTTAATTAGCTGACCAACTTTTAAGTGTTTAAGTAAAAAATAAAAAGCAGATGATCCGATTGGATAACACTGACGTTTTTTTATTTATAATATCAGTAATAATAAGATTTCGATAAATATATTTTACTCTCCTTTGTCATTAAAACCATTTGTTTTTTTAAAGTACAGTTTAGTACATATAGTTTCCTTAAAAGAAAGGAAAAAGAATATACAGGTTAATTTACGACCACTTTGTAATTATATAAGGTGCAGATTTGAATAATTATTTTAAAAGAGTTAATTAAGGCGTGTTCTTAACAATTAAAAAGTCATTCATCATTACTTTAAAAATTAGTTTAAAATCTTTTAAAATTACTCCTCTTGACTAACCTTAGGAATATGGAGAAATTGCAAATGGAAATCAATTTTAAGTAATTCAGCTTGTCCAGCTAAAGATTAGAGTACTTGTTATGGACTGAGGCTGCATAAGTATTAACTGGATGCACATTTTGCCATGATATTGTGAAGTTTATGTAAGGGAGTAAGTTAATAAACTTACATAAATGGATTGTAAAATCAGTGTGCTTTGAATACTTGTAGCTCATACAACATCATCATATGCTAATGGCAGGTCATGCATACATATCAATCCATAGCAATAGCTACACTTGATAGCAGTAAATATGGTTAATAAAAATGAAAGTCTTTTGCTTTAATTATGTGCATAGTTAAAATGTTTGTCCTCTAAACTGCTATTCTAATTAAATATAAAAATTGATTATTTTTGTCTTTCTCAATATGATAAGAATGATAGATAAAACATTCATGTTTTAAGATAAGTCAGCCTTTGTACAATATGTAATAAACAGAAAAGCTTAGTTTCTATTTCATAAACCAAGGAAAATCATCAGGGAAAAAATGTACAATTGCAAACCCCAAAATGTTTTTAAAGGAATTTTGGGACATCTTTTTTTTCAGTGTTTAGCTGGCCAACATTCTGATTCTATATCATATGCAGTGATTTTTGAACTGCCATGCTCATTGAGAGATCGGTGATCACACAATAGGTCTATGTAATCCTTGGGGTGACAGGACTAAGTTGAAGTTGGGTGATCAGTTTAGTCTCTGGTGGAAAAAAAAAAAGTCAGGACTCATTCCACTGAGGGTTGGGTAGACTCCTAGACTCATCTGGAAGAGAATTCAATGTAGAAAAAATCCTTGACCTCCTAAGGGGATCGAACCCAGCTCCTTCAGCTTGCAGTCAAGTGCCTTTACCATGTGACTACCAGGCCCCCACACACAATTTTAATATTTATAACAGCAGCATTCAGAATTATAAACTTTCTGTAATTCTTCAGATATGGCTATTTTAAATTAACTTTGACAATTGAAAATGCCTTAGTCTATTTAAAATAGCCATATCTGAAGAATTCAAAAAAGCATAGAATTCTGAATGCTGCTGTTTTAGTTAGTATGTGTGTGTATGTGTATATATATATATATATATACACAGGGTGTCCCAAATTGAAGTAAACACTCTTTGAAACATTATAACTCAGCAACGAAATATAGAAATATAAGATGTGTTGTGTATGAGCCAGACAACGCTGGAAAAGCATAGCAACATGCTCATTGTTGTTCATTTGTTTCGAAATAAAAATGGCGGTGAGACTTTCATTCGATGAACGTAAGTGGATACTGAAGTGTTATTGGAAAGTGGAGAATGTTGTTGAGGTTCAACAACGTTGGAGGGTTGAATTTGGTACACTACCGCCAACAAGGGTAACAATAACAAAACTCCGAGACAAGTTTGAAGCTGAAGGAACAGTGAAAGATGTGTTGAAAGGTCGGTGCAGGAGAAAGAGAAGTTCCGCTGATAACGAGAGTGTTTATGCCGTCATGGAGGTTTTTTGCACGAACCCCAAAGAATTCAGTGAGGCAGTACTCTCATGAAATTGGTATCGCCAAATCCAGTGTTCATCGAATTTTGCGAGGTCAAAAATGGAAGCCTTACATTCCGCAACTTGTCTACACTAAATGAGGACAACCTAGATAGGCGACTGCAATTTTGTGAGTGCTTCCTGAACAAGTGTGACGAAAGGGAGGATTTTCAAGACTTAATTGTTTGGTCAGATGAAGCAACATTCAAACTTAATGGCATAATTAATCGTGCCAGGGATAATGATATGGTGTGGTCTGTCCTCCAGAGGATTACTTGGGCCGTACATTTTCGAACATACTGTCATGGGTCAGACTTACCTGCAGATGTTGGAACTCATGATTCCACGTCTTAATGATCTCTTCGAGAATGGAAATGAGGTTTAATTCCAACAAGACGGGGCTCCACCTCACTTTCATATCGATGTGAGAACTTTCCTCGATCCCACATTCAATCACAGATGGATAGGACGAAGAGGAAGTGTGAATGAGTTCCCGCCTCGATCTCCCGATTTAATCCCTCTCGACTTCTACCTTTGGGGAACTTTAAAGAACACGGTGTAAGCCACAAATCCACAAACACTGATGGAATTAAAAGATCAGATTGAACATTCCATTGGCTACAATCCAGTCGGTGTGTCGCTCTGTTCGACGTCGGTGTTGGAGTGTACTGTGGCAGAAGGTGGACATTTTGAAGATGTACGTGCTTAAGGAAGTTTACGGAATAAAATACAACACTCCTTATATTTCTATCTCATTTCGTTACTGAGTTATAATGTTTCAAAGAGTGTATGCTTCAATTTGGGACACCCTGTATATACAGGGTGATTCAAAATTTCCTGTACAAACTTTAAAGGTAGGTCAGGAATACAAAAACAAATCGTATTCATAGTGGAACATATGTCTGCAAACGCCACCTGAACGTGCTGCATTGATTTCTTCCTCTGGGCTTACCTGAAAGGCATCATTTACGAGACCCTCATTGCTTCTGATGCTGACCTCGTCGCAAGAGTCACTGTGGCAGCTGGATGTGCCTGCAAAGGCTTCGTATTTTTGCGCATGTTCGGCAATCAATTCTTTGACTGACGGTGGAAGGACCTT
This sequence comes from Thereuonema tuberculata, assembly GCA_023159025.1. Lineage (NCBI taxonomy): Eukaryota > Metazoa > Arthropoda > Chilopoda > Scutigeromorpha > Scutigeridae > Thereuonema > Thereuonema tuberculata. Next base: position 151,627,274 of record JAFIDM010009631.1, read on the forward strand.
TCAGCACGTAAAGTGAGCTTTGACTGTACGTCTTACTGTCATATTGCAAATATAGGGCTAATAAACATGTTGTCTACCTTACCTGTTGTCTTTCATTGCTGAACCTTAGTGTACCTTCTAGAACATTTGGTTGGCATTTGTGGACATACGTTCCACTATGAATACATTTGTTTTTGTATTCCTAACCTATCTTTAAAGCTTGTACAGGGAATGTTGAATCACCATGTATGTATATTTATATATATATATCCATGATTCTATTAGGAGGGAGAAGGTACTGACCCTTTCCCAAAATTTTGGAAATACAGGAGTAAAACCTTTTTTTTTTTGAAGGGGGGGGGGGTTGGAAGGGACTGTGCCCCATTCGTCTCAAAATTTTGAAGATACTTGAAGCTCCACCACTTCCCAAAATAAAACTGTATATACAATCCTTCATAAGATTGTATTTTGCTAGCTACAGAAGATTAAGATTTGTAATTTTTTTACTTTAATGTTATAAAATTTAACTGCAAAAACAATAAAATGGAATTAAAAATAAAATTAAAGCTCTGTTCTGAAACTTCAATTTTAGTGTATTTAACATAATAGGTAAGTACAAACTTCATTTCTAAATGAAGTTTCATGGCCATATTATGTTCCAAAAAAGATTTAAAGGTCTTTTAATGAAGGTTCTGTTACTCTTTTATGTAATAAAGCTTAATTAATTTTTAATTCAGTTTTTTTTTTTTTTTTGGTATTGGAGAAAATTAATGAAACATTATCATTTTATTGTATTGTTTTAATTTAAAATTTTTGAAATCCTTCATGAACAAGACATTTCTTTCTTTCAAATGTATTCTTTGACCTAATTAAATAATCCTGGAATTGATATTTGATAATTAATTATAGCTTGTAGATTTACTTGTGTATTAAAGCATTTGATTACTTGGGGTTTTGTATTATCTAATGCACAAATATTTTTTTTTTCTTGAAGATTTTTGTCTGAAAATGCCAAGATGTGTTCTCTGTATTTTTGCATAACTTTGAAATATTTCATAGTTACTTCAGGTTCCCCCCCATTAGGAAATTAATGGTTTCATGAAAGCAGTTGCAGTGATTGTGTTTGAGCAAAGGTCTCTGATATCGCAGTGGAATTGCATTATCTTTAAAGGAAATCACAAAAGGATTTCTTCCTGATCTAACCATTTTCCCAGTGATCTCCCTTAGTTCATTTTCAGTGTTAAAGCTGTAAGTTTGCAACCTTTAGACTTTTGGATATTAATCGTTTGCTTTGCTTCATTACGTATAACTAAAGATATATGACTAATAAATGTTTCCTTTTCTTTGTAATCCATGATATATATAACTGATCATTGTAGTTTTAGTTTTAAATTAGATTCGATGTTAATAATATTTCTGTATTTGTTTATTTTTTGAAGTATATATAAATATAATATTTTTCATGTAGCTGTCCTGTAATAGCTCCTTAGTATCTGTATTTTGATATTGGTCCAACATTTTGGTTACATTCATTGTTATGCTTATTCAAATAGTTTTGTAATTAAACTGAAGCATAATATCAGCTAAGTTACTGGTGGCACTAAAGGCTTAGAAAAGATACCTATGAATGTGTATTTCATTTTATAAGTAGGTGAACCTTAAAAACTTATTTGGAACATAATCTGAGACTAGTGTAAGCATTTTTGTGTGTGTGTGAAAATAAAGCTTTTCTTATCTGCCTAATCAAACAAATTACATTGGTTCAAAATTAAAGATTGTCAATTTATTCTTTATTCATTAATTCAAAATAGTACCATGAGTACCATTAAGGCAGCTTGACTCAAAGCTATGAAATGTCTGTGAAAACAGTACTGTGATTGACGGTTGAAAGCAATATTTCACAAAAACTATGATTTTTTTTTTTTTTACTAGAAGGAGATGATTTTAAATTGCTTGAAAACAAACAAAAGAAGTTAGGAATTTAAAATTTTGAAAATTATCCAGTACATTGGAAAGTAGCATTACTGTGGCACTTATTCTTTGGCATAGTACACATAAATTGCCTGATTTGCCATAAATGAAGATTTCTAAGATTCAGATGCTATTGTACAGTTTTTACAGGTCATTGTTTATCATAGTGACCAAGCCGTGCTGGCGTGGTCGTGCGGTCTCGGCGGCGGCCAGCCGTGGCGACCAGTGCGCCAGTACCTGGGTTCGAATCCCGGTCGTGGCATGGTTGTTTCTTTCGTCTTCTTCTGTGTGTTGTGTCCGCTGGGGACCCGAAATCTGCTCTGTAGGTAGTGGTCCCCATTTGTCTTCTATATGTTACAGGCTATAGTGACCATTGATTGATAAGTGTGTGAAGAAAATTTTGATTTGTTCTAAAGTAAAAATCAAAGATAATTCTTATGTTATAAGTAACAAATAATTGTTGAGATTTTCCATTAAAAAAAAAAAAACTGCAAATAACTAAATATGGTTATATTAGACATTTTATAACTCGCTGTCATGGAAGGTAAACTAATATACTGATAAAAGTGCTTAAAGTTTTCTGAATCATTTAGTTGTAATGAAGCTTTTCTTAAAACACAGATACAATGCAAATACAAAAATTAACAATATCTTAAATATGATTGTAGTTTGTTTCTGTGTAGTTAATTTCCTTTTTTGCATTAAAAGTAAACCATGTGACTAATAGCCATAGACAGAACTAGTGGCAGGACTTATGGTGTCCCTCTGCAACTTATAAATTGTCACTCTTCTCGCTAATTACTGTTAATAAATTCCTGTTTCTTCAGCCATTCAATTCATGTATTTTATATTCATGTAGTTCATTTTGTTGTATGAGATGAGCCTTGTCTTGATGGATGTACAGATTCTTATGGCCGCTTTACACGCTCTTAAACTTGCCTCAAACCTGCAAGTGGCTTGAAAAACGAGGTACTTGCTCTAAATACAATGGCTCTAACTTCCGGCAAATATTAAAAGCAAGTTGACACCAACACCCTTGGCAACGGAAAAAAGTTATTTAAAAGCTATGACAGTCTTAACTTTACTCTGAAATCTTTGTTCATGGTTTCAATCCTTGGCTTCATTCACCACCATTCTCTTTCTCGGGATCTTTTTTTCCTTTTTCTTTATCTCTGCTGCGATATGAGTTGAGGATTAATAGCAAATCTAAGCTACAAAATGAACTTGTTTATCGCTTCACAGACTGGCATTTTTAATAGCAATCTCAACAAAAGAAAAACGTGATTTGCCACTCGCACATGTGAAGCGCTAGCATTTTTGCCAAGCTGCAACTAGTAAATGCCAAGTTTTCGAGAGCTTGTAAAGCAGCCATTACACTCCTCACTTGGTAGTTTAGGGATTTCAATATGCTATAATGACTTCAAAGTGTTCTCTCATAGTAGTCAGCATTAACCTTGGCATTCCTAGAAACTCTATGCAGCATTAACTATCCCTGATGGCAATAAGCAAGTTTCCTTACATTGACAAAAAAATTCTATCCTGCTTTTGGCATCATTTTGATGATAGAAAATTGCTCATGACATTTGTTTAAGTACCTCCAGGTACATCTTTTTTTCATCTATCATAGCCCAAGTACCTTTTATGCAGCTTACAAGAGTTGATTCTGTGCATTGCAGTGTTAGGGGACGTAAGCTTGTATACCTTTGGTTTGTGATATTTCAAAGGCCTAGCGATGACTTAGGCAGGCTCACAGTTGTCTTTGACACTCGTGACCTGGGCAGTGCTTCTTTGAGTACTTGGGTTCTTGTCACCATTTTCTATATCTTTTGTACAAAGATGTTAGAATGTAGAGGTCTCGGGTGCAGTTTCTGAGGGAATAACTTATTTCAGTCTAGTTTAATCCTAATTTAAACTAATTAGCTTTCTTTTGCTCTTGGTAATTATTTGACAGATAACTGACTTTGTCACCTTGAAATTTCATTGTTGACACATAGGAATTATGCCAGAAAAGAAAAATTCCACATTAGAAAGAGCAACTATGTACGTTTCCCACCAAATTGGAACCCTAGATAGTATTTTCACCACAAATAACATTTCAAAGCAAAAAACTTTCTTCCGACCGTACGTGATCACACAATCATGCAAAATGTTATGCTATTTGCATGAGGGCATAACCTCCTAGCACTTTGGCGCAATTGTTCTTTTAATCCTGGGACAATCCTCCATAAGCATTAGAAGGAAGAGCAAAAAGATAATAATGAATGAATATTAGCCATATCAAGAAAAATATGAAAATTTTCTGAAGAGAATTCTTTAATATAAATTTATATCATTCCCCCACCACACACACACACAAACTATATCAAAGTGATTAATTATAAAGTTGATGGATGAAGATTTCGAAGACTGATTGTGAAAAATCAATCGTGATGCCCAATAATTAATAATGTAGATTTGGCGTGTTTGATTTTAAGATTGGTTTGAGTGAATTATGGTATTTGTCTTTCGTGCTTCAAGATGAAATATTTTTTCAAAATTTTAGAAGAGGTATATAGTAAGTTTTAGCAACAATTTAGTTTGAAATTTTAAAATTATTACCAGGTACAAATAGTTGAATAATATTGGTCTTCTAAAAATCATATGATGGGAGCCTCAAATAATAGAAATATTTAAAAATAATATTGGAGAAATAAATATTGGGAAATATTTCATTATTTATTTTGAAGGATATTGGGAAGATCTTGAGGATTTAGTTAGGAAAACAAAATTGGAAATAATAAATGTATAGAGAATATATTGGCACTTAATTGGAAGCTCAAGAAAAACTGTAAGGTCTTCATTTAACTTGTGATTAATATCTATATTATTTATTATTGTTAATATTACAAAAGTGTGCTACCTTGTTCTTTAAACAAGAAAAACTGTAAGCAGGAAATAATGCTTAAAGAAATATCCTAACTTTCCTATTACACTTGTTGAATTGCTGTACAGTAATCATGTTTGGTAGTCTCAGAAGTTACTTATAAAATGATTGCATGGGAGTAATCCCTTAAAGTGTGACTATCCTTTAATCTGAAACTCTTGTAGCCTTTAACCCTTTAATGTATCTGTCTATTCCCTTGCCAATACTTACAATGTATTTTGTTTACCAACAATAAAAAGGCACAACTTTTTTTTTTAAATGCAAACAAAGGTGAAAAACAAAAACAAAACACTTTATCCTTTGCTGCTATTGTGGAGTTGGACAAGGAATGGCAACCACTTCACAAATTAATTATGCATTGCTTTGTTTCTAATTAAACAATCTCTACTTGAAACAAGGTGAGTGCAAATGGGGCATATGCTACTTAGTTGTGCTGTTTCTCTCATGCTAAGAAAACAGTTGATGATTTTATCAGTGAAATATTTTTGAATTTAATAAAATTAGTTAGTCAATTTTAGACTTTTTAGCTTTTTGCATAATTTTTTCCCCCGCTATGATCTCATCCATGAACCACAGTTTCGCAAATATTGTTAGATCTATGGATTAGTATCATGATATTCAAGATGATTGAGGAATGTATTTGAAGAAATAAATAAATGTAATATTTCCATCAATTTAGCACATATTCAATAAAAAATATATTACATTTAAAATTCGAACGTACACATTCGACCCCCCCCCCCCCAGTCTTTTAGGGATCATTTTCAAGTTCCTGGTTAAAACAAAGGAAAAAAAAAAATGTATATTGCTTTTTAACTATCGTAAAGCTGAAAAATCATAAATCGCACCATCTTAAGTCAGAGACTGTCTATACTGGCATTTCCATCTCAAGTCAAAAGTTTTGATGATTCCCATTCCTGCCTTTCAATAGCTCCTTGTATCCCAGTCACTGAAATCATCATAGGAACCGTTCATGAATGATACAGCATGTAAATGAGCTTCTTTGAGAAAGTCCATTTAATGAACCTTTGCATCATTATAGCTGAATATTAAGTTTGTCCTTTAATCATTTAAATATTGGCATTTTAATAGATGATTATTGCTATGTTTAGATTAATTTTACATATAAGCTACAGTTCATTAGTTTTTATGTGTAAGAAGAATGAGAATTTATAGTGGATCTGAGTGTTCTTCAAATTCAGAGTATGCTTTATTAGGTAGATGTCAGGCTGCTGTTCAAACTGTTTTTATAGGACTTTGAGAAACTATGATTTTTATTTTATATTGTAATTTCAACTGAAAGATTTAACTTAATGAATTATAGGGACATTCAGGGTTAGTAATTTCCCTCTAATAATTATGTATTGTGTTGCCATCTTAGCAAAACCTAACAGATTGAAAGCATTTGATTTTGCTGAAACAGAGACTTGGGTTTCAGGATTCAATATTGAATTAAAAGAGAAGAGTTTATTCTAATTTTTATGGTGGAATGTAATAATAATTTATTAATAAGAATTGCAATATTTTTTTTTTTAATTTTACTTTTATTTGGATTTGAGATGTATTAAGATGTTTCATGAATGAACTATATGACACTTTAACTTGAAAAGTTCTCTGAATCTTGAAAGTATTTTCTTGAGTTTTTGGGTTAAAAATTACGTTTGATGTTTATCACAGTTATTAAAAGAATTGAACTTCAACAGGATACTTTCAAACTATCTGCTTTTCTTATACAAAATATTCAGTTTGATGATCATAATGAGCCTTTGTTAAAATTATTAATTATACTATAGCAAATAAAATATAAAATTAAGAGCCAAGTAAGAGAAAAATTGTGCATGTAAAATTTAGTAATAATGAAATCAATATCAACATTTGATAAATAACTGGATATATTTTCATTCATTCATTTTTATTTTTTTTAAGAATAAAGGCAGAGAGAGATATTGAAAAGTCTTTAGGGATAGTTCATTTGAGGCTATGGAAGTGGTTTAAGTGAAGAGTACTAGCAGAGAAAAATGAAAATTGATCATTAAGCTAAATTATATTCTTTTATTATCATTATTATTCATCAAGTAAACAATGTCTTTTCTCCAATGAGATAGAGTGGTGACTAGAGATGGTTTTGTATTCAAATGTTATTTTTTTCTAGTTATTTTTGTTGTTTAATTTCCATGGTTGCTTTTCTTTTTTTCTTATTTGTTTTATTTTTGAAAGGATGAAATAAAGATTAAAAGGAAATGTTTATTTTTCAATTTGGTTCATCTTTAACTGAAAATTGAATGTTTGAATTATCATTTTAAGATAGGAATGAAATTTACTTTTGTTAAGTTTTTCCAAATTCTGATTAAATAAGTTTGTATGATAAATCCATAGAAATATTCATTTAAACTGTATACAGAGAAAAGAATAATGGATGAGTGAAATGTGTTTCCTATTAATATGTATCCACTAGCATCTAACCTTTACCTGCCTGGCTTAAATATTAGTAAGCAAAATATATGTTGGTTATGATTCAATATCCATTTTCAGTGACATACTCTAGGGCTTTAAATATAACAAAAGAAAACTGGTAAATACTTTCTTTATATGCAGTTTATATATATATATATATATATATACTGATAAAGGTAATATACTTGCTGAAATATAATTATTTCATTATTTGTTACGATTATTTTTTTTTTAAATTTTAACGTGTAATTGTTGTTTATATATTTACAATTCATAATTACTGAGACATTAAAATTTTAACTAAAATTTTAATGTCTGTCCTATATACTATAATTACTAAAATATGCAATTTTTTTGTTTTAATTAATCTATTTCTTATCAAAATAGACAATTGGAGTTTTTTTAATAATATCTGATGATTGCTTCTTTTTCAGAAAATGACAGAATACTGGCTTATCTCTGCACCAGGGGACAAAACTTGTCAGCAAACTTGGGAGACCTTGAATAACATTACAGCAAAACAAAATACTCTCTCAACAAATTATAAATTCCACATTCCTGATCTGAAGGTCTGTTTTGTCTTGAAAAATTTAGAACTAATTGAAATGTCCATCCTTAATAGTGTATTGCCTTTTAAACAAAATGTTGCTATGAAAGTACAAGAAAAGTTAAGAAACAGGTATGATTTAGTTTAAAGTTCACATGTGACAAATTAAGTTTTAAAATAAGAAATGAGTACATTACTGCTACCACTCTTCCTTATAAGGGAGTTATTCCTTTTTAACATGTGAACTTGAAATAAATTCTGTAGATAAATGCTACAAATAATATTTAGTTGTAATTAAAAATTAGATATTAAAATGAAGATTTAGTCAAAGTACTGTTATTCATATTGAATGCCATTATTTGTAATGAATTGATAACTCAGTGGCAATCTTCCTGTAGTCTTATTAGGTGTACATTTTTAGGCTTTATACATTTCTGCGTACCAATCAGAAATAGGTGGTCAGATCATACCCAGTCATGTGGTGTCAATACAGTTTGGCATAGAATGCCCAAGAGCTTTGGTGTCTTTCTATTTGAGTAGATTTTATCATTAAAATCACAACATCATTAAAATTATATGAATATACTTTGTCATGGATACATTCTTACTTCATTAAGATACACAAAAAATCTGGATAATAACTTTGATTAATTGCAATCTTGAATTGTTTAGTATAATTTATCTAAATAATAAACATATACTTTGATTTTTTTTTTATTATTCTTAGTAATTTTCTATCCCATTTTCTATCAATAGAATAGTTTGAACAATTCCTCATTAGGGCTGTGTCCTTATCAATGACGTAAAATTACACTTATGAGATTTTTAGATATAATAATTTTGAGCAGTAACAAGTCAAATTAACATAAAATCTTACTGCCAAAACAATAAGTTTTTTTTTATATAAAGTAATAATAATAATGATAATAAATGATTACGGTTTACATTTAGAAATGCCAGACACCTGAAAACCACATTCAAAGTCTAGTTGATAAAGAATGCTAACCAAATTTTTTGTTTCAGAAGATATTGAATCTTATTTGGTTGAGGAAATGATTAAAATACGATCTGTTAAACAAACCATCTACTAATCAATAAAATTATTTAGAATATTTTAATTTTCTTTTGATATGGTTATTTCATGCAGATGCTTATTACTTACTGTATTTATAATTTGAAAATTTTCAGTCGTTGGACTGTGTCTGAAGAAGCTATTTTGCTGACTGAAAGTTATTAATTGCTATAAATTTTGTAAAATTTATAATATTCATTTATAAAGTTTATTATTATAGGAAAGACAGTGGGACCCTCAAAAATTCAGAAAATAAAACTTGAAACAACTTTTCATACTGGCCATAAATACCCTAGTATTTATTAAGTTATAAAAAAAAAAAAAATTGCAAACATTTAATAGTTTTTATGAGGTCTGCTGTCTTTCTTGTGATTGTGGTACAATCTTCATTATGGAAGACTTGTGTGTTTAGAGTTCAAATAACATGAAACAGTTGTTTAGGATATCACTTGTATACACAAAACCTCATTTATTACACTATTGATAAATGTTTGGACTTTATTAATTTATGTATACCTTTAATTTGTTTGTGGCCAGCCTAAATATTAGCAAATGAATTAATCGCTTCACTTTTGCAGTGAAGTTTATCAACTTAAATTTTGGGGTTCCCTTCTGTCTTTCCTACAATTGAATCAACTACTACCATTAAAGTACATGTGTGTGTTTAGCGGTGATTAAGTCATGGCTGAGAATGCAAGATACCATGCAACAGCTATCCCAGGATTGTTATTTGAGAACACAAAAATTAGCTTTAATTATTAATTGAAGCTTGTGTTTGTAGAAATATAACTAACATAAGAATTTGATAAATTATTGGACATCACTTTTCAGACAAATGAAGCTTCACTTATAAACATTAGATTAGAGCATGTGACAGAAAAAATGATAATAATAATTACCAAACTAACAGGTAGAAATGAAAATAAATGAAAGAAAAATAGGAATAAATTTCATTCATCATTCTTTACTTCCATTTCATTGTTTTAGTTAATTTTAACTCATATGGGAATGTAACAAGATGTTTTACATAATACTTTTAGTTGCAAAATTAGGTTCAGATAACTGTCACACATTGTGGTTTTCCTCTTTAAATTAATAAGTAAGAGTTACTCAATGAAATTACACTTTTCTATAGTATTTTATTTCTTAGGAAACAAAATGGTTTAATGCAGTGAGATAATTGATTCAACTAGCCTTTACCAATTAATCAAAAATTGTTAAAATTGTCATTAGACTCAGCAGGTTAGATAGTGAATTTTAAGGTATCTAATGTATGGTTTTTTAGTTCACTAATTCTTCCTTTAAAACTACTACACTTACTGAGATTCAGACTGTAGAATTTTTGGCACTGCCTTTCATTTCCCTAGTAGAAAGGAATGTCATGACTTTTGCTTTCTTATTTAAAATGTTCATTTAAATATGCTGTAGCATATTCTATATTTTATTTGTCAAAATAATTTTCTAGTGTGTGAGTATCTGAAATTGTTCTTTTTAATTTATTAGTTTAATAATTGGAATTAATTTATATTAAAAGTTCTCTTTGCCTTTTTTTTTTTTTTTTTTTTTGACCCTTTTGATATTTTTTTCTCCTGAATTTGTAGGTGGGAACATTGGATCAGTTGGTTGGCCTTTCTGATGATTTGGGAAAACTGGATGGTTATGTTGAAAGGTATCAAAACATCACATATTTGAAGTTATTTCATAATATCTAATTTTGTGAAGAATTTTTTAATACTTTTTTTTTTTTTCCCCCTTAGTGTTACCAGAAAAATTGCAGCTTATTTAGGTGATGTTTTGGAAGAACAGAGAGATAAGTTGTCAGAAAACCTTCTTGCAAATGGAAGTAAGTGCACAATTTTGATGATTACTGTTAATTACAAAAGGCATTTTATTCCACTTCAATATTTAGTACTCCTCAATCAATTTCAGCTTTCCCCATAGAACTTTGTTTTGCTGATAATCAACTAAACTGTGGATAAATTCAGTGTCATATGTAGTTGAGATTAAATGAGATTTATGGTAGGACAATTAAAAAAATACATGACTTTTAACATTAAAAAAATAGCAGGCAGTTCCACATTCCATATCTTTTTTTTTTTTCCAGTAATAATATTCAGCTTGCTTATTCTTTCCTTTTGAATTTTTTACTTCTGGCTTTTATTTGCCACGGAAATTTGTAGACTTGTCTGAAATCATAGCATATAATCAATATAAATAAGTAGAACAATAGAAACAAATTTATGTAGATAAATATGCATTTTATGACTTGATTTATATTATTATTTATAGGTGATTTGGCTACATACCTTGTTAGATACCAGTGGGACATTGCTAAATATCCCATCAAGCAGTCATTGCGTAATATTGCAGACATAATTAGCAAAGTGAGTATAATTTGCCAGTTGTTATAGGCTGAATTTCAAATTAAGCAAGTAATAAATACTATCCGATCTTTCAACAGTATAATATTTTTGTAAGATGGAAATAACATTGTTTTTCTGCTCTTGGAAGAACCACATTGAAGTAAATGCAGGAATATTTTATTGAAAGTTAAAATAATCCAATAAAAAAAAAAAAGAGAGAGAGTAATTTAAACAAAGTATATTATTATCATTGTTTATCTGTAAATATGTGCAGGTTTATTCTATTGTCATCATTCACCTAAGCACATCAAATCTTTGTTTGACTGAATATTGTTTTTATATGCTTACTTAGAATACTTTTGTGCCATGAGATAACTAGTCGCTGCTTGGGTTCTGCATTCATTAAAATAAATTTACTTGTTTGTTTGTTTTTTTTGTTTTTTTTGGAATTGGGGGGAGGCATTATTGTTGTACCAAGAATGTATTGTGTAATCCTCTCGTCCTCAAAGCTATCCATCAACTGAGTAACTGACTGATAAGTGCAATAAGCATGAAACAACTTACTCAGTCTTGTTGATAACAGCTCTTTGTGTGTTTGTGAATATATGCAGTTTTTAATTTATTTTTTTTTCATTAAAACTTACATCTACAACTATTTTTCATGTTGTCAGATCATTAACTGACCTTTTAATTACAGGTACTCCTCACTTTACGACCTATCTGCTTAATGACCACTTGCACTTACGACCAATTGAGTTTCGACCTGCAATTCAGGGAATCCCCTTTTTCAGCTTGAGTGTCAGTCAGTGGCGAATGGTGACATGTGCACTGAGGGTACTATAGGCATGTTCAGTCAGTTTCATTCCGACAAGCAGTCACTGTGTAACCTCATTTCTTAATTTTACAACGATTCTACATTCCCGGCGCAAGCTCCTCGCTTATTGACCAATTTGCTTAACGATGTAGTCATCGGAACGGAACTCGGTAGTAAAGTGAGGAGTACCTGTATAAATAGTAGAAAAGCATTGTGTTAATAATTTATTTCCAAATGCTTTAACTTCTGTTTTTAATTTTTCTTGTGATATCTGTTGAAATAAAAACTTAGTATTGTAAATGGTTATTAATATTTGTAACATAATAATTTATTTTTTTTAATCTCATACCTCTGTAACTGGGAATGTTACAAGTTTAATTTACTTCTTTATATGTTCATTTGAACCCACTAATCATATTGCTTAAACAATCTACTTTGTGGAACCATAAGTATATATGCAAATTATTATCTAAGGGGCTTAAACTTTCAAATGAATCATATTCTATTATTTATATTAAGTAGCTCCATTATTAATGTTTTGAATATTGAAAAAAAAATACTTTCTATAACTTCTTTTGTTTCTTATATTGTTGCTTAATTAAAAATTATTGAAAGATTTGCCTTTGGTCTTCCTTTTTCAAACTGACAAAAGTAAATGTGAAAAGTAAATAAATGATAGAATATGAAAACAAGAAGTTCATAAAAGAACATGAAGCTTATTTTTGCCAAAATGTTTTGTTTTTCACTTTTTCTTTGTTTTGTTTTTTTGAACTAGTGAAAAGTTTCTCTATTTGCAAAATTTTAATATCTTATGAATACAGAAAGTATCTTGAAAATGTTTTTCTGAATTTTAATTAAATCCACATTACTTCCTTAAGTAATTCCAAGTCCAACTAATAATAATAATAATATCAAAGTATGCTTAAATTAGTAAATTGCTTTAAAGGATTAACATGCATTGATAGACAATAATAGAAATCCATGATTTCACTTCTTATGCTTTCTGTGGGAATTTTTGTCTCCCTTATGCAGAAATTTTTCCACAAGGACCCATTCCAAAAAATTTTTAAATATAAAAGATTATTTCTTGTCCATAAATGTGCATGCTGAGTTTCAAGAAGACCCATTCATCGCTCAAAAGTCATTAAGAGGAATAAACATAGGCTTACTGAATTTATGAGCTAAAATAATCCATGAAACATTCACCATTAGAAGTTTTATAAACACAAATTCTGATTCAAGTATAAAAGCTAATACCTTTCATGTACATTCAGCTCAAAAAAAAAAAAAAAAAAAAAGAATCTTCAAATTCTTTTTAAAACTTGGACTGTTCTCTAATATTCTTTAATATTTTGCATAATGATTTTTCAGATTCTACGATATGCTTTATTTTTCACATTTATGATTTTATAAGCATAAAAGAAAAGAAAGATCAAAGGTATATCTTTGAAAAATTTACATCAATAAAATAAAAGGTGTGATTGTTTTATATTGTCTGATTATGATCAAGAATGTGTTTTAAATTACCTATATTCGTGAAATAAAGCAATTAATTAAAAACAACTTGATTAACAGTTGAACACTTGTAGATGCAAGTTTGAATTTAAAAGACTTAACATTTTTATTGTTTGTTACAGCAAGTGACTCAAATAGATAATGATTTAAAGATGAAGTCAACTGCATACAATAACATAAAGAGCAGCTTACAGTCCATGGAAAGAAAGCAAAGGTAATTTTGTTTCTTCATAAGCATTTCATTTAATCCCTCTATTATCACTCCGAAGTTTAATCCTGTTTCCCAAGTCTGTTTTATCATCTGAAGTTACCTTCCATTTGAATTCTCTTCACTGCTCCCCTGACTTACCTCCTCTTTTCCTTATCCTCTCAGCATCTCCTCTTCTGTCCATGCCATGCACTATTAAAAATTTTTGTTTTGTAGCTGCAGTTCCTTTCCCAATTACATCTTTAATGTGATCCAATTTATCAATGACCTAACAGTCCTTGAACTCTAGTCCAAGTAACAACTCTTTGTACAGCTTCCTCAGTGTGATGAGACTTCTCAACACTTAAGTGCTTACCATAATTATACTAATTTTCTTGCTTCTTTACAGATTATTAATTTGTGCTTACAGTCAGTTTGTTGTTGTAAATGGAAATCTTGTTTGAAATAACTTAATTAGTTCAATGAATATTTCTGGAAGATTCCATCCAGACCATAACAATTTCTTGACAATGTCAAATGCATGAAAGTATATAGATATAGATCTAAGCTATGTACTGGTGGTTGAAGCAATTCCTATCAAAATTTCTGTAATATCTACCTTGCCACTTCCTTGCCTGTCTGAGGGAAATCATCCTTAAGGGACGTTGGCCCACTTTGGAATAACTGATGCCCATTTCTTCAACACTGATTTCCCAAGGCTGTGGTCTCCATAAAATTTACCAGTGAATCTCGGCTGGCAATATCCTCTCTGTATTTAGGAAATGGTGTGCTGTTCACATTTGAATTCTTCCATAGTAATATTCTTGTGTACAGAGTTTTTTAGAAAATGATTGTGTGTGTGTGTGTGTGTGTGTGTGCATGCGTCTTAACCCAAGACATGCATATGTCTATTCAGATACAGTGTAAGATACACAATTTCTGCAGCAGTTTAGCCACTTCTAAGAGGTGATATGAGAATTCAAGGGAAGTTATAAGAGGCACCTTCAATTTTTCAGAAGGTTTTAATTAATTGCCAAAGAAAGACCAAACCTTTTCTTCCTTTATGATGTGAACATAAAGAATCTTTATGGTCAGCAGAACAGCTTCCCCCTCCCCCAAATCAGTTGAGTAGAACAAAAGAGGCAGAATATTTCATATGCTCCATTAGTTTATTTTATACCTTAGTGCTGTAAAATTAATAAAATTAAATAATTTTGTTTTGTTTTTTTTTTTGTAAAATATATGCATTTTTAACTTTTCAGTGGAAGTCTATTAACCAGGAACTTGGGTGATATTGTGAAAAGAGAACACTTTATTTTGGACTCTGAATACTTAACAACTTTACTGGTTGTTGTTCCGAAGTAAGTTGTTCATATTATTTTAATTTCATTTTCAGTCAGAATTAAATCAGAAAGTGAAAATTCATTAGCATCAGATATTTACTGTGTAAGAGATGAGGGGCAGTTTACAGTCTATCCTAAAGAAATTCATTTAATAAAAATCTTTACCTTCTGAAATTATGTAATAATAATAATAATAACATAATAATTTATAGGTCAGTATTTTAAATTGTTATTATTTTTATTTTAAGTTTTACTTCCGATATCCTTTTTTTGTATGATAAAATTATTGTAGTTAAAAATAAATGATCCATGGGAAAGATGAATTATCTGTTGAGCCAGAATGTTATTTCTTATGCTGAAGTAGATTGACTTATTTTCTATAAGAATGGTTTTATTTTATTTAAGAATTTTCTGATTCGTCCATTGGTTATATTTCTTCTTTTTTGACTTTCATATATTGGTGTCTTGTTAAGGTTTGTCATTTACAGTGGTATATATAAGAAATTATTCATTCCAAGTAGACCTATTGACATTTTTGAAATAACTGTAAAATCAATGCTTTCAATTATGTCGTATAATGTCTTTTTTGTGCTAATAATGACCAGTTTCTTCATTTTCCATACATATTGTATTTCTTAGTAAGGAATTGGAGAGTGTTTTCATTTTGTCTAGAAGCAGATAAACTCCTGTTATATGTGATTTGTTAGTTAGATCAGACCTTTTTTATGATAATTTTTTTATCTATAATGAAGAAATATTAGAATACATTTTCATTTTAACACACATAGTTGCATAAAGTTTTATTAATTAAATAAAATGATATTAAATTATATTTTCACAGAAAATAAAATATCATCTTTATCAAACCAATAAAGTATTAAAGAGTTTGCTTTTATACAGGGTGTACCTAAAATGTGCTGCCAAACTTAAAGATTGTATTCAATCATGTAAAAAAATGAATAAATGTCATGTAAACATGGGTCTGGAAATGCTTTATTTCCAAGATATGAACGATGCAACAATATAGAGGTGTTGGCCGTACAGTCACTCAGTTTCACAGAAACTGCTCGAAATGTCCTCCACCGGCCGCAATGCATGCAACACAATGTCGTTCCATCGACTGCCGAACATGGTCAAAGATGCCAGGTGCACGTCGAATTGTGTTTCACCCATCCACTATGCGATCATGCAGTGCGTAGGCATCAGAAACCAGTGTGCTGTACACTAATGCTTTAAGATAACACCATACAAAAAAGTCTAGAGGGTTTAAATCAGGGGAACGAGCAGGCCATGCTGTTGGTCCTCCTCTTCCAATCCAATGATCAGGATAATGTTGGTTCAGAAGTCGTCAGGCTGTACGGCTGAAATTGTTGTATCGTTCATATCTTGGAAATAAAGCAGTTCCAGACCCATGTTTATATGGCATTTATTAATTGTTTTGCATGATTGAATACAACCTTTAACTTTGGCAGCACATTTCAGGTACACCCTGTTTTTCTGTATATCCAGGGACTAATTATGCTATAATTTTATAATGAAACTAGCCGGGTACCGTCGCTTCGCTCCGGAATCCTTGCGTATATAGCATTAAAAAAAAAAAAACTTATTTAGCAAATTAATATTGAGATCGGAGAATATATGACTTTCCAGCCCGTTGTGCCCTTCTCCACTTAACTCAGGTATATTGCGGGTTGGCGCCACACACCTGGACTTGCCGCCATACACTTCGTCATTTTGCCAGATTATTCCCTATCCCGAATTTCGAAAAATCCGGCCTTATTCCTTGTCTACATCATAAAGGAAACCTCTGTGCAATATTTCAGCTTTCTAGATCCAAGGGTTTGGGGTGAGCGTTGATGAGTCAGTGAGTAAGTGAGTCAGGACTTTTCTTTTTATATATGTAGATTTTCATGAATTTTGTTTTGTTAACATCATTGATTAGTTCTTTATAGATTATATTTGGATGTGTTATTTTCTCATTTTCAACTGTTATCCGATTCGTTCTTTACATATTATTCCTGGTGTTTTGATATCATGTTTATTTATGAAAATATGATATATATTTGTTTTCGTATTTGAATTGTACAGTTTCTTGTTGTTCCGTAAAGACGATTTTTGAAACCATTATTGCACATAAGTTTTACGTATTTCTGTACTACATTGTTTTTATTCATTTTGAAAATATCTATATTTATGTCGCCAATCAGTATAGTTGGACAGTTGTTTAATATATTTTCATTTTTTATGAATAGATTCTCTATTTCAGTAACATTTTAGTAATTTGTAATTTAGCATTTTGCTTACAGAATGACAGACAGAATAACGTTTTATAATATACGTTTTTATAATATATAATAATAATAGCCGGGTACCGTCGCTTCGCTCCGGAACTCTTGCATATATAGCATACAAAAAAATAACTTTATTTATTTAGCAAATTAATGCTGCGATCGTCGAAGAATAATAACTTCCTAGCCCGTTGTGGCTTCTCCGAATAACTCGGATGTATTGCGGGTCGGCGTCACACACTGAAAATTCACATTTCTGCATGTATCTTGCAAACGCTGAAGCGTTTGTGAATAAGTGATATATCGTTCGATAGAACTTTCAAATACCAACATTTTCTCAATATAATGTTCTCTTCCATCTTTTATACTTTTCGTTTAAATTGAGAAAAAGTCAAAATTTGACCCTTTAAAAGGCGCCATCTTGGAAACCAAAAACTTTTTTCGAAAGATTTTTGTAGCATTTTGTTTGTCTTAAAAAGATCTACATTTTATCCATTTACATGACCACTCTATCTCTTATAGTTTGGTCACAAAATTGGAAAAACGTAAAGTCTTATGACAGACAAAATAACGCTTTTATAATATATAATAGTATTAGCTTAATTGATTGTGCCTACACAATAAATCTGTTTGTTTGCAAGAATTGCTAGAGTGATTTTATCAAAGAGTTTATTTTTCAGTTTCGCTAATTGACAACTTGCATCTAATTATTTCATTTCTTTGATTTTTCTGCTTGGTAAGTATAAAGTAACGAGTGTTTTGCTTGCAGTTTACAGCTTCTGCATCTATTGTTTGGCTTATAATTAAAATTCCGTTAATACATGTGGATGCTTTGCAGTTAAATGAGTGTTAGATTCTGTTTCTTATTAGTTCTTCTATTTTTCTGCTAGCAAACCTACCCATTGACATCAGTATGGCTAAACTAATGCTGTTTTTTTGTTTTTTTTTTTACTTATGCCTGAAACCATTGTCTACAGTCATTGATACATTGAATCTTTCTGCACAGAAAAAAAAGAAGCTTCCATATCCCAACAGCCCCTGCTATAGATCACTTCCTTCTGTTCTCTACCAAAATAGTTGAACTTACGATTAGGAATATCTTTGATTTCAATTTCTTATTTACAATGCCTTCAGATAAGACATCTGCTGTTGCTTTTAATCTACTTGAATTTTTTGAGGCTTTTAAAATATTCCTGCTGTTACTATATTTTACTACATCAATATAGCACAGAATCATCAGAGCATCCCTTGTAAATGCATCAGGACTGATTGTTATCATAACTAACAGCTGTGTGGGGAGGAACCAAATACATTATTCAACATGGAATGTTAAGGTAATCCTGCTGGGAAAGTGTTAGCACTAATCAAATGATATTAGAATTGGATTGTGTCACCCCCTAGCTCTTTTATCATAGTGCTTATACTTTTTTCCCTTCATGTCAATGTTCTTTATGATTGCAAAATCATTGAATCTTGTCTTTCAGAAGCCTATAGTCTCTGACATTCACTGTTTTATCTCATTGCTCAATTATTCTTTAGCATTGTTACTTTTCTTTTAAATTCTTTCCAAGATGATTTTCTGAGTGATAGGGATTTAATGATCTTTTATTTTCACCATGCTTTTCTTGAGATGAAGCCCCAGCTCTAGTTATATGGATCTTTTTCTAATTATAATAGTTCGGTTCCTGGCTAATAAATTTTTTTGTATGAAGCTTACTCCTTTAATCTGAATGGTCTGGCTTAGCTAGTTTTCCTGCTGCTTGTGCATTCCATGCATATTTCTGCAAGAGTAAATAAGAATAGCTGCTATTGGCTTTACTGTTCTTAAATCAGTAAATGCTGTGTTCTTACCTAAAAATGCTTTTATTACCTTGAAATGCCTCTAATAATTCATTGACATTTCAATTTACTTTTCCATTATTGCAAAGTTTCAGTTCAATGAATCTTTCATTTATATAGCTGAGCATAAGGAATAAGTACATTAACCGGGCATAAATTTGAATTTACCTTAAAGTCTAAATTCTTGTATCTCTTTGGAAGCATTGCATGGATGCTCTAGCAAAACAGTTCTTTGGTTTTGGGTATCTCAAATCTCCATTCATGGAAGTTCAGTAGTTTTCTTGGTTATTATTGTTGTTGTACCCTGTACAATGTTTATTTATCTATTTGTCCATGTCTTTGTTTTGATTGGCTAATTGAAAGTGCCATATTGTATCCATATTGTATTCTCACACTTAATATGATTCCTCAAGTATTGTTCTCACTTTACAATTGAGGGAATATTGTGGACTAGGCAAAAATAAATATGGATATGAAACTAAGTTTCTTCTGACCTATCTTCTTTTAATTGCTGCACATCAAAAAGAAACAAACAAAACAAAATAAAAAACATTTATTTAAAGCCTTTATTGAGCAAGGGATTACTGTAAAATGAAAATTTATTTAGTGCTAAAATATCATCATTATTATTATTATTATTATTATTATTATTATTATTATTATTATTATTATTATTTAATCTTGAATGTCTGGTTTCAGGGCAAACTTCAATGATTGGAACATTAAATATGAAAAGTTGACTGATATGGTTGTTCCAAGATCAAGTCAGTGAGTATCATTCTGAATAAACTACATTTCACAGAATTAAATAAAAAGAATATTATTATTTTGGCAATCAAAGCAACATTATAAACTATATAATACATATCAAAAAATAATGTACCTATCTCCCAAAATAATTAATAATGTTAATTCGTTGTCATTATTACAATTGTATTGTTGTTATTATTAATACTTTAATAAATACAAAAAATCTCTACATAACAATTGTTTATATCTTAAATCCAGTTTGTTTTCACCACTTTTATCTCTGTTTAATGCTATCTCTCTCTCTCTCTCAAGTTTGATTTTTCAGGATCAGGAGCATGGTTTGTTTACTGTAACACTGTTCCAGAAAGTTGTTGAAGAGTTTAAACATCATGCAAGAGAAAATAAGTAAGTTAACAATTATCTTCATAGAGGTATGTTGGTTTTGTCTTTTCTGTGAATTAAGTTAATTTTATTGTGCACAAATAAATATGCAGTCAGATACATACATAATTTCAAGATGAGTCATAAAAATGATACGCACACTTAGCAATCATAAAATATTTTCAGTCATGCTTTTTCAAAATATCTGTTAATTATTGTTAATTAACAGATTACTGTTAATAGATATCTGTTAATTTTGGATATCTTATTTTTAATTGTGATAAGTAATAAAAATCTTAGACATTGACACGACTGTTTCTTTAGTCCCTTTTAGTCATATATGTATCAATGGTATTTGACAAACTGGAAATAGCTTCATCTACTTGTCACTTAATAATGGAGTTAATACCTCTATTCAAAACCTTAATCGGAAGTAAATTCACTAGGACTAGAAATGTGGCTTACATCAATCATAGCAAAGGAACAAGAGTCAAATTATTGCTGCAATTTGTGCAAGCCATGGCTCTGATGACCTTACTTTCCCTGTTGAGGTTTTGTAGTCTGTTTGAAGAGACTGATGGACTGAAGCTTGTAGTTTCATTTTAGTCGTAATGTTGTAGTTTTAATTTATAAATTTAATTCAATAATAAAACAAAAATTTACCCCTATAAAGAAACTTATGATCTTAATTCTGGCAATTTTGAAGTTATCAATGACAACTCATCATTGAAATACCGAAAAAGTAATGTATAAGATAGAGCAAATGCATAGTATCATTGCAAGTACCTTTGTGGCACTTGTAGTAGTAATGTCTTGCTAATTGAAATTTTGAAAGCATTAAAGAAAGTGAAAGGATCTCACTTAAGAGGCCAAACAGTCCCAATGGGACTTGGATGTTAAGGCTCTGTGTTTTAAGATCAGTGAGACAAAGATTGGATATCCATTAGCATTTATCTAGGTTTTAAAGAAACCTGGTTTCTGTTTTTATAGCTGACTTATCTCAAGATAAATTATTTGCAAAAAAATCCCATTTCTCTGTTAGGGATAGAATCTGACTCCTTTAGCCCGTAGACAAAAAGGTTTAACACTACAGCTACCCTTAAGCTATCATTTAAAATATTATTGTATGTTAAATACTTGAAATATTGTATTAAGTGGCAAATAATACTGAATGTTGAACAAAGCATTGGATCACATAATAGCAGTAGATTTATTGACTTCCAAATTGCTTTAAAATTTCATTAGCTGGGAATATGCATTTCAATGAAGATATTTCTTAATTAAATTTAATAATACTTATCTATTTCAATTTTCCATCTTCTCTAAATTCTAGGTTTATGGTGCGTGATTTTGTTTACAATGAGGAAGAACTTGCAGCTGGCAAAAATGAATTGACAAAATTGGCTTCTGATAAAAAGAAGCAGTTTGTAAGTAGATTGAATAATATATGAATGCAAGTGTACTGTTTTTCAGAATACAGATTTTTAGAACCTGAAATTTGCTTATTGAAAATTTGCAAAAATTGCAATTATAGATATCTACTTAATTACTTCTAGAATTTTCCTTATATACTTCAAGTTACTTCTTTCTTAAATATATATTATTTTTTTGTTCTATTCTAATATAATAATTATTTTTTTATCTTCATTAAAACTGATTTCCTTTGTTTAGTTAGTTATAAGAAAAGTAGAGCAGAAAATAGTCAAATAGTGTAAAATCTTGATTATTTGAGGCAGTTGCAATCATTGTTTCACCAGGAAAAAAACAAAAACAAAACTTTACTATAGCTCTTAATCCATCAGTTAATTTAAGTTATCCTGTCAATTGAAGTTATTTCATAAACGTCTATTTCATTGTTCAAAGGTATATTGTTTCTAAAACTTTTTTTTATTATTATTTTTAATAATTCCTAAGTCATTGACAATATTGTTATTTGATTTCTTGCAGCCCAATGTAACTTGACCATTAACTTAAAAACATTAAGTCTGATGGGATTGTCCGCAATAGTTGTCAAAGCTGGACATCTGTGGAGATATTGGGTATCCATATCTTCTCCATGACACAAGGGGTAAAAGGGGGATATTGGAAACTCTTATCTTGAACAGATGCTTTTGCAGCTAGTGCCAGATCAAGCCACTGCTTCATTTCTGCTAAGTGACAAAGGAACTAAATTCTGGACTAAATTTTCCCATTTCTTGCCTTTGGCCATAGAATGCTGAAACTCCTTGATATACTTTTTAAATGAGGTAGTAATAATCCTCTTAGCCAAACTATGGGAGAGTGTCACTTCAGGCTGGTTCATCATAGTTTCCTTTCGCACAAGATTATCTGCTTTTTCATTGGGTGTAGAGTTGCTTATCGCAATTGCCCTCTGGACAACTCTAAATGAGCAACAGTGTTGTTTTGGTAGCCCTTTCTTGTTTTGTATATTTCTGCAACATAGTAGGTGAGATTAAGTATTTTTTTATGTTACTCTACATTATTACTTTTGTAATAATAATTGATTGGCATGTGAATAGCTAATGATTCCAAAAGCATAGCATTGAGACAATGTAGGACAACATTGTGAGTAAATTTGGGATATGACTAGTCAATTAAGATTTTGACATAGACATTCCCCTGGATAATGACAGTTATGATCATGCTGTGGAAAATGTTGTCAAGAAGAAAAGATACCAAAGGCAATACAATGAATAAGAGGTCATCAAGGTATCAGACAGCGAGTCAAAGTTTCTGTAATATAACAATTGAGGTGACTTAAGTATTACAGACAGTAGCATCCCACACCATTACACACCTATTTTGTCGATGCCATGCAAATGTTGTTTCCAAATACAAGTACAATTGTCATCTTTGCCAAGTCATAGATAAGATAAACTGATATCAAATGACAATTTTCTTTCTAAATCAGATCTATCTATGGTGTGATGAGCAGTTATGTGAACTAATGAATAGATGAATAGTGTCTTGTTTCAGCTAGCCTTTTGAATATGGTATATGATGCTACAGGTTGGCAACAAAGAGCTCTAAAGTTGATGGGAAATTGTGAAATTACAGCTGCTTAAGCTCAGCAAAAGATCTGATGATCCTTGATGATGTCTGGCCTACCTGTTACCGACATGTGCAAACCTTCACATATTGATACTGTCTGATTTTCAGATATTTATGATTATATGTGCCATGTCTTGGCATGATAAGCCAGATCAAGCCAAATATGAAGCCCCTCTCTCATTTACTCAACTTTCATACAGCTGACCAAGATGCCATCAAGGATCATTGACATAGGATGAGCCACACACAATCGTCAAAACTTCCATGTTGATGTTAACAATGGCTGAATTCTTCATTTTATCCATGCTAATGGAGCGTTTTTCTTTTTTATTTGTTTTTATCTACATATTGGTCGAGGCTCATTTAACTTACATGGGAAGAAAGAAAGGAAAATAGTACTATTGCATATTCACAGTTTTGTTATGTTTTATTTTATAAGATCAGAATATCTACATTTTTAATTATTTCTTGTAGGGCCCATTAGTAAGATGGCTCAAAGTAAATTTTAGTGAAGCATTCACTGCATGGATCCATGTGAAGGCTCTGAGGGTATTTGTGGAATCTGTCTTACGGTAATAATAATAATAATAATAATAATAAAGAAATTCTTAATAACCTATTGTTTCATATACAGATTTAGAACATTCATATTCCTTTTATTGCATTATGACATTTTGCAGAGATGAATTTTATTTAGAACTCAATTCTTTAAAACTTCTTATCTTTTATTATTCAAATAGATTTTGGCAATGAAATCAAAAATTTCATTTCAACTTTAGAGTAATTATTAATGATTCAAAAAGAAAAAAAAAAAAGAATTGATATTTTTCCATTCAAAACTTAAAAAAATAATTATGTTTAAGGATTATTTTTTTTCTTAATTTGTCATTATTTTCTTTTAAACTGTATTTTGGTTGTGACAGGACATATATATATATATATATATATATATATATATATATATATATATATAT
The DNA here is from genome assembly GCA_023159025.1 of Thereuonema tuberculata. Classification (NCBI taxonomy): domain Eukaryota; kingdom Metazoa; phylum Arthropoda; class Chilopoda; order Scutigeromorpha; family Scutigeridae; genus Thereuonema; species Thereuonema tuberculata. The sequence continues at coordinate 151,651,725 of JAFIDM010009631.1, forward strand.
ATATATATATTTTTTTT
>JAFIDM010009631.1:151651841-151693446 GCA_023159025.1 Thereuonema tuberculata
TTGTGATCCTATACACTTATCCTAATGAAAACAAACTAATATATGCTTCATTAAAAAAAAAAAAGTCCTAAATGTTTAAAAGTGTTTTTAATATCTTTTCTGCTTCTGATCTGTTACTGAATATTTCTTCTGCTTGAGGAAGTATATTCTTCAGTCCTGAGGTGACATTTTATTCACATCAAGTAAATCAAATTTTTTCTAGTTTGTGTCCTTGGCAAAGAGCCATCTTTTCTGCTTTATTAAATCAGGAAATGTATATGAAATAAAATGGTTCTAATGATCAGGAAAATTGGTCAGCTTTCTTATGCCAAGTTGAGGACTCCTGGACTCTAAAAGTCCTTGGATACATTCCTTACTTCTGCTCTGTTATTGAATCTTTTTATGAAAATATCCTGCCAAAAGGTGCTTAAGAAAGTATATATGGTATATATAGTCTTCAGCTGGATGCCATCTGACAATGGCTGTACTTTTAATTTCTAAATAATTAACTTGAATAATACATTTATTATAAACAATAATATTTATTTACTTTAAAATCTTTGTTTAAAATGTCATTAATAAATAAAGGAAATACTTTTTTTAATAGTTTAAAATTAATGCCTGTTATTTGTTACCGTGGGCTTAAATGGACAAAAACTAAGAGCTTTCCAGCCATCTTAAAATTACAAGATATTTATTTAATTATTTATTTATTTAGGTATGGATTACCCGTGAATTTCCAGGCAATGCTGCTTTATCCTGCTAAAAAGTCTGTTAAAAAACTCCGAGAAGTTTTAAATCAGTTGTATAACCATTTGGACACAAGTGCATTACAAGGCCCATCTGATGTAAGATATTTGACTGTATTATATTTGTTTTTGGTTTTTTTATTATTTATTATGCAAAGAATTTAAAATTGTGCATAGATAGTTTTCATAATTGGAGCAGATTCATCATTTTATTATTAATATACCCATTCACTTTCTTGATCAAGTTTAAGTTTTTGTTGCAGAATTGTGTGAGATTTGTGTGGTTTAAAATATATGATGATCTCCTAAATCATCATCTTGGGTAATTCTGTGTATGTTTTATACACTGACTGTTCAATTGAAAGTCAGTACCTGGTTTCCAGAAAATAATGTTCAAGAACTTCAGAGGCCCGCCCAGAGTCCTGATCTCAACCCTATGGAACATTTGTGGGATGAATTGGAGTGCCAGATTTGTGCGCATCCAATGCAACTGCAAACATGCATCCTTCAACTTGTGCAGGCTTTGAAGGAGGAGTGGGCAAAAATACCTGTTGCTTGCTATCAGAAACTGGTGGAGAGCATGCCACGGCGTGTGGATGCTGTGCTTATGGAAAAGGTCACAGTACTCACTATTAGACACGCTGTAAATAAAGTGTCTGTTCCATACCACAGGTGTCCACTTTCAATTGAGCAGGCAGTGCAGGCTGTCAATAGTTACATCATCAGTTTCCCTCTTATGACAATCTAATAGAGTTTTCTGTTGGGTTCCAAGTCATGTTGGGATTCTTTGAAACAGAGTTGCAGCTGATAAAAATACATTTTCATTGTGAAAGTTTATTTTGAATGTGCCTGTATTTCAGTATATTTGTTGTTGAAGGAATAATTTTTTTATCGATTCACAATTTGTTACTAGAAAACATCTAAATCATTTATTATTATTATCATTGTAATGGTTTATAATTTCATTGAATTTTTAGCTTCTCAGTTTTATGAACTACTACTATTTATTTTATTATGTTTGTTCTTTGTATGGTAGTCATTTACTTAGTCATATTCATAAATCTATTTGCTTTTGTAAGTGTACTGTGTATTGGTATGTTTATAATAATGTGCATTAATATTTTCAATAATAAATCTTCTCTAATAATATTTTTATTTGTTTATTTATAGGTGAGTTTAGATATACCTGGATTTGCCATGGGTCAACAAGAATATTACCCTTATGTATTTTATAAAATTAATATCGATATGATTGGTAGTGAGAAATCGTACTAAAATAACTTTAATTTCATTGTATAACTTTACATTGCTCTTTGATGTTCTTATTATTTTGTTGTTATTGAATGTCCTGATTTTTAAATTAAAGTGGAGCTTCTCCACAATTAATCAGTAGTTTCTACTTTCATTGGTTTATTAAATACCATTTTAAAAATTAGTATTTGGAATTAATATATGCACATCGGAACATCATAGAACAATGAACACCTTGTAACCCAGAATTAATTTTAAGAAGCATGTTGTTGACAGTATTAATATCATGAAAAATTTAGAATGACTCTTATAAAACATAGATAACTGTTACCACGTTGTATTTAGTGATTAAGGAAAATAGTAATATATAATCACATTTTGAAAAAGAACCTTTATTGAATATGGTTGTGAAATAATAAGTGCTTCTTGTGGCAAAATTCTCCAACTCCAGTTCTTCCTAGATCTTTCATCTTGGATTTGCATCGAAATTGTTACTTTTGTTTGTATATTTTTCAGTATTAACCTACGATGTAACAGAAACATGTTTTATAGATTGTTTCCACTTGTGAAAACTTAAAATATGCCACTTCTACATAATTTTTTTTCAATCTTGTTAAGTTTTTCATTGAATAAAAATATTTATATATTTTTCACAAGATATTTTCATTTTTCAGTAAACTGTTTTGTCCTAACTATTATATTTTTCATATGCAGATTCTTAGAGAGAGCTGTTTTTTCTGGGGTTAGTTTTCTGAAATGTCTAATTTTTACCAAAAAAATTCCATTGTTGAATCCTTACCTTGTTTTTATAAGAAGAACTGCTAATCATTCCATTTCCATCAATTGATGCTTGTTGTCTATTAAAATATTTACTTCAGACCTAAACCAACTGACTGGCTAACAAAATGCCCACTATAATTAGCCAAGAGCAGATTTAGTTAAGTGGATACAGTGTAATCATGTAATATATCAACTTCAGTGGAGATTTATTTTTATTAGTACTTTAGTTCACTTGGGAAATTTTACATATGTTACGGAAAAAAAAAAAAAAATATCATGTAACTTAAAAATATTGTTAAGTGTAAAGAGAAAAAAGTGTTGTACAGTAATAAAGAAGCTGTTAATAAAGCAGTGTAAATATTAAATTGTTGTTGTTGTTTGATTTATAAACATGTTAAAGCAAAATATTTAATTTAATCCTCATGTCTTACAGGAACACTACAACTTTATCCATTTTACAGCTGCTTTATTATAATTGGACGATAATTCATAAGCTAACTGGACTACAGAGAAGAAAATATGTTGCTCATTTTAATTATTACTGTTTTTATATTACAATACATATTTACTAGGATGTTCTAAAAGGGTAGTTATTATTATCAGATATTCTATAGCATTAGAAATTAATAAGTTCATGTTAAAAAATGGTTCAGAGAGGCACAGGATCTGTCCCATCTGAGATTTCAATTCATTCAGTGGGATTGTTTCAGTCGTACTGGGGGATGGTAATCACAGAAAGGTTGTCATTGTAGCAAAATTTATCAGTAGAGATATAGAAGGGCTCCTTATACTTCCTTTTGAAATCATGATTCTCATACCTTGGGCTGATCAAGGAATGGTTAAGAGTTTAGGTGTGGCCTACAGTAAGATAATTTACACGAATATGGAGCGTAGAGCACTCAGAAAGCACTTTTGAATACGTAATTTATTTTGTTATGTTTATAAATTTTCTTTTCATTGTTTGAATGTGTGGTGGCCTCAATTCCTTCACTATGTTATAAAACAGGTTTTGAGAATTGTTGCATTTATGATGCCAATCCTTCAGAGCCAAAGAATGCAACACACATTTAACACTGCATCTAATGAATGCTATTGTCATACAAGGTGTCTTTTTAATAATGAAGATGCAGTACTGATTACATCATCCTCACAGTGAAAGGTGATGCAATAACATATATATATATATATATGGCTGCATCTTAAACCAGAGCTTCTCAACTGGTGTGCTGCAAGAAAATTCTCAGAGTGCATTTGTACACTTCACACTAGCCAAATGCTTGTATTAAGAATAAAATCTAGACATATTCTATTTTATTTTAACAATTAAGATTAATACAGTATTAAATCATATGCAAATTGCTTAAAAGTATATTTCAGAGTAACATTTAGAAAAGACTGCTGTATTCATTTGGAAATCATAGGTATTTTTTCAATGGGATTCTATTACAGCAATAAAAGTAATGAAAAAAAAAGAAATACAAGAGACACAGTAGCAACTTTGCTGCATCTAAAATGTAGAACTACGTCAACTGTCACTATCTCACTAGTTCTATGTCATTGAAGTATTCAGCTATATACAATTCATAGTAACTTATGCTGACTATAAATTAATGTTAGTAGAAGTACACTGCTCACAAAATTATGGGGATTTTGCAAAATGAATATAATACACCCAAAAAAACAGAGGCATTTGAGTTTTTATTAAAGAACATCATCAGAGAAGCAAATGAGGTGCAGGATGTGAGACATGGATGGGTGTTAACATTCGCATGTCAAATGTGAAAAATGTGTCGCACATTGACTGTTCAGTAGGGTTTATGGCTACCTGAGACCGCTACATCACACTGACAGCGATGAGGCATGGAGAGGATCAAATTGTCCATCAGTTCTGTGGGATTTGTGGCCACTCGCTCACCAGGGCAACTTCCAGCTGAGGAAGTGTTATGGGAGGTGATTGGTGACTGGCAACACATCTTCCTAGTGCATCCCAAGCTTGTTCGGTGGGATTCAGGTCGATTTTGCCTCTTGCAGCGCATGTTGTTGACGAGGTGTGCATGGTGGGGGCATGCATTATTGTCCATAAAAAGAAAGTTGGCCCTAACTGCATCAGCATAGAGTACCACTATAGGCTGTAGAATTTCATCCTGATATCTTACAGCATGAACTATTCCATTTCTAAGAACATGGAGATCGGTACAACCACCAATGCTATTGCCTGCCCAAACCATGATTCCATCTATACCAAAGGAATGTCTTTCTTGCACGAAACGTGGATTCTCCCATGTTCCAAGTTCATGCCAGATCAGGGCACGATGATTGTCAGGCTGCAGGCTGAATCTTGACTCGTCACTGAAGAGAACCATGGATTACTCTTCGCGGGTCCAAGGAAGATGCATTTCAGCCCACCTGCTGCGGGTTCTGCGATCTTCAGCAGTTAACGGAATGCATACAGTCCATCATGATGGGAGTCTATTTCGCACAGTCTGAGTACATACCCATCTTCCAGTTGCAGCGAGAAACTGTCCCCGCAACTCAGTCGCAGTGCTTCGCTGAGTCCTTCGTGCTATTAGTGTCAAGTAGCAATCATCTCTTGCAGTGGTGGCATGTGGGCAGCCCGGCCCTGGTCTTCTTTGTACTGCGCCAGTCTCTCTGAAGCGATTCCAGAGTCTGCTAATATGCTTTGGGAGGTTCCACCTGCTGCTGCTACTGTCATCTGTGTTTGGGCAGCTTCAAGACTTCCCATGCTTCAGATTCAGGTAAATCACATTGCATGGGCATTTTCAGGTGACCCTCAACGATTCTGCCACTTGTTGTTCCAGGAGAGTGAAGATTACTCACAACCCTGTATCAAGAGGCTGGTGCTGCTGGGTTAACATGCAAATTAACGTTTTGCATCACATTTGCATATTCAGACAACTTTCATTTTCATGTTATTTGCTTCTCTGATAAACTCAAATGCCTCTGTTGTGTGGGTGTATTATATTCATTTTGCAATATCCCCTAAATTTTGTGAACAGTGTAGAAGGCATAGTATCATTATTGTCCGTAAGGTTTGAGTCATAATACATTCATTATCCAGCTGAGATGTGAAGACTGGCTATGTACATTGGTATTCAGTGTTTGGTTTGAAAATTTGGATCAATGTCATCAGTCTCCATCCATTCTTGCTGTTCAGACTGAATTTGTGCAGTTGAAGTCAAAGGTTGTGGCTGTAAAGTGAAATGCTTCGTGGCACATGGACTTGATGCTCCCTACATTCCTGTGACCTTTCATTTGATGACTTAGCAGGCCTTTTCAGATTCTTCTCATTCTCCTCTAGCTGTTTCTTTAACTTTTGTCGGTTCTTATACTAATTTTCCCTGGATTTTCGTAGCATTTTTTTTTAAAAAAAAGAACAAAATTTAGCTTATGCTGCTGTATTGAAGGGTCAAGGGTTGAAACTTGTTTTGTTATAAATGGGACTATATGCTATCTTATGATGTATTATTTATTACTCTACAATTATTAGTTTCGAAAATATAAGCGTTAAAAAGTGTACATGTTTTCATTGCATCCATGCTCTCGATGTTACCCCTTACAGAGCACTGTGAAAGACATAGTTCTACGTCAAAAAGTTTGATGTGCTGTGGGATTTCAAAGTTGTTACAAATATAAAAGTATGTTATGAAGCACTGTCTTAAGCTGCCATCTCGTAAACACACATTTTACTGGGAACGGTATGTGGTATAAAACTTTTAGAATCAGCTTGAATAGTTTTGGAATCAGCTTGAAAAAATCCACAAGAAACATCCATTGTCAGAAAATAAGCAAAAAGCATTTCAATCAATGTAATCTTTCCCATCAAATTTCTGTTCAAAAGTAAATCCTAAAACATTCAAAGAATTGGTGACTGAAGGATCCTGAAGGTGCTCGGAGTAGCCCCATAAATGTAAAAATGTTGTCATGCACATACGAAAGACAAGGAAAGATAGTAAAGGTGACTTAGGCATAGAAAAATGGGAACAGCGAGTGACTCCTAGTGACATTGAATATGGCTTGATAATTGGAATTCGACTTGCTAGATGAAGCATTTCTCAAACGCTGCTATCCTGGGATTTTCATGATTTTTCAAGAGTTTATCAAAAATGCATTAGTTAAAAAAAAAAAAAAAAAAAAAAAACTTTTAGCAATCAGTAATCTCATGAAAGAAATTGCTTGTGGATCAGAGCAGGATTGCAAGAATTGTGCAAGTTTAGCAGATGGACCACAGCCAGGCAAACACATCATAATCAGACTTGGTATGCAGAACATCATCTGAGATGATGTTCTATGCATCTTACCTTGTCTCAAATGAGCTACGATGATCACATTGGGTACCAATGTTATTGGTAAAGACAAATAAATGTGCCTGCTATGGGCATGGAAACATTAGTACTGGATTTATTGATGCCTGGTTTGACCAATCAAGGTTTCTTTTGCATCATGCTGATCAAAGGTTCAAAATTTGGCAAAAACAAGCTCGAGTCCAAGGATCCATCATATTTGGAGTCAACAGTTAAATAAAAAAAACAAGCAGCTGTTTTGGAGGTATAATGATTAATTCTTTAATAATCCTCTTCCTTTCCATCTCAAGATTGCTATATAAAAATAAAGACTTCAACTCATTATTCAAGTATTTAAAAAGATTTATTTAAATACTGAAAAACAGCAAATTTTCGAGAAGCGTACATCTTCTCTTTATCAAGCCAGAAAATAATGATTAGAATAAAATTAATAAACAACAAAAAGGGATATGAACATAACAAAATTTAAAAGCATGAAATGTCAATAAACAATTGCTTTTTACAAAGGCAAGCTAACATAAACACATACCAATAGTTATAACAAAAAATAACATCAATTTCTAATTATTAAATTTCCAATTATTCTAATACATGACATTGTTAATAAATCAATGCATCAAAAGTGGCTATTTTTTTGTTATCAATATTTATAAATTCTTTAATTGAATCGCAAATGTGAAAAAAGGTACTAAGTCAGCTTTTTGTACATTTTGAGTTAGGACTGAAAGTGGGTTCAATTGTGTTTACCCCATGCATCATTTAAATGGGAACTAAATCAGGCTTTTCCAGTAGTCTCAGGAGGTCAAAAACTTGAATACTGCTTTACATTTTTTCATTATTTTTGCACTAGTGTTACATTACCATATGATACTATATATATAATTAAGTTTGTACTAAAAAAAATTGAAATAAAACATTTTATTTTAACTGCAAAATGCGACAATATAATTGCAAAACATGGAAAAAGGTACCTAAGTCACCCATAATCTGGAAAAAGGTACTAAGTCGAAATTTTTAATTATGTCTTTGTTCATTTGCATACTGACCTAAAAATTTACAGATGACTAAAACAGATGATGGGCATGGGTCGCCTTCACAGTCGTTTCACATCACACCAATGGATTTTTAATTGCTGGCTCTAGTTTTGAATGTGGAAGGTTTTTTTTTGTGTTTTCTCAGTTTGGTATTTCTATGACTTAGTACCTTTTTCATATTTGCGATTCAATTAACATAATACACTTCAGTGCAGCTAAATCGACTCACCCCTTCAGAGCGCACAAAAAGGCGTATATTTTTTAAATGGCTTAACCGATTTTCAAAAAACATTTTTTTTTGAAAACCTAATGTTTTTACTTTACAATGACACCATTATCATTAAAATCTGTACAATATTTTGTTTTATAATGCATTTTATAGAGATATGCCTCAAGAGATATGCCAGCCCACATCATGCAGGAACCGCCGCCGTACGAGACTGTTTCAGCAAAACAGCACTGTGAAAATCGCTCTCCTGGACACCGGTAGACCCGGCCTCTCCTATCATTACCATGGAGACACATTCTGCTCTAATCAGTGAATAGGACGGACCGCCATTGCTCGATGCTCCAATGGAGGTGTTCCCGAGTAAATTCGAGTCGTGCTGTGCGGTGACTCACGGTCAATTTTGGGCCTCTAGCGGGCCGTCTTGGAGTGAGGTTGGCTTCCTTCAAGCGTCTTCTGACTGTCCACTGACTAACAGCTACTCCACGAACTTTTCTCAGCTCCTGTTGCAATCGACGCCCGTGAGATGGCGATTTCGCAGTGAAGTTGAAATGATAAAGCGATCGTCCCTCTCAGATGTGAATCGGCGCCGTCCAGTATGTGGTCTCCGAGTGAAGGTACCAGTTTCCTGAAACCTTCTGAATACTCTTGAGACAGCAGATCGGCTCAAGTTTAGTTGACGAGCGACTTCTCATTGACTGTCGCCTGCTTGCAACAAAGCAACAACTTGTGTGGCATCTTCTGGCGTAGTATCTATGGGTTTGTGAAAACAATGAATTAAACTTGCAGAGATGTGTACAGATGAACGTCTGATAAGCGACTGATAAGAAATATCGGTCCACGTGGGATTTTATAGGGGAGTGCGGCGCGCAACTGGTGGTTTCCGTTCAGACTGCATTTTGCTACGCTTACGTTCAGATCACATTCATTTGGAAAATATTGTACAGATTTTAATGATAATGGTGTCATTGTAAAGTAAAAAACATTAGGCTTTCAATAAAAAAATGTTTTTTGAAAATCGGTTAAGCCATTTAAAAAATATACGCCTTTTTATGCGCTCTGAAGGGGTGAGTCGATTTAGCAGCACGGAAGTGTAGTATTTGGATCTACTTAGGCTCCTTCATATCTATTGAAATTTTTACTTTTAGTATTTTTAATAATGCAGCTTTCCAAAATTTTCCTTAAGTTCAAGTCAGTTTCTTTATAAAGAATTTTTACTTCCTTATCCATGACAGGTCATTTTTGCAAACAAAGGTAAGCAATGTCAGAAATATCCAAATTCTTATTTTTTAGGGCTCTTCCATGTTCAGAAACCCGGTAAGTTCTACATAGGGGCGACCAAAAGGACCCTAGTAGAACGGGTTTCTGAACACCAAAGAAGGAATATTTAATACAATATCTTAATTCATTAAGACAAAGCATAATTATCACTGCCTTGGATGTTTATTTCACATATAATAAAGTTTAGTTTTTATGACAAAAAATCAGCTCTTTATTTTTTTTCTTTTCCTTTTTAGGCTTCTGAAAGACGCTTTATATCCCAGTTTTGTCTGTCTGTGGACACATCCCACAATGCTTCGCAACGGCTTCTGTTAGCTCAGTTGGTTAGAGTGTCGTGCTAATAATGCGAAGGTCGTGGGTTCGATCTCCTCATGGGCAATTTTTTTTTAAAATTATTATTAGGAATTCAGTGTATTAACAAGGTTTGAGTTAAGAATGACGATTATTCCATATAAATAGGGGTGGGTAAGATAGCATGGGGTCGCAAACAAACTCGTGCGAGCATTTTCTAGACCACCCTGGTGCAGTCTATTCTAAAGTAAAGGTGACTAAGAAGCCGTTGCGAAGCACTGTGATTGGTTTACTAATCACTATCCCTACCTTGTTTTAAGAAATGATAGTTTCATGTAGTGGCAGGATTTTGAAGTTTTAATTTTCTTTAGCTTTTCATTTTTTTGCTAATTTGCTGTATTATTGTTTTATCAACTATAAATGCAAATTCAGTCATTCATTTCATTTTAAAATAATGACAGTAAATATAATTAAAAATTAAATCGCCATTCTTATTCAAAAGAAAGTAATGGAAGTTGCAAGATGTATTCATCTGCTGCCACTTCAATCTCTTGATTCATGAAAACAGTCATTGCCAAGTCATGAGCTTCATTACTACCACTGTAATTTAGTACTGCAATAAAATAAAGTAACATGCATGTGAGTAATTAAAAAAAAACATAAACCAAATGCGCAATTAGGATTCTCAGCCTGACCTAGCATCGGTGGAAATCTGAGACAGCTGTTTCTGCCTTATTAGACCTCATCAACCAGATTTACCTTTGATAAGCTAAGAGTGAACAAAAAGGTTAAGGTTCCCACCTTCGCTCCCGAAAGTGGCTCCCAATCCAAAAAACACAATAAAAATAAACTATGCAATATACAGATTGAAATCCCTTGTCCTGACCACTGCCAGATCCAAAGGGATTTAATGATGGAAAGAAAAACCAAAAAAACAAGTAATTCAATAAAAATGAAGTTTAACATGCATATAACTTAATTTTGTGCATTTTGATTTATGGTTTTTAAGATTCACACCCTGAGCTATCATCAGCAAGAATCGGAGATGGCTTTTTCTGCTATATTAGGCATCATCAATCAGATTTACCTTGATGAATTCAGTGTGAGAAAATGTGAAGGATCCAAAAACACAACAATAGTAATAAACTGTGCAATATACAGCATTAATTTTGCACTTTATATTTGATCCTTTCCTGTAAGGGAGATTGCAATGGTACTACGGAGGGTTGTTTACAATCTATGGTAACGATTTGGATTCGGGTCTATTTCCCAGAAATTCCCTTTCGCCACCAACGATCATGCTCTATTTGATGGCCATGAGATACTGCTATCGCTCTGCAGCGCAGTTTCCATTGCAGGAGACTACTGCGAAGAACGGGAAGACTTATACGTTGCCACTCCTGCTGACAACATTTCCAGAGTCCATCCAAATAGTTTTATTAGTCCAAATGCGCAAAAATCCATGGGCGATGTGTCTGGAGACTTCACTGGTATCTCGGTAAACGGTATAGCCTGGATTCCGGTTTGCTGTTCCATTCGTGTCAGAAAATTCTGGGTCGATTTGGACGTATGGCTGGATGCCTTGTCTTGGTGGAGACGGACCTTGGAAATGTCGTTTCCGTAAAGAGCAGGTAGTTCCCGTGTATAAATTGGTGTCAGTACGTGATCCTGATAGTACGCAGAATTCACCTTTACATTTTGAGCCACCCTCCGTATCTGTAGCTTGCCTTGATAGGAATAACCCGCAACGATCATGAATCCCTTCAAAAAAGTTTCACGACATTCTCTGTACCAATTTGGAAACGATTTGGCTCCCACTGGGCGATAGAAAATCGCCCTTGGTTTATTGCAGTCGGGCAGATAAACATATGCTTCGTCTAATGTGGCCACTTACTTCCATTTATCCCCAGCGAGATGTCGTTCATACAGTTTTCTGCAATTTGTCTTACGTTCTGAAATGTGCTTTGGTAAGAGCTTGTGAACCTTGCTTTTATGTCTCTTTTGAAGTCCCAAATCTTTATGGATAATCTTGTTTACGGTATGAAGAGATGTTCCTACCTTCACACCAATGCATAGTGTTTCCAAATGCCTGAAAACCTGGCCAAAAATGCATTTTTCAAGTTTTTTTTTATAATGTTTACAATGTGCCATTTTGTTCCAGAATGTCTGGTGGTCATAAAACTTCTACCCTCATAGCTGATCTACTTTTATTCAGTTGTTGTTGAACCTTGAAAGTGAGAGGTTGGTGTTGCATAGTTTGTGTTGTTGTGATCGAGCGTTTTTAACCTGTATTTCAAGTTGTTTTTTTTTACTCCATTTGTTGATTTAAAGGTAAGTGTTAATATTAATTCTGTACAACTATATTTTGGTATTCTGAAAACATAATATTTATTAATTTATGTGATAACATGATAGTCTCAGAACGCTTTTTCTTACGTTATGTAATTTTATTTGGCAACTGCATAAATTTAATTTTCAAAGAGGCCTACAAAAAATGCCTGATGTTGCCCAAGGTTATATTTTTATTTAACATGTTCCCTAACTTGTCTACTTTGAAGCCACAAAGAAATAAATTGCTCATACAAGCTCCATTTGTTATAATTTAAATAAACATATTTGCTTGTATAATTAGAAATTGCCGATTTATTACATATACCTATATATTAACAATATCAAATAATTTTCTTAGGACCAAAAATATGATTATTTAAGAGTTAAATAATAACAATAAGAAGATATATTACAAATCACATAGTTTTATAGTTTATTTTCGTTTCAGAATGGAATACCGTTGTACACGGAGAGAGTTATTTCATAATTTGCAGCAAGAAAAGGGCGAACATTATATGTAGCAAATTATGTAAATCAAAGAATTGCCCTGTATCATAGGGGAATGGAGTTAAAACAACTCAATTTACTATTTTAATTTACCAATTTTTGAAAATTCATTATCAAAAAAAGTAGAAAATCTGTTTAAAATTTCTCTGTAACAGAATGATTTTAATTGCTGTTAAATCAAAAATGTTCATAAAGGATCATTAAAGTGAAAGCAGTAGGGCATTCTTAACTAAGTAGACTTTTATTGCAACCACATTATCATTAAGAAATAAGCAGCTTAACTTGGTTTGTCTGCCTAGTTTTATCTGTGTGTGTTTATGCACGTTTGCCAAAGATACTTGAGATTAAGATGACTGAATCGACTGCTTGAGGGGCAATAATATAGGAGTAAAAGAGCTTTGGCATGTTACCCAAAACTTTTTACTTTCAATTTTGGAATTTAAGTAAATTCATTGTCAAAGTATAAGAATTTTAAGCAAAAAAAAAAAAGATTTTTTTTTTTATTTTTTTATTTTAATTTAAAATAATTTTGTTTGTACTGCTGTTTATTGTCTCTTTGAACATTAAAATTAACTTACAGCTGTCAATCTGCTTAAGAATTTGATTTTACAGCATTTTATAAGCTTTTTTTATTATATCAATTCGATTATCATTAAAATTGAATATTGTCATTTTATGACATATTTTACAGCTTCAAGTTAAACAAAGCTGTCTTATCTGTCCATTTGTAAGCATACATAAGCCAAAACTAATTAACAAATTTCAGATAAAGATGGCATATTAGATATGTTGAAAAAAAACACGATGCCAAACCCATGCAGAGCATAGATAAGTAGGACCTGCGTTTATAGATGCTTTTCCCGATGAGAGAAAAATCTTTTTATATAGGGCATCCACAGGCATGCGCTCCATTTCACAGACGTCCTTGGACACATCTAGAAATGTGCTCCCCAGTAAAGGGGTTAAGAACCTAAATAAAGTGTTCAAGTAAATGATATCTCTCATATTCTTTAAAGGATTTTGATAGATTTCATTTACACTGTAGCTTTAGTGAGCGAATGTTACTTTTGTATGTTCTTTTCACTTCAGAAATATTTTAGGGCTGATAAAAAATGTTAAGGAAAAAAAATTGAAATGCACATATTTTTCAAATTGTTTCCTGTGATTTTCTTAAAATTTATAAGTAATTTCTTCATTAGAAATGGACCGGCTGTATATTTAGTTAGTGCAATCAATCAGCTGTTCAGTTCAAAGACCAGTTAAATCTAGATGAATTTTTAATTTATTGACGGAACATGCAAAGCTATACTATTTCATTTGAATATTTTTCTTCTGTTTGTCCATTTGTCTGTTTGCTAAAACTGCTGGACAGATTTCATGAAATTTGGTAAGTAGCTTATTTATGGTCCTTTTAAAAACAAAAACATTTAGTTTGGTCTCCACCTCTCTCATCCCTCAAAAATGCTTCTTGAAATCCCATGCTAAAATGTCTGGTGCACTGTTTACTTATTTTAAAATATAATTTAATATACTAGCACGATTATTGTTGTCAACATCCCCCTCTTAGTCCCTACTATGCAATTGATTTGCTGAGCTAGTTACTAAGTAATGCATATCAGTAAGTGAATCTTGAAAGACAAAAATTTAGAATGTTGAATTTTATCAAAATACTTGGCTAAATTAATCCACATACACCAAGATACCAATTTCTTAGGGACCTCTATCTGATACCCTGTTGTGCCTCCTTTGCCTTCAAACAATTGATTTCTTGATGGGATTGATTCTATAAGATGCTAGAAGCAATGTGTAGGAATATTGTACATTTAGACATGACTGTGTTATGCAACTCTTGTAAATTGGATGGAGGCACAGATGGAGACAAAGCAGTCTTTTCTACCTAATTCGATATTCAATAGGGTTGAGATCCAGAGACTTTGCAGATCACTAAAGCAATGAACACTCATTGTCATGTTCCTGGAACCATTTCATGATTATTCAGACCTTGTGAGAAGGCATATTATCCTGCTGGAAGTGCCCATCCAAGTGAAGATTGATTCATGAAGGGATGAACTTAGTCAGTGACAATGATTCTACTGGTATTAGGGACCACATTTGTGCTAGGAAAACATATATAAAAATAATTTATCCGTTCCTTTTTTTTTTTTTCCCCATTCATCTTCATCTGAATTTCTATATTTTACATGGAATCAGTTCGGCAAACTGATGTCGTCAACAAAGTAAACACATCATTTTATAATGAACGGTGTTATCAGTTTGCCGAACTGATTCCATGTAAAATATAGTAGGATAAATTATATAAATGTCACTGAAGAAGGAATATTTAATACAATTCTTTGCTGTGATACTGTGTTCAGGAAGCTCAGATCTCAATCACTAGTTGAAATTAGAGAATTAGTAAGAATGAAGATATTGTTCTGAACAGAAATTTCACTTACATATGCAGTATTTGATATAGAACAATGATGTCAAACATTCCAAGGGTTGAAATGAAATAAAATATTTTTATATATATCAGTAGCAGCAAATGATAAAATTGCTGAAAAAATAACAGTAATTATTATTATCATGCCCATTCAGGTGTAGCTATGTAGTTGAGGCAGTGGTCTGCCAAGCAGTTGATGGAACAAAACCTGCGTTTGAATCCTGAAGATGTCTTAAATGTCTTTCTCTTCCATGTTTCCTCTATTAAGAGAGGTTGGTAATAGGACTAAAGCATCTATCTTAAAACACTTGTCTTGGGCTTTGCAAATCCCTGACCCTGTGAAGGTGGGATAAGAGTAATGAAGTAATTTTTATTTCAATTACAGATAAATCAAATTTCAGACAATTTAGGAAATGATTAAATAATAAATCTAGTAATGGGATTTAAGCAAGGCAAGTTTTTCATCATTTCACATGTCTTTAATTATGCATATTTTTCAGTTCAAATAACTTAGGTACATTTAGGTATGAGAAGAATTATTGCTATTTAATAATGCAATTACTTTTATAAGAGTAACTTGACTGCAACTGCACAAATTTTATCAGTAACAGTGTTATGGAAATGCATTACTTTTTTTTTCAATTTCCTAACATATTACTGTCTGAGAAAGTTCGCAAATGTTATTAGAGCATTCCATGTTGCATCTGAGAGACTGAAAAAATTCTGTTAACTGTATCAATGCTGATTCATTGATTTTTTTTTTTTTGTTAGGTTGGATATAAAAAAAGAATAACTGTACATTTGTTTATATGCAACATTAACTTTTTTTGGGGGAAAGTAACTTATTCAATTACTTTTCCTATCTCTGCATACATCAAACTCTTTTTATTGGAGAAACTGGAGCTTGCAGCAAGTATATGACAGAACTTTGATGAAGGTGAACTCAATTCATCATTGGGAAGCTCTTCAGAATGGCATTTTTCGTAAACTATCATTAGCAAAATTTCAACTATTCAATGATAGAATAGATCCCTCGTCCATAGCAAATGTTGCAGAAAATTGGGAGATAGAAGTAACTTGTAAATATGGTAAAAGAGGACTGTAATAGAGTGCAGGATTCTTTTTAACATATCTTGATCAGGTTTGAATAAAATAAATTCTTGATGGCACAACCTTAAGATTAGAAAAAAAAAGAAAGAAAAAAAAGTCTTATATTTGAGAACAAACCATATCCTTAATAAGCTGGAAAGCAGTTAAAATACATAGATAATGAAGATCAATAACAGGAAATATTCAAGAAAGAAAATGTATGTTAATGTGGCATTTCTGATGGGTTGCTTTCTAATATTTTTCTTCTGTTTACTTAATATTCAGTTGTAGATTAACTAATTAAAAATGTGAGACTTAGTACAATAGAAGGAAATAATGTTTAAATATATAATCTTTATAATGATAGAGTAGCGATAACATACTTTTGCTTTTTCAAACTTTATTGTTAACTTTAAAAATCCATTTGATTTTAAAGTTCATTTTTTGATTCTGTCCTCCACGGCCCAAATGGAGAGTCAGAATCCCAAAAGTCATACCTCATTGAACTTCTAATGGCCTGAAGTTTGGGGAAAATCTGACTTCTGGTCCAGGCCACTTCCAGGTTTTAGGCATTGATAGGTTGAAAATACGAGGTAATTGGATAAAACTGTGGTCTATCTATAGCGAATCTACTATGATGAGAACAAATGTGATGCCCTTAACTCCAATATGGCAACTTACTCAGTCACCCAAATAGTGCAAAATGGGGGCTAGACATACTAAATGAACTCAATGTCAACATTGCTTGAAATTGTACTCGGCTCTTGAATTACAATGGCTTGAATAAATGAGTTTTCCATACAAATCAATAACACTAGGCAACAAAATTAAACTTTTTCTCTGTATCTTTGATGAAAATAGTTGATCTTTATGTTCTCAAGTGTGCTAAACATGAAAATGGCCATTAAAATGCATATTTAGCTCTAGTTTTTTAGATATCTCAACTTATCATAATTATCCTTAAAAGCATAATGCATGTATTTACCTTAATGTTTCCCCTCAAAGGAATATCTCTGAAGGTTCTGCTTTACCAATTCCAAATCTCTTACTAGATCATTCAACTCACACTGTGTTACTTTTTGTTGCTTTGTAGACTCCTCATTACACTGGAAATCAAAATCTTTCGATGTGCTCGGTTTAGAAGGTGATGGAGTAGCATTAGAGTCACTGCTGTCCTCGTCACTAATTGTATAAGAATCAGGTGGGATGTGAAGAGGCACTGGACGCATAGCTGATCTTATGTTAGGATACGTCAATGCTGACTTTTTCTTCTTTGAAATACCATGTTTTAAGGGAGTTGTCATGCAAAAATAACAATCATTTACGTGGCTTAATGGTTCACTCCAGATCCTTGGAATAGCAAAGCCCATTGACGATCTTTACGATTCAACCACGAACGAAGACCTGTGGCTCACGATATGCAACGTATATGAGGGTCTCTCCCTTTCCCTGTTGCTGGCCACTGCGGATAAAAATAGGCTTCCAACACTGCATGATGTGAAGCAAGAGGGTTAGAAACGCTATGCTGTTTAACGTATGTGGGATTTCCACGGCAATTTCAGGACAGGCAAAATGAATTCATAGCATTAACTGATTCTGAACCCCCCCCCCCCCCCCCATATCTATGAAACTAGAGCTAATCTGAGATTTTAATGGTCATTTTCGTGACCAGCATGGTCGATTTAGTACAGATCAAATGGTTTTGTTCAATATACATTTTCACTGTTGCCTAGTTTAATAGTCAATTTTAACAACACAAACATTTGATAGACAGCAAATTGTATGGGTGTCCAAATTTTGTTTTGTGCTCACTACAAAATAGTGAATTGACTTGTTTACAATGGTTTCAAATACATATGAATGATGTTTTTTTTTTAGGGAGAGAAGGTTAAAAAAAATATATAAAAAAATACTGATATGGAGTTACATGCCAGAGACTTGTTCTTATTGGAAATATTATGAGAGACAACAACAAATTAAAGTAATAAAAATTCCAGCATTCTTTATTTTCTTATTTTAAAGTTAAAAAAAAAAAAAGTTATTCATATACATGTATATCTAACATCCTAAACCAAGAAAATGCAAGTTGTACTCACAAAAAGAAAAGAAAAAAAAAATATCAGGTAACTACAAAGTTTTAATGAATTGGCATCGCACAGAGTATCTGACTAGAAAACAAAATTGCAAATATTAAAAAAAACCAAAAAAAACAAAACAAAACAAAAAAACAAACCTAAACAGATTACAATGTTTAATAATTCAACCATACATACCTTATAAAATTTACCACAAATATTAACAGAGTAATATGAAACATCACTTTAAATTTCATCATTCCAATACATAGTTCTTAAAATCTATTTTTATATATTTATAATTTTTATCTTAATACTGTAAGTTGTTTAACACTATATCAAAATTACACTGTTTATTCATCAGCTTAGTTATTGATGGAAATACTGAAAGATCACACAAATAAATCTAGATAGAAATTATTTTTTTTTATAAAATAAAGAAAAATCCAGATAAAGAAAAGTA
This sequence comes from Thereuonema tuberculata, assembly GCA_023159025.1. NCBI lineage: Eukaryota > Metazoa > Arthropoda > Chilopoda > Scutigeromorpha > Scutigeridae > Thereuonema > Thereuonema tuberculata. The sequence continues at coordinate 151,670,663 of JAFIDM010009631.1, forward strand.
AATTAATTACATTAATATGCAGTTTTTATTTACTCTATTTTTCAACACAAACATTCATTACTTACTTTGTAATATTAGGAAAACAAAACAAAGTATGATTGTGCAGTAACATAGTTAAGAAAACTATCTCCCTGAGCTGCCAAGCAACAATCAATCTACACTACATATCTCCAATAAAATATCCTAAATTTCTTTAAATTGATAAAATAAGTTTTGATTACATAAGAAATTGCACACTGTCAAGATCACATTTGTGGTCTCTGATGTTAATGTTTGATCTTGGACTTCTATAGATTATGCCAATCCTATCTAAAAATTATTCAAATGTACAAGGCCAGGGACCACCGTTACACATTAATTCAATGATCTATGAACAGTGATAAAATAGTGACCATTACTGTAATTCTATGAAAAGGTTCGTTGAACCTTTTACCTTAAAGGCAATCTTGGTTCACTGGAAGTGGATCATTATCTGGTCCTTAAATACATTTTTTCAAAACTTCAATAACCTTGCAATGATAATTTAAAATATAACTAATTTTTGTTTATGTTCACATCAAATGAAAACTGCTTCAGGACAGAATATGAAAATGTTGTCAATTACAATAAAGGAAATTCCACATAGCATATAACTTTTAACTCTTCCAATCAGTAAGAACAGTTGACAACCCTGGTGAATACTAATATTCAATCTACCTGAAATGATTACACCGATCTACAAAAAAAAAAATTTTTCTTTCACAATGACTAAATAAACGGAATCTAACTATCTTTTCCATGCTGAGCTCAAATATATTCTCAGATTTTTTTCTATCAGGCAGGGTTTTTTTGTGGCATGGTTTTAAAAGAATTACTACTCACGAAACACTAAATAATAAAGATACGGCTAATTTTGGCTTAACTAAAAAGTTGTATACGATGATTTTCGACTATATTTTGTAGTATTTAGTATACTGATTTTTTTTCTAACAACAATTTCATATTTTCATATGTCTCTTTCATATCACTGGCATTCATGACAGGTATTGATAGCAATTCATTCCCATTATGCAGTAGTACAGCCTTCAAATTAACTTTTGATGAGTCTATGAACAATCGCCACTCATCTGGCTGGTGTTGATGTTCAAGAGCCTCCATTACTGAACAAACATTATTACAAAAAAATACATGGTCTTCTTTACAGAAGTAGTCACTGAAATCACTATCGCGACTACGATAAACGCATATCCATGTATCTTTTTGGAGTAGACTAGGCCATCTACCGTGTACAGATTGTTCGTTATAGATATTTGAAGAAGAGATTTATTTAGATGGATGTTGGTTGATATAGATGTTAAATGAAGATCATAGCTTATATACGATACTCCTGGCGACGAATTGATTGTGACTATTCTTTTGAGTGAAGATAACCAAATTCTGATGACTTGTGAATCTAGACAAATTTTCCTCTTTGGCTGAGGCTTCAGACAAATTTTACCCGTAGTCAAGAATGGCCGAGATTACGACATTATTAACAGTTCTTTGAAAAGATCTCATCCTTTCTCTCGTTGTCCATTTAGATACTAATTGATTATCGATGATAAAACGATGGTTTATATGAGATAATCCAAGAATAATTGATTCCAATGAAAGGGGTTAAAGCAACATTTTGAAGTTTTGAAGACTCTTTTCAAGCCATCTCTTTTTCAAGCATAATAAAATTGGAATAAGTACAACAAAACAAAATAGTTGGAAGCTTAAACAAATTTCAAAAACACGTGAATCAATAAGTTTAGTTGTTTTTACAAAAATATATTAATAAGGTACAATTCAATTATTAAAAGTAATAATAAGAAGAAAATAAAATTTAAGATAATCTAACAAAACTCGATTCCAAAGAAAGCAGTTAACGCAACATTTTGAAGTTCAATAATGCTCATTTTGAATTTGTCGACTTCCTCGTGACAATAAAAAATGAAAAACCGTTTTCCATTGTTGCACTAACATTGGGGCACAACAACAACACAACAATTGTGTCAAAAAACAATATGAAAAGAGTTGTAGTCCCTATGGCCTAATGGATAACACATCCGACTTCGGATCAGAAGGTTGCAGGTTCAATTCCAGTCGCGGAAATTTCATTGTAAAAATTATTTCTGTTTTCCATTCGCAGAGAAAATTGCGCCGGACAGACAGACACACAGACAGCCAGAGAAATAAAAGATTTTAGTAATATAGATTCCAAGCTTTGAGCCTGGAACTTAAAAGCTCAGCCGACTGTTTAGACAAATTTAAATCACGTATAAGATCATTAAGATTTTCTTGAGATAAAAAGTGAGGTTCTGATGAACTATTTGCTTCAAATGTAGGGTCACTTCCCTCCTTTCTTTCGTCTTCAGTACGAGCTGGGTTGGAGTCGGAGTTATCACTTAAGGTCATGAAATCTGGACACTTTGGTACAGGATACTCTTCACTATGTGGCACAGGTCTCATTGCAGATGCCAAATTGGGATACTTAACTATATATTTTGTTTTGGACTTAATTCCTTTAATATTAGTTAAGCAGAAATAACAGTCTGTTGAATGGTCCTTCTGTTCCCTCCAAATCATAGGGACTGAAAACGGCATATGATGAGTACCATTTTTCCATCCAGTGAGAAGCCTAAGACATGATATACAACATACATTTGGGGCCCAATCATTATCAGAATCACCAGCTTTACACCCAAAATAAAGCTCATAACATTTTTTCACAAGTGGTGTGAAATTTCGCCTCTGAGACTTGAAAGTTCAGTTCTCCACAGACATAGCAGAAATTGTTTGGTTGATTTAAACACTTTCTTGGCATATTGAAACGTTTATAAAACTCCTAAAACTTACAAATAAAAACAATATACAGCAGAAAACCACTACATGTGTTGCCAGGCTCACTACAATTTCAATACTGACTACTGGCCATCTGCTTACTAAACTATGCAATGTTAGAACATGAATAAGCCTGTACAGAGTTACAACATGTTTCAACATGAATAAGTCTGCATGGTGCCAAATTATTCTGAATAAAATTACCACTTCTATAATTTACAAGAATTATAATAAAAAAAACAACAGCCTAATATACAGAAGTACATTATACAAAAATGACCCTCACCAAAAAAACTATGCCTGATGGAAAAATTCTGATTACATATTTGAATTCAGTATACAAAACTACACTAGAATCACTATTTAGTTTTCTTGTGAAAAAAATCATGTTGACCAGTGTTATTAATCATTCATAAACATCTGAGCATCACTATCTCTCTCTCACATACATATGCATGCATAAATGCATAAAGCTTGACAACTGAAAAAAGTATACTGTTTGTATCAGTTTCAGAGGATCTCAGCTGATTTTAAGAATGTATTCAAAATCTTAGCAAACTTTAAAAACCATCAACTGTAAGCAAGCTGGGCATACAAATTAGAAAATAACTATCTGTCTGTACTTGAATTGGAGTTATGTAACTGCCAATTATTATGCTTGCATTGCTTTTCTAACTATGATCAGCATATAAAGCACACTCAGGAATTTAAACTATCAAAATAATCAAATTACATCCTATTTTTTAATTTCTGCTTTAAATGCAATTCCTTGCTTAAACCAATAAAACTAATCTGCTTAATTATTCTTTATAAACAAATTTTGTGTTACAATACAATGATGAATTCCTGCCAAAACTGACGATCTTCACTTGCAGCTTAAATGGTCCTGTGGAAGAGGGGTAGAGTTCCAGTTCACAAAAGTTATTACATAATAACTTTTTATATACACTTCCTCGTTTATCCGAATTCAATGGACCGCGTCCGTTTCAGATAAAAGAAATTTCGAATAATCCAGAATATTGCATATTATTAATAGTTATAGTTGGTTACATAATCGCTAGTGTACACTATTAAATATTGATTATAGCAAAGGAAAAATGTTTTTGTATATTTTAAAAATATTCTAAAAATTGTTTCAGATAAACGAGTTTCTAGTGTATAATCTTTTATAGGTACCAATGAGAACAATACGTAACAAGATGTAAATTCAAATCAACATTTGGATTTTTATCTAGGAAATGTTGGGAAAATCCTGTAGTAATTTTACACAATCATCCACAGAAGGAACACAACAATAAAAGACTGTGAACAATGCAAGTAGCTGGAAAAAAAAGAAAAATTTTGCTGACAATTTAAGCACATTCACACATCAGAAAACCAGAATTTGAATCTTTGCACAAGTGATATATGAATTTTAACTTTTAAAAATTCTTTCTCTTCCATCATAAACAGTTTCAAATCTTTTCATGGAAACTTCTATTATACAAAGGTCATTATGTGTGGCTCTTCCCATGCCACACAAAATGGACATCCTTTTGTTGTTCTGCACTGATGATACAGCATGACAGCTTCTATTGATTCCAAACTTACTAATATAATCAAATTCTCTGAAAAAACACAGTAGTTAATAACTGCTGTCACAAAACAATGTATGAAAGCTATGTCTCTGGAACCACACTTGTTGACTAAACAGCTATTACTAACAAAGAGCAAGATGACTTTATTATGACTGATAAAAATCTAAAATAGAGTAGTTTCACACCTACACAATTACATAAAAAATAATTTTCATTCAAAGAAAATGGCAATGTATACCCCATCTCAAACAAATAAGAAACAAGTATTTCTTAATATGAATAAATTACATAAAGAATTATGCAACTATCGAACTAAGCAAATATTTAAAAAAAAAATATATGTATATATTACAACAATAACAGCTTATATCATTAAACTTGTAAACTGTTTTAATCAAAAATTTGTCATAGCTAATAAGTTTAAATTTTAAGAAAAATAAAAATTTATATTCACTGGAACTCAGTAAAAAAAAAAAAAATTGCAGTTGATGAGAATCATATAATTTCTACTACTAATAATAAGTATATTATAACTTATTTTAAAAACATAAATAATCATATTTTAAATGTAGAAGACAGTGCAGTCCTCTTAACATTTCAATGCCCACTTAAAATGGAAATAATTCTAACAAAGCCAACACATGCAATATCATGACTAGTTCTCTCCCTTTTCTTAATAAATGGGAATTAAGAGAATACTGAAGATAAACATTCCAATCTTTTTTTTAATGCTATCAAACAAAAAAACAAAACAAAAAACAATTTATTAATAAAAGAAGTTTAACGTGCCGAAATAATTCAAAATAGATAACAATACCAGGCACAAAGCTAAAGTTAGGGAGGAGTCCTAATGAGGACAAAACGGTCCGTCCCAGTCTCTTCCCGATGACAACTCAAGGTGCGAATCCTAACTTTAGCTTTGTGCCTGGTATTGTTATCTATTTACAATTTATTAATAGTTTGTAGAAATAATGTTGATAGGGAGGGTGGAAGAAGGAATTATAAAGACCTGTTTTTCAGATTACTAGAAAAAAATTATATGGAATGAAATTCTAATTTATATAAGCTAAAATTGATTTTTTACAGAATAATTTCATTCAAGTTAATATTATAAATTATTAAAGAATAAACTGAAGTTTCCACTGGAAATACATATATATTTACTGAGATACTTTACTTTTTTATCTCACCCTATACTCAAGAGATATTTCTGCTTTCATGAATGAAGACGAGATCTTCAAGTACTACCCTTTTTCTGCCAAGAGCTGATTTCTAACATTTGAATTCCAATTACAATCTGTAGCATTTGTAAGTATAATCAATTCTAGATGTTCTTGACCTTTTATTACTAACCTACCAATGTGGTCTTGATCATCATTTGAAGCCTTTGATGGAAGGGTCTACTAAAGAGGAAGATAGATTATTGTTTTCATTTTACTGGTTACTAGTTAAGAGAGACCTTTTTCTTCCTTATTCTGGAATGTAATGCGGAAAGCACAAACTCCACTGTTCTCCTTAAACATTATCAGTACAAAAGTTGATATTTATCAGCATCATAAAACTATACTAAATATTTGGAAAATGTCTGACACTCAGCTTGCATAGAATCTAGTAGAACACAGAATAAAGTGTAGGATGATGATAATAAGTTACAATGCACAGGAAACAAGGACAATTATTAAATGTGGTTTGATGGTTGTTAGAATCAGCTCACATACTAATTGGCTGCTTCCATATATCCAATTATATTCTCTCAGAGAACTCAAGTTTCCATTCTTCTCAGTTATGAAACTTTTTCTGGAAAATTAGTGTTAATGAATCCTAACAAAGCGAAATAAGATATTGTTGAAAACTGGCCAAGAACGTCAAGCAGGGCTGAATCATAGGACCAGATAAAGTGAAAACCTGGTTTCTTTAAATACTGACAAGTGAGAAACCCTTTGTAAAAGATTAACAATACAAGATATACATATGTCTATTAATGGCAAAAGAAATTATAGGTCTTATATTTTAAATTAAACAAATTACCCTTATTCAAATCCTTTACTTCTCCTTCATTTACAATATAATATTTCGATTAGCCCCTTGCTAATCTTTTTCAAGTCCTTATTGTAATTAATAATTGATTACTTTCCTACGACGTTATACTTATTTATTTTTTTAAACTTAAAGGATTGATGGATTATGTTTTGTTTCCAGCATGATATGTCGTATTTAATAATTAATTACTTTAATGAGACATTTTATATTGTTGGTATTTTAAATTTAACGGATTTGTAATAGATTATACTTGAAAAAGAAAAGGATTTGAAATACTAGTATGAAGTGTTAATGATTTAGTTTAAATTACCCTTATCTCTTTTTGCAATATGATTTGAAAAACCATCTGAATTTCAGTTAATCAATTTCAATTTTGCAACCAAAATTAAAATATATTAAACCTATAAAGAACGAATAACAGTAAAAAGGAAAATATACTCGATTTAAAAACAAAATGAAATTAAAAAGCTTAAATTAAATGCTTCTAACTATAAAAAAACTTTAATGCAAATAAAAATAATTGGAAAAACAACCAAAGATTTAAAATGCTACAGTAATAAAATAAGCAGCAAAGAAAGATAACACTTGGACATACCAGCAGAGGCTAAATTCTCTTTTGAAAGCAGATATCAGTGCTTAGGGTAGACATACTAGACAAGCAATCAAATACCAAGTTCAATAATAATAATAATAATAATAAATTAATTTAGTGCTTTAGATTGGAATCTATTTATAACTGTGATCATGAAATATTACATCACTGATATGAAGAATTTCAAATTACAAAAAAAAAAAAAAAAAAAAAGACAAGAAGAGTGCAATCTGACATGAAACATTATGACTTTTTAAACTGCTTTAACAATGTAAAACTACAAATCATCAGATCCTAGTTTCCTATTTTAGATCATATCCTTTTTTCTTCCTGCTATCGTTTCAGCTCTATTTCTGAAATAATGTTGCCAAGTTGACAGTTTAATTAATCTGTAAATTCACTGACCTCAGTATTTCAGGGACCTCAATAATATATAATTTTTATAGATAATTAAATGCTACATATAAGAAATTATGATGATGAATCTAAAAACAATGAAGGCTTCCAATGTTAATAAGGCGTATTATGTTAAACTTTGTACGATTATTATAAATCTAATTTAGTACTGAAAACATACTATGAAGGTTCAATCAACTACAATGTCTTGAACTAAACGAATGAGTTTAGATAGTGCTGGCTATATAAAAAACAAAATTGAATGGAATACAATTGTGGGTGGCTGACATTGTTTTTCAAACTGCAGTTATGAAAAATTAAAAACTGCAGTTTAAAGTAGTAGTAGTAGTAGTAGAAGTAATAATAATAATAATTGGGGATCTGAGAAACATTTAAAAAGCCCTGAATAACTAAGAAAGGAAAGGAAGAAATCAACTATATCAAAAAATAAAAGGCAGGGTTAAATTCAGCATCACTCAGGAAACGCTTCAAAATCCATAGACCAGCAATAATCTTAAGGTAAATTATTTCTAAATGCTTGGCTGACTTTCCTAGATTTTACTGAGACCAGATGACTAGGATATTTCAAGTCCTACATTGATTCTATGGACCAACTTGTGGTGACAAAAAGACTTTCAAGAAGTAAATTTGTAACGAAGTGATGCAGTTTGAGAGTTAAGTCCATATAAGATGCTTCAATGTTCACATTTATCTAAAATGCAACTAGAAATAAAACTGATTTTTTTTTTTTTTTTAAATCTAAGTTGGTAATGGAGAAAATTTGATTATCGTAGGAGGAATGCCAATCAATTTTTGTTTATATTACAAAAGAATGGCCTATAATTGGTACTGCTTTTAATTTTAAATTTGATGCTACACTAAAAGACATTAGTAAAACCTTCTACAGCTACAAACCTTAGTAGTGAAAATAAAATGTTTCATTTCAGTTTTTAGAAACTATTTATTTTTGGATAAGCTTAGTTTTTCAAACTATTTTCTATTATGTTATCAACTTTAATTTTTTCATTTTAAAATGCATTCAAAAATATTGTGTAAAATCATATGAATTTTAGGAATACACTGGAAGTACTTTGATGTAATGATTTTTTGAATCAGTATTATTTCATTTCAAAAATGTAATCTGTAACAAAAACTCTTTTGAACAATTACTCAGTAAATAAACTCAATTGCTTAACTATACAGGATGATTCATAAAGTACTGGAAAAATTGGCCTATAAAGAACGAACATCAAAATATTTTTCTGTCAAATTCGGTGTAAAAAAAAGTAAAATAGGGCATGGATTTCTGGATCGAACATGCGATTCTGAGTTGGATGATGGGGTCCCCATTTTAGCTTTTTTTTTCTGCCCTTATGAAAAAAAAATGGTCTACGAGTTAGCACCCTTCACAAGCAAGAAGAGCAACGAAAGGGAAGCGAGATTAGAATAGGCTAAGTTAAATAGAGTATTGACTCCATTGGGTTTATTTCAAACACAAAAGCAGCCACTGGAGAGGGGGGGGGGGATAAATAAAAAAGTGTAGCGAGTACTTCCAGTACTTTATGAATCACCCGGTATATATAAGTAATGAGTTAACTTATTGGGTCGGTGCATAATTATCAGGCATTTAAATATCAAAAACGCCTGATAATTATGCACCGACCCAATAAATAAAAGAAAAATAATGCTTTTAAAATTTAGACATAATAAACACAGTAATTTAAGAAATATATGAAAAAAAGGAGGAAACAAATATAATAAATGTTCAAAAGTCTTTATGAATATATAGATCAGCCCTTTACAATCGTGATTGAATCATTGCAATTTTAATTTTAATTTCTCTCTAATATATTAAGATCACATTCTTGAAGGTTTACAAGTGGGTAATGAATATTTTTATAATTTTGTTTTAGGGCAAAGTTCATTACAGTATAATAACAAAATACAAAAGATAACATTTTAATAGTATAAAGAAAATGAAAAATTAACAGCTCCATTACAGGAAATTAGCACTTATTAAAACAGATAATGTCCATCAATTCTTGGTTCAAAATGAGAACAGCAAACCATGTTATTTCAGTAAATACAAAGAAATGAATCTGTGTAGTTCCTGAGATATTTTATAAAATTGTACACTGAAAAATAAAAAAAAAAAAAATAAAATAAATAAATGAACAAATAAAAATTGCTGAAAAGAAATCTTATTTTTGTAATTAAAGATATGTTTTTGTTAACCTTCAATGCTGAAGAACTATGTGCAGACTAAATTAAATAAAATCACAAAAACAAGAACACTAAAAGTTTTTTAGTTTAGTAATCTTTCTTAATAAATTCATTGTATAACTGTAAAAATTATTAAACTGTAAAATTCAACAACATAGAAAATTATTACGCCAAACTACAAAAATAAAGAAAACCTGGCACTTACATCTTTTGTCTTTTTATTTTCATTAGAACGGACAGAAGTTGAGGAAGATGAACATGCTTGACTTGAGGCATTTGTAGCACCATGATTGGCTTGCGCCTGCTCTTCTTGTTGCAATCTTCTAGCTAATTCCTCACTTAAAATAACAAAAAAAAAATTATAAATACTTCTAAAAAAATATATAATAATATAATCAACATCATCATTTACATAATAATAATAATAATAATACATATCTGTGACTCAAAAAAGCAGTCTAATAAATGAAACTGAAAAAATTGAGTTAAGCACTACAACCCTAAGATCGCCTACATATTATTCTAAATTTATTCTTCAAAATTTGAATTATTCCGATTTCTTAACACCTATAAATGTTATTATTCAGGTATTCCTTTCCAAATCCTCAATTTTGCTGTTGTAAGAACTTTTACATAGTTCATAAGAGGTATATTTTAATTGACATTCTAGGACAATTGCTTTGCCATTGTTATTGTCTGTAGTTAGAATTAGTCAATCCCAATATCTCCCTGGAATATAGATTTTCAAATATGTATATAGTTTCCACAAGGAATTCCCTTTGAAAAGTAACAGAGCAGGGGAAATTCATTGTAGCAAACACTTTTTACAAAATGTGTCTAAACAGATGCCTAGTAAAATGAAAAAACTTAACACCTCATGAGGAAGACTAGGACACAGAACTACTGAAGGTTTTGAATTGATTTGTACTGCATCTGACATTGAAACTTTCACTGTTTCTATTTTGGGAGGGAGGGAATAAACTGCTTATACATTTGATAACATTTATTCCAAGTTGGGATGCATCTGAAATCTTTAGGTGATGAGTGGTAACTGTTGAATAGTGATCTTAGGAAACATCCGCTAGGATATTGATTAAGAATGACTATTATTGTGTGTGTGTACCATCTAGACAGATTTCTAACTCCTTATAAACATGGATTTCTTTTAGAGCCAGAAGGTAATTTTGGCCAAGATATAATATTTTGTAGCGACTTTTATCTGGTGTTGTTTCTTCTTAAGAGAGAGAGGGGGGGGGGAGATACTGCTCAGGAGCAACCACTAATACATTTCTTCTTTCTTCTTTTTTTTTTCTTATTTATTTGACATCAATTTCTACAGCTGTTATCAAATAATTAAAATCCATGTACAAATATTATTAAGAAGCTTCATTTATATTCTAAATAATTAGTAATTTACAGTAAGAATATTATGTAAATGTAAACAAGCAATGATATCTAAAATATCTGCATTGCTGGAGAATCAGACAGAGATATGCATATTTTTTTTATAGAAGAAATGTTATATAAAACAACACTTATAAAAATTCAGATCTGTCTACACTTTTATCTGAAATATTAGCATCACTTTAATATTTAATTTCTATAAAATAAATAACAGTTGCTTATGTAAAAAAAAAGTACGTCAATCTCCATAATGCAATTTGGTCTTTTCACTGTAGTCATATCTGCAATAATCACTAATATGCAGCAATCATGTAGATTGCATGTAGGGATACTGTGTAATCAAGCCACTGGCGTGGTCCAGCAGATAATTCAGAAAACAGATTTTTTTTTTTATTTTTTATTTTAGGTTTCAATTACTCCATAAATAGAACTTTAAGAGACTAATGTAGCTCCAAGAATTTTTTATTATTATTATTAAGATATGATTTCAGATTTGTTAACTGGTGTTGCATATTATTAAAAGATAGATAAATAAAATTTGAAAATTCATATACACTTTTTGACAAAGGTTGCAAGCAATGCCCCATCACATCCCAAATGTGCTCAATAGGAGAGAGATATGGCTGGTCAAGGAAGTGTGTCGCAACCACGAAGATAATTAATGGAGAGGTGTGCTCAATAGGAGAGAGATATGGCTGGTCAAGGAAGTGTGTCGCAACCACGAAGATAATTAATGGAGAGGTGTGACGTGTTTGGCTGGTAGTTATCTTGCTGAAAAGTAAGCCCGGGATGCCGCAAAAGGAATGGCAACATAACGGGTCATAGAGTTTCATCAACATATTGCTGAGCTGTGAGGATGCCATGGAGGACTACCAATGCAGTCTGGCCATTAAATGAAATGACACCCCAGCCAATAATTCTCTGATGTCGGACCATGTGGCGACAGTAAGAACAGGATCCTGATAATGTCCAGCCATCTCCAGACACATCTGTGCCGGTCATCGGGGCTCAGTTCAAAATGGGAATCACAAGACAATAATTCATTCCCAATCAGCAGAATTTCACGTTGATCATGCCTGGCACCACTGCAATCGTTCTTGACGGTGCCGTACTGGGTCAGCGGTAGGAGGCATAATGGGTGCCGCAAGAGTAGATTCTGCTCCCACAGTCTTCTACTAATAGTTCTGGTGGTCATTTCAAGATTGGTCACATGTTGGATGGTTGATAGCGACGAATCTGGTGCTGTAACAGCTCCTCTGAAAATTGCTCTATCTTCTCTTTCTGTAGTCACCCTAGGCCATCCCTGCCCTCTTGTCGCTGAAATCTGCGGTTCAGGACCCATTCCTGCCAGCATCGTCTAATTGCCGCATCACTCCGACCCAAATCCCAAGCGATTCATCGGTTTTTTCAACCAGCCTTATGTAGTACAATGGCATGTCCTCTTTCAAACTCATATAGTTGTAGTGGCCACAAATTTGCCGGCGAGGCTTTGCTACAGTCATGTTAGGAAAATGCAATCAAAATCCACTGGAAGTTTTTTTCCTGAAAGCGAGATTTATTCTTTATATAACCATCATGATGCTCAGTTCCAATGCACTGTAGCTCCAACTATCCATTCATTGGGTGCGAATTTTTGATCTTTTGCACATTCGGTCAAAAGGTATTTGTATGTGAAGTTTCATTACTATCGGATAATTTTTTTGGGGGTGTGCTATTTTTTTGTCAGAGTATATAATTTTGGTTAGAATCTTCAATTAAGCATAATTCATTAATGAAGTCACTGTTATGTGTTCATTAACCTGGTTTTTTTTAAATTTATTTAACTACAATGACAGTTAAATTGGAAATTAAATACATAACCATGACTTAGAAAATAAACATATATATAACAAGAAAAGAATGAATTTTATGACTAAAGGTTTTAAGTATATGCTGCAAGTATACCAACAATTAAATTTATTTTAAAAAATAGTAACAATATAAATATTTTATTAATAATTACAATTAAAAATAAAACCTTTTACCAAAATGTAAAATTTTTTTAAATAGAAAAACAAAATTTTAATTATTACCGATAACAGTTACAACATTCATAAATATATCTAAAAATTAACTAAAAAAACTTAATAAAAAGAAATAATTAAGGTCATATATATGAGAGGAAGACCAAAAATAAGGTTACTATTTTTTTTTCTCTTCCTTATTAATTAGAAAACATCAAAAGATGCTCAAAATTTAGCAGCAAAGTCTTGTCTATTATTCCATATAATCACAGAGGTGATCACTGCAATTTTGCCAACAAGAGATCAATTTTTCTACTCATGCATCAAATTTTCCATACAAATGGAACAAATAGAAATGGATGGTTTTTGTGCAATGTTCTATTGAAATTGAAAGTGGACACCTGTGATATGGAACAGATGCTTAACTTACAGGGTGTCTAATAGCGCTTACTGTGGCCTTTTGCCCTAAGCACAGCATCTACACGCCATTGCATGCTCTCCACCAGTTTCTGATAGCAAGCAACCGGTATTTTTGCCCACTCCTCCATTAAAGCCTGCACAAGTTGGATGCGTGTTTGCGATCGCATCAGATGCGCACGAATCCGGCGCTCCAATTAATCCCACAGATGTTCAGTAGGGTTGAGGTCCAGACTCTGGGCGGGCCACTGAAGTTCCTGAACATTATTCTGCGGAAACCAGGCGCTGACAACAGGGGTGATGTTAGTCTTGTGGGCAGCAGCCCGACCGGTGAGTCTTGAGGCATGGAGCTCCTGACGAATCGTCATGGTACTGACAGTTGTTGCCATTGCCTGCTGGAAGTCCTCCCACCTTTGTTCCACTGGAACAGCCCTGTTCTGCCGTATCAACCGCTTCGGGGCCCTCCGGTCTCTATCGGTCAGCATGCAGGCTCGGCCACCTCCATGACGTCTATTTTTCAATCCTTCACGTTTCCACTTTGTGATAATAGCACCCACGGTTGACTTTGGCAGGTTCAGTGTCGCTCCTTTGGCTCGCACACTCTGGCCACTAATGTGGTAGCCTATGATTACTCCACGTTGAAAAACACTCAGCTGCTTTGATGGTGGCATTTTACCTTAACACGTGATTAGACACCAAATGACTCCAACTACACAGGATTGTGTTGTTTTATAACGAATATATTCAAATTATTGCCCGAATTTGCATGGGTTGTTCCACTACGGCAGGTGTCTACTTTCAATTGAGCAGTCAATTGAAACATTAAAGTACATTAAAAAAAGGTATGCATTTCTTTACTGGATTGTTGTGGAAGATAAGCATAGGTATAGTTTATCAAATACATGCAAAAACAAAGATCACCTATTTTTTGTGCCAAAGGAGCAGCTTGCAGGGAAAAACTTTGGAAGTGGATGATGATATGGAAGATAACATGAAAGACCATATGAACTAAATACAAAAACTGCTGTTTGTCGAGTTTAGAAACGGTCCCATATTGATAAAAAGCATATCAATTGTCTCAGTGTTTTAGAGAAAAAAGCTTAAGAATTCTGCTAATAATTTCTGAGCAAGTAGTTTATTTTTTAATGTTTTTTATTTAATAAGAAAAAAGAATAAACAGGTAATCTTACTATTTGACTTCCACTGTAGAGTAAGCAGAAGAATTTAAAGGAAAAAAAAGTTGACTGTTTAGTAGTGGCGAAAGTTTGAAACAAATTAAACATTAAAACTGAAGACAATGTTAATAAAGTTAACAAAAATAAAAATAAAATTCATTTAAAAGCAAGATAAAAAATGGATGAGGGAGTTTCCAATTTCTTTTAGTAAAATCAGTCTCAATGAGAATACTAGATCTACAAAAACCTTAAACTGTACAGAACCTTAATGAATTTGTGGACAGAGTATTTCATATGAGAGATTATATTGCAATTAACTTTAACATAGACAATTTTGTAACACTTGAGATAATAACAATATAACTACAAAACTAATAGATACTAATAACTTATTACTGTTAAGATAGAGCATAAATTATCCAGTGCTTGCAAACAGATATAAAGAAATATATCTAGTACAAATGAAAAGATAAATATTCAATAAGAAATTGAAATTTATTCATTTTTGTCATTGTTACTATATCAAGCATTAAACAATTAACATGTAACTACATTTCCAAACACCTCAAAAATCTGGCAAACACCAATTTTTTTAACTTAAAAACTGAGTTTGATGCATTCACAGATGTACTGTATTTACTAATGTTGAACAATCTGCTAGGAGGCACTTGTCCCTTCTCTTCTTTTATATTTTTATTTTTAATCGATTTTATTATTATTTTTTTATGTAATTTGCACAATCATCAAATCCATGTTATACGGATTCCTCCTCTTTTTTTTTTTTTTTGTAAACTACGCTTTAAAAATCTTCTTTGTTTATTCTGTGGAAGATGAACTGTCATCCGTTAAGTTCAAAGTCTTCTATGCTTTATCCTTTAAAATTCAAGGGTATTTCCACTTTTCACCATAACTTCAAGATCTGCATATTATAAATAGTATAATATAGGTTACATTATGTAAATAATAATAATAATTTTACTGAAGGCTGAGGCTCTCAAATCTTATGCATTTACAAAAATTTATTTGAACTTTCACAAAGGAGACATTTGCTTGAGTTAAAACCTAGCTGATCTTGGCAACCTAGCTTTTGAATAATGATCTATCCTTTTTATTGATCTGCTATTTGAAACTGAGATGTTGATATCAGAAATTCACATACTCTTTATATAACCATGCTATTTCTCAGAAGGAATCCTGAAGGAAGGTTTCCAATGGGATGTATCTTCATGTACATTGTTTCTGTTGCAGCCACCACCAAAGACTCCTTTTAAGATACACTGAGGTACATTGCAGGCCAATTGATAAGAAACAGTCAGCATTTTATGGATCTTCAGGATTAAGTTTCATTAACAGCAATTTGTTAGGAAAAGAATCATAGATAAGAAAGGATTTCCAATGTACCATGAAAAAGAAAAAGCATTAGAATTTGTTAATGGAAAATTAATTTTTAGCAACCCATTTGGGAGCTATTGTGATAGAATCCAAAATCAGTAGCTGTTGCGTTTGTCCTGTCCGTCCGTGTCTGTCCACCCCTAACAACTCCCCAACGGAAGGTCGGATTGACAAGCGGATTTCACCATCGTATACAGAGGCCCAAACAATGTAGGAATAGGGTATTTTCAGGGACCCCCCCCCCCCATGTTCGAGATATTTGACATTGTTGCCATTGTTCCCTCTCAACTCCTGAACGGAAGATCAGATCGACAAACTGATTTCATCATCATGTTTGGAGACCCAAACAATGTAGGAATAGGGTATTGTTAGGGGCCAACACCCCTCCCCCATGTTCAAGATATTTGGCATTGTTTTCATTGAATTTCGGCTATTAGCTTGTCAGAAATGCAACCATTCTATTTCAGTTGTCAGCTATAACATGATTGGCAAGTTCTTGAACTGATGTGTTGAATGTTGTTGGTTCAAATCCCTGTATCTACTTTTTTTTTCTTCTTCTCTGAATCTTTTCATTCTATGTCCGAGTGAATTTTTTTTTTTTCTTCCTTATTTTCCTAAGGTTCTTTTTATTTTTTTCCTAACTTTTTTTTATTTTTCCTTTCGTTAATGTACTTCCTTTTTTATTATTATGGGTCGCCCTTAAATTTATGCTTTAGCACAAAATTCACTTGTTTTTTTATGCTTAAATAATAAAGAAAAAAAAAAAAAAAAAAAAAAAAGATGCACAGGATTTTTCATGTAAATGTCTATACATAAAAGACACGGATATAAAAATTAGCATTTGCAATTAAATTATTTTTTATTAATGAAATCTAAGAACAGAGAATGTAGATAAGTTATATATTATAAGTGCACTTAAATGACACTAATATTTCAGATAGAAAGTATGTTTAAAGGGATATTAATTATTCATATAAAAGAACAGATATAGTGGAATTTCAATTGTTGTATGTTTTATAAAACAATAATAGCCTCAGTAAATATATTATGGCTTTTAAGGATTTGTTTCACTTGGTATATCACTATCTGATCTTCACATTCAATGTGGGAAAAACTATTGCACCGAATTTTGATTGACGGAAAACAATTTTTTTTTTTTTTAAATCTTTAAAGCATCTCAGGACAATAGTTGTGTTATAGTTTTACCACTTTTTAAGTTAGATAGGAAATTTCAAACTTTTAGACTTCTAGAAATATATAGAGTACTACTTCATTCATCACAATTAACTGTTTGTTGCTGCTGATGTAATTTCATTTGTGAATATACTAGTGAACATGCCTGTAAGTGCCAGGTGACTGAAAAGTAGATTTCTATTATTCAGCATGAGGTTAAATCATAAAATCTTTTTGAAGATGCAAAAGTGGCATTCTAATAAATATATTACGAAAAAGAATATTCAACATGAATCTGCAAAATTGCTTTGCCATTCTGCCACAAAATTCGTTGAACTTTTGCATTATTATATTATTTCAATGATTCATCTACTGGATACAAGATTTATTTGTTATCATTTTTGTTTGGATGAAATTCTGTAAGTTGGAATGGAATGCTTTGTTTAAATACTTTTTCAACAAATGAGTGCTAGTTCTTTTCAAGAAATTCAAATTCAGATTTTGTAAACCTTCTCAGCTCTGCTGAGGCCAGTTTTCTTTTCCATGCTTTTCTTTCTTAAATATTTTCTATCCTGCCTGTAATTCAATTCCAGGAAGCTTCAAATTGATCTTCAAAACCTCAATTTCTTTAATGAAGCCATCTAGATACTTAATTATCTTGAAAGCTTGTTATGCGATTCAATTTGGTAAATGATCACTATTATCATTTTAATATTGATTTGATATTATGAAAAGCTACTTAATTTTAAATATCTTTTGACTACTAAAATCTATAATAAAAAATTAATCATTAAAGAGATATATAATCAGTTATCACTTTAGCTATGTAATTCAATCACATTATTCAAATAATGTCTAAAATATTTCAGAATAAGATTTTTCTTCCGTTTGATTCTTGTTACTTATAAATTTTACTTTTAATATTTCATCTTTATCTCACACGAATATGGCAAAAGAAATTAAGATTTAATATAACTTAATAAATTTAAGTAATTCTTGTTGCTATTTATCAGAATCGGAAATATTTAATTTGCCGATTTAGATTTAAATGTACCTTAAATAGAGTTGACTGAATCCTGAGATTTGACCTTTGAACATCAAGAATTAACGAGACTTACTAGTATTGTTTTGTTTAAATGAAATCAATAATATCTTGTAACAGAAAACTTGTAAAGACAGCTCTTAGAGGCATAGAAAAAAAGAGATTTTGAGCTAAAGTTCATGATTAACTGAAAAAAGAAAAGAAATATGTATTCATTAATAAATTAACACTTACATTTTCTTAACTGTTTCAGATCTGCATTGATTAATAATAAAGTATAGTCAATTATATTTCATTAGACTTAGACTAATTACAAATTCATTTCTCCATTCCCCTTATAACATAGCATCTTTTCTTCAATTTTCGGTCTCTTCATATTCATTCCTTTGCTGCTTTTGTTATTAGTTTGCAATCTACTTTTTTAAACCAAAGGAAATGTAATTTCTACTGCACTGAATACTAGTATACAAACTTAAAAAGAAATCTTCATAGCTTTAATGACATCATTAGAAAGCAATGATTAACTTTAATTATTTTGATTTTACGACGGCCATCTTGAAAAATATCATTTCCTCAACTCTCATTAGGGTGGATAGAAGTACTTTTTGTTATTAAGTATTTTTTTTTTTTTTTTTTTTCAAGAACCTCTAGGAGAAATGCATAAACAAATAACAATTGTTTCTGTTCACTTGAAAAACTGAAATTTTCTTTCTTCTTCTATATCTTTCTCTATTTGTTCTTTCTTCAATCTTTTTTGCACAAATTTACATTGCATGCATCTTAAAACAACTGAAATCATTCAAATTTTAACAATGCAATCTCACCAGTTATAATAACAAAAATAATCCCATGGCAAAGGCTAATTCATCACTAGGTCTTTTTATTAATTACGACTTAAAAAACTATTATGTAATCCCTAAAATATGTTTGGTTTCATAACAGGCTACTCAAATATAACTGAAATTTTACATATTAATTATTTAAAACAATAAATAGATTATATTTTTTATTGATCAAGTTATAGTGTTATTTTTCATAATTAAAATAGTTTAATTCAAACTCAAACTTTATAAAATACATATATAAAAGCATGGTTAATATGAAAAGAACAATAAAAAGAACACTTACTCGGATATGTTATCAGTAACACCCAACTGTTTCTCTTTGTATTCCTGCCAAACTACATCACGTTCTTCTAATCTTTGCTGTTCTTCTTGCAAAGAAAGTGCAACTAAATAACTAGAAACGAAATAGATAGCACTTAATATGCCATTGTTTTGTAAAGAAACTTATAACTGCAGTCATTCAGGAAATTAAAAAAAGTACATTGATGAGGTTTCATTTTTAAGGGCATCGTTACAAAAAAAAAAAAGTTATCAAGCAGGAAAAGAAAGACTGTCAAGAGAAAATAAGAAGTGAGGTGTTTGACAATTGAAGTAAAACAAAAGCTGCATTTATATTTAGACTCGAGAACTATCATCAATTCTGAAGAAAAAATAAAATAACTCTGCTTTTATGGCAATTTGGTTCTAAAATATAAATTTCTAAGTTTTTTTTTTCCTAACTAAGTTTCTAATAAAATAAAAACCCTGTTTGTAATTACAATATCCAAAATATGTTCTTACATTGGCCCCTTTACCCTTCTGTAAGGCATTCTTCAAAGTAAGAGGCAGACAGAATTAGGTATAAATACTAATTTTATTCCTTAAAATTAACATAGTTAATATCTATGTGATATCTGCAACAATAGATTTATGCATTAGCAGTGAGCATTTTGAGCATTAAAAAAAAGAAAATGAACCTTTTTTTTTTTGGTAATTGTGTTTAGAAGAAATGAAGTAAATTAACAAACGTACATTACCATGAAGGAAATGGATGCAAAAGTAGTTGCATGATGAAAATTGAACCCATTACAGTTAGGTGATCAGTAAATAGCACCACATTCTGAAATTAACTTTGGTGGCCCAACAAAAAATTCTTTGTAGTGCATCAACAGAGATGATTCACCATCAAGCAAATTTTTGATTAAAAGCTTACAATTCCATGACAGGTAAACAATATGTCTGCCACTGCATCTAACCTCAATAAATGCTGTCCTGTCCCCAAGTTTGTGTTGTTCTTTGTCTTAGTCCTTCAATGCCTGAAGACGGGCTTTGCATAAAATCATGAAAACGCAAGGACCTTACCTCCCTTCTAAAAATGTATTAAATGCACCATATACCATTATTTTCATTATGCACCATTCACCAGAGCACATTAAGTCTATGACGAAAAGCTAAATCTATAGAAACATAGTTTTGGCACAATGTTCCCACATAAAAGACATTGCTACTATCTAAACTTCCCTTCCTGATACCAGCTCCTCTTTCTTTGGCAATTGCACTGAACTAAATATTTACTTATTTCAATGTAAACATTTTTAGATTCGAAGGAATTACACTGCAGGGATTAAAGACAAACACCATAATGTTGTTTCTAGGTTATATATTAATTCCTTCTTGAACTACAGGGCCTGAAATACAATTATTATAAGAGACAGATTATTTTCTGTTTTGCAGAATGTGTGCAGAATTCAGATGTTCAAGTTGAAAGCCCAACAAAATATAACTAAAAAACTTTGTCCCTAATTACTGCTTCACTTTAAGACTATGTGAGCATGCTATACATTATGAAAAATGCAATTTAATAAAAACAGAGGTTTAATAACAAATAATTGTTTTGAAGAAAATTTTCAATCAAGCATACATTTTTTTTAGGAATTAACAAACCATCCTAGAAACCTTCAATTCAAGTCAAAACTAACAGTAAGTATTCTATTCAAAAATACACTTTAAGCTGAACCTACACTAGAATAGGAGAAAATAAATCATCAGTTTTTATTATATAATAAGGTAATCTGAATATACATAAATATAATAAGTTCCTTTGGCATCTTCATTGACCATTTCTTTATATTACTCCTGTGCTTAGTATCTGTATCACACTCATTTATCTGTTTAAAATAATTAATTAAAAGACTGTAGGATATTACAAAATTCAGATAATCACAAGTTCTATAGGAAACGCTTACAAAATTGTCCCTGGCTTTTTTTTTTCTGAATTTTACTTTCTACCTGATCAACTTTGCCTTCTAAGGCTTACTTTGATTTTGTAGATAAGGGAGAAATACATCTAAGTTTATTTGATTCAAAAATAAATAAATAAATAAAAAATCTATTACTCACTCATGATCTATCTGTTGCTCTGAAGGGTTTGGCAGAGATCCAGAGGAGCAAGTGGCAAGTTTAGGAGGCACATTAATGAAATTACTATCAACAAACTGACCATCCCCATCAATGCTGGACAATGTTTCCCAAACAACATTGCTTTCCGTCAGAAAACCTTGGTCAGTCACCAATTGGAAAAGTTCTTTCTGTAAATAAATAACATGTTTTCTTTAAAAAATATCTAAGAATCACTTATTTATAGTTTCATTTGTAGCAAATTTATAAGTCCAAATCACATGGTCCCAGTTTTTGTCATAGTTCTGATCATTGACACTATCATTGATGCTCTTTGATTGTGTGATTTGCACCTGTCACCATTTCCATTCCCAGTTATATCATTGAAATGGCTTTAGAACTTATTGCAAAATTCTGAGTGTTTCAGTCAAAAGTCATTAGTAAGCACCAATCACACCCACCAAAGCTGTGACGTATCATTAAATAAAGGAGACACCCAGATTCATCCCACCAATAAGCTGGTCAACACTCAAAAGTGTTGGCTTTTGGCCAACATTTCGACTGAATCCAAGGTTATTATGAATTAAGTGTCACAGTCATGAGATCATCTTTCAAAAATAAGCAATATTTTTATTGAAGTAAATTTATTCTATGCATCAGAATAAGCAGTGCCAATGTTTTAAAGAGATTTTTCATTTCTTATTGCAGGGACACCCATACACAAAGGACTGTGAAAGTATTTATTGCTCTGAAATACCTTAAAAATTTGCAGTCAAAATGCACTTTACTTCCACTTAAATAAGAGAGATGGTAAACTACAATATTAGTTTCAAACAGATTGACAATTTTTTAAATCTTTTAATATTCTACAGGAATTGAATTGCCTATAAATGACTTTAACCCGTCACGAAAATTGAAAGTAGAAGGTTTTAGATCATGTAGCTGATTGATTCTTGGTTTTACAAGGCTTTAATAAAAAGCAGCATCAATCACATGAAGCACTTCTTCACATTTCTATGACCATTTGATTTGGGAGAAAGATATCAAATGACAGAAACATATAATCAAAAATGCTGACTAATTCAGTGAAGCAAAACAATGACAAAAACTAGGATTGTGTGATTTTACTATAATGAAAAGCAACATAGTAGTAGTCCTCAATATAACTTTTTTTTTTCTCTCTCTCTCGCTCTCTTATTTATTGTTGTATCACTATCTTTGAATGCAAAGCAAGTATATGGACCAGCGTTCTGATAGGTAGAAGATAAAGTTGAAGGATTCTTAG
>JAFIDM010009631.1:151699223-151770560 GCA_023159025.1 Thereuonema tuberculata
TTACAAAAAAAAAAAAAGAAAAAAATTTGATACAGATCAACAAGTTTTCCTGAAACTTGACCCCCCCCCCCCCCCCCCCCGTCAATGAGTTAATTGTTTGACTTACACTGCTGTGTTTAAAAATGTTTTTCTACCTTTGTGCACAAATTTATCTAAAGGATTGCAGATGGAAAAACTTCCAAACACAAAGAACAGTTTTCTTTTGTCCATAAATAATTCATGTCAAGTTTCAGGAAAACTTGTTGTTTGGTTCAACAGTATTATGGAGTGGCAACCTATAAACAGACAACGATTTTACGAGTCTAACTTGCCATAGGAATGTAGGTGAACTGAAATCATTTTAAAATCTACTATCACAAAATACATAATATGCAACATACAGAAACTTAAAAAAAATAAGAAGTTGAACAAACTAAAATATCTGATAAAAAGATTTAAAAATAAAAAGCTAGTTCACCATTATTTATTTATTTTAAATTAATTCAGTTCTCTTCAAGTATTCGGTTTTTCTGAAGAATGATTTTGTAAAATACAAATTCTGAAAGCAAATGAATTTTTCTGATTTTCATTTCGTCTCTCAAGGTTGGAAGAATTCAGATAAAAAAGAATCTGTATTTTCCTGAAGATATGGGAAATCAATGAAACATCCATACATTGAAATAGAATTGGGGTGAGGGGATTCCGTAGGTAGAAAGGAAATAAATTATAAAAAAAAAATTACCATTTGTAACTACTTCAGAATTAGGTGATGACTTGTCAATAATTATTTTTTCTACTAACTGATTGTAGCTATTGTTTCCTATTGCAATCACCACATCTGGCATCTGAGGATCCACTAACCAGCCATGATACAACGGAATGTGCAGTAAATCAAAGATGATACATTCTGGAGTATATTCAAAATCATTTACTCTAAAAAAAAAGAAAATTAAAAGAATAATCATTTCACTTTAGAAATTATAACACACTGTAGAAATAGGACAGAAGAAAAACATTATGTAGTAATATCATTACATAAGATTTTGAAAAAAAAAAGAAGTCAATTATTACCATAAACTACTTAATTGCTATCTAAGCTTAATATATGGATAGTAAGCAATTGACAAAATTATTAGACTGTTTTGGAACCTGTAAAGAATAGCTAACATTAATAAATATATCATAATTTCGCCTATAATTGTAGAACATAAATTTACTGTCCAGACCATTATGAAAGAAATACTGTACTCAAAATATATATCAAAAATAAATAAATAATCAAATAAATAATATATAATAATATATCATATAAAGAATATCATTAAGTGTAAGTGTCTTGGAATTTTAGCAAATGCTTGAAATTTATCACATCTGTATTCTCTATATGGTAATAACAGGATAATTTTGCAGCCTCACAAAAAATGCTTAAACCTCACCGTTTCATTTAAGACATTTACTATCATTAAAGAAACTGAGAATAGCTTAATTTTAATGTAATGAGTGATCTTCCCTGAACTAGAAGGTATTAGATGTACAAAAATCCCAAATTTAATATTTCAAAGAGTTTCCACAGCTGCTACCTTTATAAAAATATTGAAACTACACTTGAGAGCAGAAAAATCGCGGTTGCATTTTTATATTTTTATTTTCCTCGCATTTTCTACCACAGAACGCAATATGTCTGTTGGAATTGCTAGAACATGACGTCTAATGCTGTCCTTCAGATCTGAAAAAGTTTGACATCTTTTATGATATGCCGGGTTCCTCAAAAAAAACAAAACAAAAAAACAACAACCCATAACTAGAAGTCACATGGGGTGAGATCGAGTGATCGGGGAGAACAAGTTGTCTGGAAGTACGGCTGATAACCTGTTCATCTGTAAAGTGCTGCCTTAGCAAATTTTGGACACAACAGGTGATGTGGGGTGGTGCACCATCTTGCATGGATATGGTTTTCTGAAGGCACTCTCCTTATTGAAGCTCTGTATCACGAAATTTGCTAACATGCCATAATACCGCTGTCCAGTTATCGAACAGGTGCGGGGGGGCCCAGTTTGAGTTACCTCTTCAAAAAAATATGGCCCAATGATGAAATTAGCCATAAATCGATACCACACAGTCACTTTTGAAGAATGCAACAGGGCCTTCTGGATAACACTAGGGTTTACTGTTGCCCTTATGCGACAGTTGTGGGTATTCACTTGCCCATTTAAGCAGAAGTGGGCTTCATCACTCCAAAGAATGTTCCATGGCGAAGTGATATCAACTGTCATTCATGCCAGGAACTGAAGAGCAAATGTTACACGAATTTCTGCTTCACCATGCTGTAGCTGCTGTAGACTATCTTGTATGGATAATGCTGCAATATCTGATAGCCCTGCAGTGGCATATGGCCTGTCCACTATACAAGTAATAGCTGGTACACTTACACTACCATATGGAGATAGATGTGACAAATCCATGATAGCCGTAGTCACATCTTCAACGTTAGAAGAGTTCACTCGTTTCGACCTCTACCTGGTAGAAGACAAAGTTGTCCTGTAGCTTCAAATTTTGCAATCATTTTGTGTGCACGAGCAGACATTGGTCCATGTCTTACATGCTTCTGATGCAGGAATTATCTAACAGCCGCAGCTGCATTGTTACTGTTCTGATAGAACAACTTCACCAATAGTGCTTTTTCCTGCAACATTGGCATTGCTCGTTAAGTGCCGGTAAGCATCTAATGCCTTTGAAGAGCTTTCTTTCCTTTTATAGAGCTGCGAGTCAACATTATGCAAGACAATAATAAGTTTGGGAGTGAATTAACTGGCATTATCAATTATAAAAAGAAAAAAAAAATGCTAAAAAAAAAAACATTTAAATAAAAACATTAAAAAAGGCAAAAGAAATAATTAAAAATAAATATAAAATTTACTAAAATTCAATATCATTAACAATTTATAGCTGCTAGTTTTGGGAAAATAAAAATTAAAATAAAATATTTAAATAAAATTTATGTAATAAAGAGTAAAATAGAAATATTGAAAATTATTTTAACACTCAGATTTGGATATTTTTGATAGTGTTTAGAGGAAAAAAAATATGATGTTTGTTCAAAATAATCACTAATCAGATCTCCATAAATGTAAGTCATGTTTATTTTCTTTTATTTTTATAATTATACAAACTACGATATTAATGGGATATGAAAAACAAGTTCTCATAAGAATTGAAAACAAATGCATTGAAGACTAAAAATTAGAGTTATAAATTATTATTTTTTTTTAAGCAATAACTTTAATAAAATAATTTGAGGTAAGATAGGCTTCATGAATTATATATATTTATATTATATATATAACGGAAAAAAAAAAAACAAAGCAAAACAATTATACAAGAAACATAATACACAAAATTCTCTCTCTCTATATATATATATATACAATTTAACATATACATCTATTAATATTTGTTTATGTATAAAAATGATTCTAAATACTTTGATATCAATGTGTTGGTCCCATTTAAGAAAAAGTAGTTTCTGATATATTTTAACATTAATTAATGCTGATCTCATGATAAAAAGCTAAATATGATTAAAGCTAAATTAGGTCTATTGCAATTTAATTTAGAACAAAGCTACTTTTAATATTCATCAACTTGCTCTAGTTTACTACTTTAATCAACTGACTCTACAATTGCAACTGATGTTATACAGCAGTAACCACTAAATCATGAGAATTTGTAAAGATTAAAGAATTGGAGAATGTGAAGTTATAGTTAATAAGTAGAAAGAAATACTTACCCAGAAAATCTAACATTTACATCTAATCCGGTTTGCAGTTTTGGGAAGATTGCCATTGCATCATGCATATTCTGTTCATAATTCAACTGAGCTGCTTCTGAGATATTCTGAAACAAAAAAAATAAATAAATCATTTTTATAGTATCTTATGAATTTCAAATGCTAACATTTATTGCTTTTTAATAAAGAACTAGGTGAATAATCATAGAAGTTACACTTCACTGCAAAAAATATAACCCGTCTAATAACTAAGATATATTATTCAACTGAACATTAATGTGTCGTATTTGCCATTTCACAAGCACAATACAAGTTACTGCAAGTTAAATAGTAAAGTATCCTTAAATCATTAAACACAAAATAACTCATGAAAATAAGCCATCAGTAAGAAAAAAAAAAAAAAACCATGCTTACATGGGCTACATTTCAAACTTTGAAGATTGAGTGAATATAGTTAACAATGTCATTAGTGTCACTGGTCCCAATGTAGTTGTATAGAATGGTATTTTCACAAAGTATTAAATTAAATTTGCCATAATATACCATGCAAATGAATGTACAAAATTATACCTGCTGAACTATATCAGTTCCAAGAAAATAGTATCTGTAATTAAAAAATGAACAAGGAACCGATTTCCTAACTTGTATTAGTTCATCATAATCACGAACTATTACAAACATTAACAAACTCTTTGCCTTCACTGCTGATTCAGATATCGTTGGTATCTTGCTTAGTATAATCAAATTTCTATGCTTTTTGAAAGTTCCTATAAAGACTGCTTTATGAAGAAATGTTTTGCTTGTTTTTGAAATTTTGTGAAAAATGTCTGTGCTCAGAAATACTACTTCAATTAGAAAAGAAAACTGTTTTTACAAGTATAACTTCTATAAATAATAATACGAAGGAATTATATTTGTAATAATTATATTCATAATTAATTTATATTAATTATGATATGATATGATTAGTTTGAATTAGCAGGAATAATTTCTTTTCTGTGAAATTCAACCTCTACTGGTGTTGCTGCTGCTGATTAATAGGCACTTCCAATAAGAATAACCAATCACATACATATATTAATGAAAGGGTGCTAGGTAAGAAAAAAAAAAAGAAAAACAGAAAAAACAAACCAGCTACAAAAGATGATAATAATGTCAACAAACGCTATCCACTGAACTGCATTAACAAACTTCACAAATTTACATCAGAAAGTTTTTATTTTCCCATAATTTCATGTCATTCCAGTAACAAAAACTTAAAATTTCTCAATGTAGGGAAACAAAAGTATTGTTTGGATACAAACACAAGAAATAATGAGAAACTGGTAAATCAAAAATAATTCATCAAGTCTTGCATCACTGTTCAGTTTGATTGTGCTTTCTATCATCAGCACAGCTATCAGATATTTTCACTTTTTCTGTTTACAAATTGGAATGAAAACCTAATCTTTTTAAACACTGGCTTATTATTATAAAACAAAGGATAAACATGAATTGTAATTCATTTTTTTTTTTACTATAGAAATTTGACAAAAATTAATAGAACAAGAAATTAAAATAAATTTGATAATAAGGAGATTAAGAAAGTTGAACATTTTCTAATTTGCGCAGCTTTTTTAAGATGAAAAAAAAAACAAATACCTCTTTATAACTAAAACAAGAACTTCCATTCTATGTTCAGTGGCATGTAAACATTTAACATGTTGGAAAAAACAAATTCATATAAATTTGTTCCTCTTAGCTAATTCTTTCAGTGATCTTAACATATCCAATTTATTTAAAAAGGAACTAATTTACAGTTAAGTTCCCTTTCTAAAAGTTATGATAGAAATAAATTCTCCACAGTTTGGAATGTAGCTTGAAAATAAAAGGAAAGGCTCAATTCATTATGGATCACAAAGAATTTGGGTAAGCAATATTCTGCATCCCATTTTAAGTTGGACTGGATTGAAGCATCAAAATAACATTACAAAAAAATTGGTTGAAGAATTTGCTAAAGAAAATTGCTTGATCTCCCTTTATGTATATAATTTAATCTTTTTTTTGTTTTATGAATTTAATTTAAATAATTTTTGTGCCAAGCAGATAATGGGCTAAGATATGGTTGCTGCACCAGCTGCAGTAAATTTCCTTTTTGCTGTTTTGTTTGTCAACCTAAGTGAATTTCATAATCTCTACACCTTCAGACTTCAATGTTAATTCAGAGCTAGAGTAAATCTGACAAAGAATGCTAAGCTAACCAAGGAGTCCTTCTGATTTTGTGGAATCTTAAATATTTTGTTCAAGGTTTGATGTAATCAAATACAGACAGGAAGATGATGAAAAATAGTAGTAGTTTGGTTAGGAAGACTAATTCTTTTCTTTGCCATCCTTTTCAACAGTGGGTAAAGGCAAAATTTAGAATTAAGACATTTTTAAAAGCAACATCGCAGATGCAAAATAATTGATCTTGAAATTTTTAGGAATGCTCAAAGTACTGATATTTACAGTTCTTAACAATGAATAACAAAACCAAATTCACTGGAATTGGGGTCGAGTTCAGAACATCCTTATAAGGATTTTCTTAGAGAAAATAAGGAAATATTTGTTTTGCTTATTTTTTTACTTTGCTGGCCATATGAAATCCTTGATTCACAAATATGTTTTGATGTTTATTCCTGAAGGAATGATTCAATTGTTTGTTGAAGTTGTCTACAAATTCACTTTGACGAGTAATATTTAAAAAGATTTTTGATTTTTTTTTTCCAAATAACGATGGGCCCAACATATAGAACTGTTACAAGTGAAATATCAATAATCAACTGTTTTAGTTTCACTTCCATATAAATCAGTAATATTTTCAAATAATAATTTCCATGACTTAAAATTTTCTGATAAAAGATAACAGATTTATAATTTAATAAAAATTAAAGTAATAAAAAAAAAAAAAAAAACCTAAGACATTTACTTCAATGAAGTTTCATAAAACAATCAAAATCATGTAATCACACTTATACCATGAGACTAAAGAAATTTTATTACCTACTTCCTTACACCGTAAATCTCATAATACAAGAAAGCGCAGGTTTTTTTTTGTTTTTTTTTAAATGATAATACTAGGCAACTCTTCAATTATTTGCTTACACAAAATATTGATAAGCCACAAGACTTTAATTTTTGAATGTTGTTAATATGCTGACACTCTGCCTTATCAGAACATTTCCAGATTGAATTTTCAAAGTATTTAACCATGAACTTCTCAAAATTGTATTAAAGGTAGAGCCTTTTAAATAACCTTAATACTATAATAAACTTCATGAATTATTGATTTTGTAATGTAATAAAATGGCATGAAGAGCTACTTTTGTGTCAATAGGAAATTGAATTTTTGGGAAAATTTCTTAAGTGTAACTTTTTTGGAGTTCTTTTGAAATGATGATTCACAAAGCTAGCAAAATATTGTAACTCCCAAAACAATGATACTTCCTATTAAATTGTGCGTATATTTTTTTGTTCAAACTTTCTGCACTGAAATATAAAAATGATTTAAAACTACTTAATTTAAGTTAATGAACATGTATTTTGTGATTTGTGTGTGTCTATATACACAAAATTGCATCAATTGTGAACTGGATCATTACAAGACAGCCAAATAGAATTGGCTTGGACTATTCTTCTAAATATATCACCTATCCTGAACTTTTCCCAATCTAAACTTTTTCTCCAATTTTTTTAATATGCCTATGTAAACAGTTGCTTAATGACTTGATTTCTGAGCAATTAAAAAAAAAAATCACTTCCAAGAATATGCAGCAAGTGAAACTTCATTTTGCAGAACCTGTCCAAAATTGTTACTGATTATTTACGTAGTGAACATTGCTGAAAGAAAAGAATTACACTTAATTTTACAATTTCAAAAGACATATATAGGGTGATTCATAAAGTACTGGAAGCTCTGCCTCCAGTTTAGCTTCACTGCTATGTAATGTGTCGCTTTCCTATTATCTGTGGCTTTTATCTGCAAGGTTTTTGTATAGATTCACCATAAGTTTGTATTACATTTCTCTATAATACCACAGAATAACAGATTCAAAAAAGAAATGAATACTTTGAAAAATAGGCCTATAAAGAACGAACATCGAAATATTTTTCTAAGTCAAATTCGGTGCAAAAAAAAAAAAAAAAAGGAAAAATAGGGCATGGAACGTTTAAAAAATTATCACTCAAAATCAACATTATCATTAAAAAAAAATAAACGATGGCGTTTTTAAATTGATGAAACAATTGTGAATTTATTTTATACGAGTTATTTATTTATCTTTTGAATGGAACGGTTGGGTAAGAAACCTGTTATCAAATTAAGGAGGAATAATTCCAATATCTTTTGAATATTTAAAAAACATTCATTTCTTCTTTGAATCTGTTATTCTGTGGTATTATAGAGAAATGTAATACAAACTTACGCTGAATCTATACAAAAACCTTGCAGATAAAAGCCACAGATAATAGGAAAGTAACATATTGCATAGCAGTGAGGCTAAACTGGAGGCGGAGATTCACAGTACTTTGTGAATCACCCTATATATATAAATTAAACATATAAATGAACAGATTTAATAAATACATCTTCAGAACTCTGACTATTGAGGTATTATTTGTCTATGGCAGTCCTACTCAACTTCCTAAAATTCATATGATGAAACTATGTCCTGAAATATATAACTGACCCACATTTGAGGCATTACTAATTTAACAGATCTGACCCTAATTTTCCGTATTTTTTTAAAAAGGATCTTCTATTTATATAACGTTAAAAACTTTAACACTCAATTTAATATTTTTTTTTCTGATTCAAGAAATAAAGGTATTAAATTATAAATTATTTAATAGTTATGAAAATATTGTTGGGAAACTTTTAATCTCCATACTCTAATACTGTTTTGCTTCTTATGAAAATAAGATCCCTTTTAATGAGAAACTTAACAAAATTTATGATTGCATGTAAGGATCAGTTTTAAGTATTCAATCAACTCATATTCCTAATCAAAACTCAATTATACTTACAAACACTGTCTTTAATTTTAACCAAAAAGGTAAAATAACACCACTATAATCTCCAAACACTAACCAAGATAACATACTCCTCATAAAAATTCCTGCTAATATTAGTAAATATAGGCAATTCCATTAATATATTTTTATTTCTGTTTTTACTATATTTATAGCTGGCTTAGGAGCTAATTCTGAATAGGATTTAAAGAGGATTATTGCTTTATCAACATTAAGACAATTGGGATTAACAATATTTATTTTATCAATAGGTTCTAGTTTACAGGCTTTTCTTCATTTATTAACATGTGCTGTTAAAAGCTTTAATATTCTTATCTGCAGTGAAATTATTCATACAATAGGGGATTGTCAGGAATTTGTATAATAGGGGAATCAACTTTGTGTTCAAAGTAACAAAATAACTATACATTTTCACACTCTACTTATGGAAGTGTTGACTACAATTATGATATGGTTGAGTGTTAGTATTTTGTTTTTCTTAAAGTAGGATTCAATTACCAATATATTTCACGGCAAGTGAATCTAAGATTAAACTGAATTATGATCTGAACTGCTTTATTCATTGTCATCTCATTATTTCTAATTATTTTTTTAGAGATTTTCACTTAGCAAAAAATTTCAATTTGAATTTCTCATCTTCATTGCAAACTCTTTAATAATTTGATGCAATTCTATATTCTTTAAATACAGAATAGAGAAATCTTATCTGAAATCACTGAGATTTAGAGTTTGATAAATGATTATAACCAAGAACTGAAATCAGGGGAGTATGTAAGGTTTTATTTCATGGGGTGGGGCAGGGCCACACAGGATCTTATGTTTATTACTGAAATACTCAAAAAGCCTTAAAATTTAAATTGTATAGTACAGAGGCTGTTTTAATGAAATTTTATGCAAATGCTTGTAAATAATTTAAAAAAAAAGAACACATTAATATTGAAAAATTATTCAATTTTTTTTGTTTGATTTTCGGATCATTAAATGTATTAAAATATTGCTGTGCTTCATGTACATTTTGAAGATATTAAAGGTGACACTCATTGTCTGAAAGTTCTGTTTAGAAGTTTCATACCTTGTTTTTTTTTTTTTTTTTTAAATGTATTTCCATCAATACATGCGCAATTTAAAATTTACTCAATGTATTGATATTAAAAAAAAACAAAAAAACTGTTTAGATTATCAATTTTTTGATTAATTTCAAATAATTGATAATCTAAATAAAAAAAGTAACTCCCACTCCTGGAATAGAAAAAACAACCTAATAATAACAACAAAAGATGATGAACTTGTTTAACAATGAAGCAGTCCAAACCAATTACTCCCTTAAAATGAAACATTTCAATATTAATGCCTACCAGGAAAGGTGTTAGGAAGAAGAGATAGAAAATGTATTCTGCTAATACATAGTTAGCCTATTTACTTTATGTTGTTACAGCAATGCAAAGAATTTTTATTGATTTATATTGTATATAATAAGCTAGCAAATCAATTAAAATTTAGAGCTCAATGCTTTGAAATGTTTAGAAGCACCAGAAAAAAAAAAGACACTAGCAATAACTCTCTCACAAATTCTATTATTTACATCAAAACATTTAAAAAAAAAGTCCATATAATTTTTGTTTTCCTTAAGACTTGCATCCATAAGGGTTTCCTCAATGTGTTTATAAAGTACATTTCATTTAAATTATTAAAAATAGTATATGTGCAGTACTTTTTCTTTTTAAATATAAAACTACTGGCAACAACATATTCTTAGTTTTATCATAACAGTCTTATAAAAAAAAAAAAAATAGCCAATTTGGCTTTCTTCGTCAGGTTAAATATTTTAAAATTTAAAGTTGCAAAAATCAGAAGACTTATCATTGAACATTCAATTTTCAGTGATAATGAAGTTTTGAATCATGCAATGAGATGATGTTTGATTTTTTTTTTTTCCAAAAATGAATTCTGAAAATCAAGACATCAAACATTGAAGTTCATATCAGGCTTTTAGACTTCGCTTTTTGTATTCCAATCTAACATTTTTATGACAGGTCATCACTCAGTTTATCTTGCCTTTAAACTGATCAGTATTGGGGGAAATAATTCTAATGCCGAAATTCTGATTACTCATTTACAACATCTGCTTTTCTCTGTGTTGCTTATCAGGAAACATTTCTCTGATGAATACTTCAGGAAAGATTTCTGTTCAGTAATGCAAGGCTTCTTTCATTAAAAATTCACTGCTGTTCTCAACAATTTTCACCAATACCTTGGCATAATTTCTACATATTTATGCCCCCCCCCCCCACCAAATTACATGCAGTGAATCATCTTGATTCACCATGGGCACATTTATAATTATTTTTGATCAGCAGCATTTATTTTTATTATCCCCTTTTAGACTGGTTAGGGACACAAATAGATAATCTTTCTTTTCAAGCATCTCTATAAATCGCTGTTACCAATATGTTTCTTTCTTTTTAATTCTAACCCTAACCAACACAATGGTGTTACTCTGACCATATTCCTGGCCTCAGATCCCATATATTTGGTAATCCTTCCTATTTCAAGATCTACTAGTACTGGTAATCTTTTGGTCAGACATCCTTCTGACATTACAAGTTGTTCACTTTTCTATCAGGAATGTTACCTAATTTTCCCCATTGATCATCAGAAGCATTACCAATTTTATCTTGAGTTTCACCATTGTTATTCACAAATAGTTATATAACCTCTTCAGATGCAGTTGCTCTTCTTTCTATGTTCAATGCAATTGCATACTTACTACATCTGTTCACCTAACAGAGCAATCGAATTAAAAAAACTGATCACAGCTAGACAGTACTTTCACTTTTGTGTTTTGTCTTTTTCCACAAAACTTTCTTACTTAAACATATTTTAGAAAGAAACTTTCATAAAGTTATTAAAATGAGTAGAATTAATGCTCATACAAACATTCCACTACACTTCAGTTTATTCCGTCCCCTTCTTTTTCAAAGCAGTAGCATATTAAGTTCGGAAATCATGTGCAATGGTTCACTGTGCCTGGATTACAACATAAGTCTCAACTGTCTGAGAGGGATTGGACTGAATACAAAATGAACTTTTTAAAGGAACACTTGTGTCAATAATATCAAGAATTTATAGGATGAGATGTATGGAGAAATATTAATTTAACTATTTAAAATGCTAAATTAATTAATAACTTTTAAAAAACAACTCACTAATAAATTAAAATAATTAATAAAAAAAAGGATAAAAAAAAATAATCTTTTGTCATGAATTTTTTTCCCAATAATCCAAACCAATTTTTAAATAAAAATTAGAAGTTTTCAAGACATTTTTAAAAGAAACCTTTGTTAACAAAAGCTAATGTAAAAAAAATTCAAGATTCACTATTTTACTGACAATGAAATAAACCAAAAACAAGACAAATTAAAGTAAATACTAAATGTAAATTAAAAAAACAGTGTCAAAAAATTTCACTTGAATTTATTACATATGTAAGCTAAAAATAAAATAAACAAGTTGGTTTTCATCAGAAATCTAAGAATAGATTTCATTTTTTGATATTTACTTTTCAAATATTTTCATGTAAAGAAGAATTCTCAATCACACATAACACAATGAATTGAATTTCTTCAACAGTGTAACCATTTACATGGGAACAATTCTAATTAAAAACACTGTAGTGAAATTTCAGTCTTTCATTCATATATAAAAGACACTATGAAAGACTGAAATTTCAGTACAGTAAAGAAAGTACCTTAAGCAAAGTTAATTGTAAAAAGGAATCAGTAAACAAAGAAAGGAAAATTTCAATACTTGCATTAGTGATATGAAATTATGTATATCTAAGATATTATTATTAACAACAACAACAAATCCCTAACCATCCTTGTGCACTTTTTTACACTTGGCAAACTGTGCTTTGGTCCTTGACCTGCCATGTTACATCGTTGCTGGGAAACCCAATAATTGAAACATTTAAATAATAATAATAATTTTCCAGCATCAAAGAACTCTTGGGAACATCACGTAGAGAAGGTGACAGAAAAATAAACAAGTCAAGATCTTGTGGGATTTTAGAATTCAAACAGATCGACACCTCGAGCATAATACACCAGATATAATGGTGATAGAAATCAGAAATGTTTCAATCATTGATACAGCTATTCCTGATGACGCCAGAGTTTAAGAAAAAGAACTGGAAACGATCATAAAATATAGATACCTGGCCACTGAAATTGCTTGATTATGAACCAAACATACCACAGTAATCCCCATCGTCATCAGGGCACTTCACACCTTTTCAAAACATTTTACGAACTATTTTAAAAAACTGCAGCTTTCTGATATAACACCATTAGAACTGCAAAATTCGGCGCTGCTGGGAATAACATATGTACCTGGTTGATACGAATTTCCACCAGAGATCTAGGTATCAACTACACAATGCCAATCAGTTTGACTGTGTTTCATGTTATTTTGAGTAATAATAACAATTTGGAGATTTGTGTGTGCCATACAAGATCAAGGTATTAATAAAAAGAATTAAAAAATACAATTAAACGTTGCACATCATGTAACCTATGTAGATGCTGGAGAATGCCACAAAAAGCATCAACTACACATTATCAAGATGCCAAGTAATAATGCAAACAGACTATGAAATTATGAATGGCAATACCAGAAAGATTTTACACCAAAATTGGCAGTAAAACAAACTTCAAAATGAAACTGATATTGTTTGTAAGTACAACTTAGTTAAGATGCTTGAACACAACGAAGAATCATCATTGACAAAGATTATATACAATATGCCTGATATTATAGTTATAAAATAAGGAAATCTTTATTTCTAAGTCATATCACAATGCCTAATTTTCAATAAGCCCAAACATGCAGAACTGGCTATAGAAACCAAACAAATGTGTCTAAAAATGTGCAGATTTTATCCATTGCTTTATCTGCTACAAAAAAAAAAAAAAATAAAAAAAAATACCTCAAACATTATGCATTCTTAGACAACTGGAAGTATATCACAATATAGAAACAGAAATAAAACAAACAAACAAATCCCGTCATCCTAATAACCTGTAATACCACAAGAAAAGTTGTAAATGATTCTATATAATAAACCAATAGGTTTTTGCCTTGACACTATATCCTTGGTCTGACATTTTTTCTGCTTGCCAAATTCTACATTTTTACTACAATTGAACTTCGGATTACTGTCATATCTTTACAAAATGTATATTTGTAAAGTCTAAATACATAAATAACTCATTTCAGTTATGACAAACCTTGTGTGTGTGTGTATATATATATATATATATATATATATATTATATATTTGTTCAATTTACATGCATGTTTCATGTAGCCTAGTTAAACAAATCCAATCACTGAAACAATATTTAAATTTGCAAAATACAAGTATAATATCAAATAAATAAATTTATAATAATTTCCCAGAGTATATAAATATAAAGAGGTGTCAGTATTTGAGTAACCTAGAACATGTTTCTTATTAACATTTTCGCAGTACCCTCCCTCTATTTTTTTAAGTTTATTGTTATCAATTAATAAGATCACCTGTTCATTATAAACACAAACTTATTGTAGTAAAAATATGCATCTTTGTAATACAAATAACGTCTGCTTAACATTGTACTATATTATTTGTATTAAAAATAATCTTATTACTTGATAAATTTTATTAATAAATTTATTATTTCAAAATAAATAAAACCAGCCACATATTATGAATATATTTCTATACTGTGCTTATCAAATTTATTTTCATAAGTATCTTCTACCAGATAGTTTAGCATAGGCCTACCTACAAATGGAATTTGATAAAAGAAAAAACAAAAAAGCAAGCCTAATTCAATTGTAAACTGACTGAAAGAAAAGAAAAAGCAGATTGCTTTTAAATGACAGATCAACTTCTTAAATTGTCTTAATTGTAATTTTCAGGCATTGACCACACCCACACTATTACTGAGGATGGCAAATCAGTCAATTATTAACTTTGCCTTAATTACAGCTATTTTAGTTTTAAAATTCAATTGCTTTCTGAAAGGGAATACACGGAATTCACCTTACAGTTTCAATACAAATTCAGTTTCTTTACAAGAAATTAAATTTTAAAATTAAAAAAAAAATAAAAATATAAAAATAAAAGTAATTTTTTATGCAAATCTATCAGTATAATTGATAATTCTCCTGATTTTCATAATTCAACATCTTTGTTTCTGATTTTCATAATCTAAAACAAATTAATTTTTTTCAGATGAAAAGCAAAAGTATAAATAATTTATTTCTACTACTTTGCTATTACATAAATAATCTATTTTTTTACTGCTAAAAGTCATCTGTCTAATATTTATATATCTATATAATATCTATATTAAAATCACAATTTTCATAGAAAAAATAAAATAAAACATACTCTAAGGTTTAAAATAAACTAATAAATAAAATAAAAAACATCAAGTTTATTGTTACGAAATTGTAGGTTTCATTCTTAAAATATTTTCTTTCTATTCCTAAATCCATAAAATTCACTATGTAAAGTTTCATAAATGAAATAATATTCTTATAAAACTGAAAAATTAAAAATAAGAAGGGATATGAGAATAATTCCTTGACTTATTTCAGAGACAAATTAAGATAGCAAATAAGAAAAATTAAGAATCAAAGTAAAAGAACAATAAAAGAATCCAAACTTACCTTCTTCCTGTCTGATCCCTGTACCCTCCCAAATGTGTAAATCCTTCTATTTCCAAACTCTACCAATCTCTGAAGTGTCAACAATCAATGCGCTACTATATGAATGAAGAATTAGAAGCTCTCCCTTTTTTTTTTCAAAATGAAATCCGTTTGATATGTTTATTTGGTCTTTGACAAATCAATAAAATTAACTTACCTTTTTGTTGAGTAATAAGACTTATTTGTTAAAATTAAACAGTTACACAATAAACCTCATTCAGTAAAATGATCATTTCTAAAATGACTCATCAGTGCTACACTTTTAAAAACTGCTTGTTTTTGTCCTCTCAATGAAAATGATTTCATAAAAATAACTAGACTTCAAATCACTTAAATGCAGTTTTTATATAATACAACCTGTTTAATATTAAGTTTAAAAATTGAAAACACTAATAAAAATTAGCTCAAGCCGTTAGATATGATTTTTAAGTTACTTGAATATTTTATTCATCAGGGAATAATTTTTGAAAATGGATATTGGAACAACATTTAAGGGCATTGCTCTACTATTTTCTGTATTCGTAGAAACTGTAAAAACAATATTACATTTATTTAATGATATAGTCTTAATCTTAAACAATCTTAAGGATGCTTGGAACCATAAAAACTTCCATAATAATACCTAAAAGTTATCCGACATGGCAATAAGGCCTAGCAATAATTCGTTATAAGTGAAATAATCTTAATAAGTTCCAGATCC
This sequence comes from Thereuonema tuberculata, assembly GCA_023159025.1. Classification (NCBI taxonomy): domain Eukaryota; kingdom Metazoa; phylum Arthropoda; class Chilopoda; order Scutigeromorpha; family Scutigeridae; genus Thereuonema; species Thereuonema tuberculata. The sequence goes on from JAFIDM010009631.1 coordinate 151,715,498, forward strand.
TTTTCAAGTAAATTAAGCCCTAATATATTTCCTGAAACACAATAAAACTAATCTATTTAAATTTTTGGCCATACCCACCTTAGGAATGTATTCTAAAATACAATCACCAAGATATTCCATGAGTTGCCCAGCTGTAATCATTTCGATCATGGGTGGTAAATGGATCTTTCCTTTGAGAATCAAAACATTAATGATTGCAATCAATGGGCATGGTCCATTTTCATTCTGGGTTATGATTGCCGTTCTGTTGTCCTTCCACTTTATCCATTTCACATGATAGGTAGAATTGTGAGGAGAGGGTGGGGTTGAACATAAACTAGCATTATTAGATTTAGCTGATTCTTCTACCAAAGGGATATTTATATTGGTTGAAAAATTGCTAGACTTAATCTCAAAGTCCTCGGTTTCTTCGTCGATGAAGCCATCCGTATCGCTGGTCCCCATTCTACTTTCACTGATAGATAAAATGGAAAAATCAGATACGGCTTTTTCAGGAATCTCTGTAGAACTCTGATTTGCATTTAGGCGAGTGTCTTCCAGGGCCTCAGAACTATTGCAGTCTGATTCTGAATTATTCCCTAAACCCATGCATTCATTTCTAGAGGCTGCGGCTTCCTCATCTATATCATCTTCTTCAGTATGCATTGGTGTGATCCTCGCCTCGCAATCATTTCCTGTAAATAAAATAATTTAAGAAAGGCGTGATTCTAAAATCCAGTATCCCCACTTTTTGTAACCGGAACTGATCCAACGCTTTCTATTACTCATTAAAAAAACGTTAAATTAACAAGAAGCCTTGAGTCTAGACCTCATTTTGCTATTTAGGCTAAGCCTGATAAATTAATATTACCACAACAAATTAAGACTAAAAGTTTGGATCTAATCCGGTAAAAAAATTTGGGGTCTATTTTTTTTAGAATCATTTCTTAAGAAATGTATTATTTCTGGAGAATTAAAAAAAAAAATACAAAACTCTATTTCCGAACCGTACCAGAAGTTAAATGTTGAGGATTCTCATTCGATCCTTCCATTCCTTCAGATAAATTGTGTGTTATTGTAATTGAGGAATCCATTTTATCAGGCTTCTCTGCTTCGTCATTCAATGTACAAGCATTTTTATCCATTTTTTCACTTTCTTTAATGGAACTCTGAATTTCAATAGCCTCCGTGAGATTAGCCATATCCTATTTTTCTCGTCACATACAATTTAGAAAGCGTCAAGAAATAAACGATCAGTGCCTATTATTTCTAATTAGCAAGAGAGAAAACAAATCATTTAATTAAAATTTACTAAGAATAATAGATTCCTCTCAATGAATTTAAGCTATTACTTAAATAATTCTAAACGAACTCAATAGAACATGACTTTTGCCAATATTGACTAAGTAAGTTACAATCACGATTTGTCTACAAAATCCGTTATCAAAAAATAATACAGAAGTCTCGCCATACACACTTTTCAGTCAGTCTCATCTTAGTGAAATTCATATGATTTAAGAAAAGTTGTGATCCTAACTAGCAACATTTCACCCAGGACTAAAATGCAACAATTATCGAGTTCCTAAGTAGGTACCATGTTTAAAGTACGCAAAAGTTGATGACTCAACAACTGATTCGGTGTCGCCTGATAGCAGCTAACACAAAAAGTGCGACTTGATTGTTACCTCTATATAGTATATTATTTTAAAACTCTTCTCAGAACTTTTTTGAATATACTAATAAACATAATTTATTATTGTTTTGTAAATAGTATTATTGCTTTACATTCCAATAAACTTAAGTTTATTTTGAGTAAATGTTTTTCAGACGGAATACTTTTCGTCATACAGCAGTGTCATACGGAATATTAGTTGCTAGCGGATTATTGAGTTTGATGTATAATCAGTATTTTAAAGATTTATAGCGCTCTGAAATTATATTTATTATCTATTGGAAATGAAACTTAAAAATCCCGTGTTGTGTCGGACTACTTTGTCGATTTGAGAATGGCGTCTGCGAAATTCGAGAACGGTTTGACTTTCTTTCCCGATTACTATGGAGAAAGTAGTTACCGATCTAGTTCTCCTTCTGCCAGCTGTAATACCAATCTCAACGTTTTCCCTCCGACTTCTGTAAATATACGAAAACCTTGCAGTAATCCCGTAGGGAATTCCAGTGGATCCGATACGGAGAGAGGGCGATTATGGCCGCCCAGATTCTCTCTTTCACCTCAAAATAAAACGAAGCAAAACAAGACTAACCAGAATTCGGAGCAGAATGAACAGGGCGAAAAAGTAAAAACCAAATTGCTGTCAATGTGGAATAACGTCCGTTATGGTAAGATACAGATACAAATCTGAAATAACATTAGCGATTATTTAAGAATCCAGCGAATGGGATTATGAGGCTGTTTCGCCTGATAAAGAGATATTTTTAGTTATTTTTAACTATCAAAATAGGGCCTTGATCAATGAATATTTACATAGCTCTAAGAAAAAATAAAAATATATGTAATGTTCATAATATAAACTATATTAATAAATCTTAAAGAAATTGTCACAGCTTTATATATATATTTATATATAAAATATGTGTGTATGTTATGGTAAGAGGATATAAGGAGGTTATGGATACATATTGCAAAAGTCATCTGATGATTGATATAAGATATTGATTTAAATGAAGATGATTCTAAGTTCCTTTAGTAATGATTAAATTCATTTCGGTTTTTACTATTTTTTAAAAACCCAAAGAGTTTCTGTTCTCTAGTTAATAATTTCTTTTTAATATTTGAAGAATACGATCTTAAATTCCTCTCAGTTTTATCAGAAACTTGGCGATTTGGATGTTTCTTCATATCCAATGTAGAAACAAGTAAAATTCTGTTTAACCTGGCAGTGGTCGCGCCCATTTTTGAAACACCAATGGTCGCAATGGGTCTGTGAGACCCATTCATTTTAAACACCAATACTTTCAAAATTTCAATGTTTAAGATATTTTTTAATAGTAATATCATTGATTGGTTGTTTCTTAAGATTTTTGTTGTAATCATTTATTATAATCTATGTATAAATATATAGATTAAGATTATTTAAGAAAACATTGTAAAAAACGAATAAAAAGTGTATTGATTACATAATTGATAGAAAATTAAGGCATATATATATACTTTTGGTAAAAAATATGATAAACTAATAATAAATTAGTTATTTCTAACTGATTGCTTTGAGTAAATATTGTTCTAATTTTTTTTTTGTGTATTTTGTAATGTATTCTCCACCAAGTCTTGATATTCACTATCATCATTATGTGTTGACTCTTCCTCACACTCTGAAATTGGCTCTAAAAGTATTTTCCTTATTTCATTATCACTGAGGGATTTCATCTCTTCAAAATAATAAATGTAAGAGTAAACTCAGTACCAAACTAAACTGTTCGTAGAAATAACTCATAAAAGAGGAATTAATTAAAAAATTGAAAAATAACTAGTTTAATAAATAACTATAGAATAAATAAATTGTTCAAAATAACGCTAGAAATCCAAGTTTGTAAGGCAAAGTTTACATTTAACATACATAAAAAAACTTTTCCCTGTATGCACAAAAAGTTATACGAAAGGTCGCACTGGGTCTACAGGACCCAAAGTATTTTTTTTTCTTTCAGATCGGGACAAATTATATTCCGTCAAAACTGTCACATGAAACATCATGTGGTTTTAGAAAGGTACTGAAAAAAACAATCCTGTGAAGAGCTCCCATCTATAAGTAAAAATGAAAACAAAAATGCATGGGTCTCACAGACCCATCGCGACCACTGCCGGGTTAATTGAAAATTCAATTGATGGATTTGGAAGAGGTTTGAGATTTTTCCTTTTCATGCTGACCTTAACAATGATAGCACAAATCTCCCCCCCCCCCTTTTTGTATATGTTTGGTTGGTTTAATATAAACCCCTGTCACTTTTGTTTAAAGGAGATATTTTGGAGAACGCTTTAGATTTAAGTTTGTCAAAAAAATTAATAATTGTCTAATCCAAAAAGATTAATTTAGTTCTATTTATCTAATTGGCCTGAAACTGAAATTATGGCTATCCAATTATAAATTGTTTTGCATTTAATACGGGTTTTGTTTATTTAATTTTTTTTTAATGATATAATGAAAACGACACTTGTGATCACAAGAAATAAAACAATAATAAAAAGGATAGACCTTACCATTATGTGGTTTCTTGCAACAATTCTGGGCAGTCATTAGAAAAGTTAACAATAGTTATATAGTTTAAAGTTGCTTAATTAAAAAATTAACCAATTTAGTAAAATCCATTCAGATAATAAAAAATCATACAAACTTTCGATAAGTAAGCAATATATTTAAAATATAATAAAATGTTTCGGCAATTATAGTTCCAATTGCCATTTTCATGTTACCAATTAACAGACAAAAGAAATAAATAAACAATCTTGAGATTCAAAAAGGAGGTCTAATACATTATTGATGGGGGAAAGGAGAAGGAAACATGAGTCAAAAAACAATATAAAACGATTTACAATAATATTTATAATAACAAGGAAATGGTATGATATAATGAATGAATGAATTAAGTAATACAATAAAATAGCCATTAAAATATAGATAATAAATTTAATTAAATAATTAAAAATATATAAATAAATAAAGATTAGAAATCACAAGTAATTGAATGAAAAAAACAGACAGAAAATCATTATAATTTAAATAACATCAAGTACATTGAAAAGGGTTCAAAATGGGATTAAAAAAATATTACAATAAAACCAAAACCAAATGAAAATGGGATAAAAAAAAATGTTTGCAATGCTGCCTTCAATTAATTATAGGGCAAAATTATTAGGGAACTATGTGACATTGGTCTGGCCACATTTTTTTTTTATTGTTTTACTTACTAGATATAAGCACAGCTAACCATTGAATAGTGATTTGAGCATTAGGAAACATTAACATTAGCTTTCAAGAATTACTCTTAAGTTAACACACAGTTTTTAAATCAAAAATTATGTGAAACGAAATTATCCTGATTCTGCAAAACTGCACCTTTGATCATTCCAATTTCATAGAAGAGAGAGACATTGCTTTAATTTTCTGTGCTTAAAAATAAATCATTTATTCCTCTTCATAGTGGAACTATTATGAAGATTAGTAAATGAGGGAAAACAAGAGAATGCACAAGGTGGACAATAATATAAAGATACATATAAAATAATTAATTTACCCACTGACAGTTTCATTCTCCCATGGGTCCTTGTCTTGTGTCATATTGTCACCTTGAAGATGGTCTCCCGTCGGTGGTAAATGAATTATTTTTCATATGTATCTTTATATTATTGGCCTCCTTGTGCATTCACTTGTTTTCCCTAATTTACAATTAGTAGAGTTTACCATCTTTCCTATACCAGACAACAAATTTAAAAAAAAAAAATATCAGAAGAACTAGAGGAAGATATAGATTTGTAATTATTTCGTACTGTTTTAATGTAGAATGTTGCAGGGCTCTAAAAAAAAATTTGAGTTCTCCAAATCCTACAGTCTTTGTTAGTGTTTAAGCTTTTTATATGAAGTATAGAAGTGGGGAAGAATGAAACAAATGTTCTGAAGTATAAGATAAGATAGATATGTTTTAATTTCATCTTCATCATGTGTATTTTTACAGGACTTTTATTTTTAACATATTGTTTGATAAGACAGTATACTTTAGTAATTTTAAAATTAATATTGAAATTAATACAGGTGCAGGTTCGAATATCGACTGTTCATCATCAGACTGATCAATGTTCGAAACTGTCACTGAAATGTATTAATTTCAATGTTACTAAAGTGTGCTGCCTAATTTTATATTATAGCTAATAATCACATGTTAAATGAAGTCTTCTGAAATATTCTAGTTCTGAAGTTTGAACCTGTATCCCTATAGTCGCAAAATTTTGGTCTAATACAGCAAATATGGTCATGCATTTATTTTACTACTGGCTGTGTTTATAATCAGACAAAATCTGTAGGATTTACTGTAGTTATCCAAAAAAAAAAAAAAAAAAAAAAAAACTTTCCTACTTTAAATACTCAGTATTATGAATAGGTAGGAATTTATTTATTATTATTTTTGCTTCTTAAAGGAAAGTAAATTTGCAAAAAAAACTGAGTTGAAAAATTAGTGAAAATGTATGTTTGGAATCACTTCAACACATTTAGACTTTTTTTAAGTCTAAATATGTTCAAGGGATTCAAAAAATACATTTCCACTAACTTTTCAACTCAGTTTTTTTGCATTGTTGATATCAACATTGAATTGATTTGTAAAGAATGAAGTTTAATTTGCATTGGTGAAACATAAAAAAAAAAGTAAATAAAGAAAATAAACATTTTCAGGCATGTCTGAGTTGAAGGCATGGCTGCATGTAATTGGCTAATTGACAGTATCCAAACTGCACTGCCTACCATGATATTCCTATTGTTTGTTGTTGGTGGTTCTACTCTCAGAAATATGAGTACTATCCATAGCCTTTCATGTCTTCAGAGTTGTTCATCAAATGGGTGAATCTGGCTGATGAGTCAACAAGGATGAAACAGCTGTTCCAGATGCCTATTGGAAAGCGCAGCGCAGAGATCGAATACGACATCTAGTGGCGAAAAAAGCAAACTCCATTTGAGTGATGAATGCCTCGAAAGTCAATTGTTATGATTTATGAGAGTTAACATGTGTTGCTGTTTCTTATGAATTTATATTTTTCACATTTTTTTTTTTAATAGTTTGTTAATTTGCTATTGCCAACAAGTATGTGTATCTTTTGAGGTAATTTAGAAGTCATTTCCTAAAGAAAATTTAAGTGTGATCAAGTTTTAGTGGCGTGGGTGAGAGGAAAAAAAAAATACTTCCTAACATTTTAGCTAATTACAGTGTTCCCAGCAATGAAGTAAATAAATAAAATGAATGGAAATGTAAAGATGAATGATATATGTAAATGTTTGTGAAGATTAATTTAAGGATGTTTGTAAAACTACTGATAATAGCTTGCATGAAATAGATAATGCAGCATAAATATTTTCCAATAAAATAGTTTCTTGAATAAGTAATTTTACTGTTAACATAAATGTGTAAATAAGTGTTCAACAACCCATGATAACCGAAACAATAAAAAAAAAAAAATCATTATAGTTGATAACAATACTTTACATTCCGAAAACATTTTTAAACTTTTAAACTCAGCTCCAAAAATTTTTTTTGGTGGGCTGCCTTTTAGAAAACTCTATAGGCTAATATTAAAAAAGTATTTTTTATATATTATTCACAATAATATTGAATGTGTTTAATGCTTTATCATTCGGAAAAGATTGAAAGCTGATATTCTTATTATATTCGTAAACCCTATTAAAACATTGGGAAACACAACAATTTCTTCCACTTCCTCTTTCTTGGTCACTTTTCCTTTGAACATATAGGCACGTGGACGCTCAGCTGGGCGAGTGATCAATCACAGCATATTCACTGTGGCACCCTCTATATTTCACTTCCCAATTGGTGATAAGGTGGGGCATGTGTAATATGTGCATTTTCTTTACTATCCTTTTTTTCTGAAAAATTTTATATTCTACAGAATTTTACGAACATAACTCCTTAATATACATCAAATTTCATATTTGTTAGTTAAGTTATGTGAACTAAAATATTATTTAAAGTTGCTTTAAGAATCATCTGCACTAACAAAATAATGCAGTGGCCACATAATGTTTCAAATAGTAACGTTTCAAAAATAATTGAAATTTGTATAGGACCTACTGAACTGTTGAGGACTGATTAGGTTTTACTATTGGTAGATTAAATTTTAAGAGTGCTCACATAAGGAATATTTTACTAAAATATTCAGATTTTATATTCAATAGTTTATTTGTGCTGTTGAAATTTGATTATTTGGTTGTGTCACAGTAAGAAGAAAGTAATTATATTCAGAAATACTTGAAGTTAGCAAGTAGTGATTAAATGTTCAATGATTTGTGTTGCTGTTTATGTTGAAATTTTAAGCCTCAATCTAGCTTTAGTCTGTGATGTTAATTTAAAACATAAAATATAGTCAAGTTCAGGCAATATACTAAAAGAACAGAAAAGAAAATATTCTGACATTTTAAAGACTGTCATAATTTCAGCATATATTATTCTGCTCAAGTTCATACAAGAGAAAAAAAGGAGACAATAGATAGGCTATACTGACAAATGGGTTTAGTTATAAATTTTTAAAAGAATGGTAAGTTGTAGGGTTAAATCAAGAATAGATTGCTTACCTATGCAGACTGAATATTTGAAACCTTGATCTAGAACATTTGACTGTCACTGAATGATATAAATCTTTTAATTAAATCCAAAACTAAATAAATGTTGTTGTTTTTTTTTTTTCCAAGAGAATTTATGGCAATTTTTAAAATAGAAAAGATTAAGAAACACAATTTTTCCTTTTGTTTTTCAAATTTTTCTGTAGAAAAGGTTTTTTTTTTGTATTTGTGTATAGCAAGAAAAGATGATTGAATTATCTGATAAATGAATTTTACTGCCTTCACATAGTAGTTAAGATATTGCCAATCTATATTACTAAAATCTTTTATTTCTCTGTCTGTCTGTCTGTCCGGCGCAATTTTCTGAGAGAATGGAAAATAGAAATAATTTTTACAATGAAACATCCGCGACAGGAATCGAACCTGCAACCTTCTGATCCGAAGTCAGATGCCTTATCCATTAGGCCAAAGGGACTACAACTCTCTTCATATGGTTTTTTGACTTATATCTCCTTACCTTTCCCCCATCAATAAGGAATGCTTTCAATCTTTTTTTTGAATCTCAAGATTGTTTATTTATTTCACATCAGTCAGTTTATTTGTAATTCGAAACTGACAATTAGAACGATAATTGCCGAAACGTTGCAATATTTTAAATATTCTTACTTAACCAAATCCTATGTGATATTGAAAAATATGTGGGTGTACACGCCAGATGTTGGAGTAAAGAAAACAGAGTCAAGAAAGAGAGAAGCACTCTTTTTTTGAGGTGGAATACCGAAAAAATCACTATTTTCAACTCGAAAACCATCAATAAATGTAACTCAAACGACACTGAAAAGTGACAATTATAATTACAATGAGAGTCAAAAAAGAATGAAGCGATACTTCTATTAGATAGAATACTGAAAAATCACTATTTGTAACTCAGAAACCATCAATATTTGGAACACAAAAACCACTGAAAAGGGCCACTTAGAATAAAAAAAGAGACTCAAAAAAGAAAGAAGCAGTATTTCTATTAGATAGAATACTGAACACTATTGTAACTCAGAAACCACTGAAAAGTATCATTTGGATTAAAAAAAAAAAAGAGTCAAGAAATAAGAAGCAGTATTTCATTAGGTAGAATACTGAAAAATCACTATTTGTAACTCAAAAACCATCACTATTTCTAACTCGAAAACCACTGAAAAGTATCAATAGTAATAAAAAAAAAAGATAGTCAAGAAAGAAAGATGCACTATTTCTATTAGGTAGAATACTGCTCAGAAGTTAGACGTGTTAGCCATTAGACCACTCGGCCTACATTCTAATCTCTGTAAAAAATAAAAATATATCATAGATATATGATTTACAAGGTGGTTCTAAAAGCAGTCGTAGATTGAGAGAATATAGACATCAATAATTAAATTTAAAAAAAAGCTTTTAAAAAATTTTAGTTTTAGTTTCCTTGATGTAATTTGTGTGTGTGTGTGTTTTTTTTAACAAATACAAAATTGTTTTCCGTTACATAAGGGAGGCTTCCGGAGCGAAGCGACGGGTAGCCGACTAGTTGTAATTAAAACCTTTGTTATAAATTCCTGTTATTATATATTTATTAACTAAACTGTTAACTTTATTTCTTTCTTCATCATTAACAATGTATAGCAGTATCATTTCTTTTATTCTCATTAAACACAGCACATTTTTTTCCAAATATTTTTCAAGGTTAAGACTGCATTATTGGCCCTCTTATATTTTGTGTGCGGTGGTTATTCTTGTTCAGAGTATGAAATTTCAAGAGTACTTGATGCTGGAAGTATAATTGTTTTATTAAATGTATATATTTTGACATAAATAATCATTAATCTGGAACTATATGTATGTATTGAGTATTGTAAGACCAAGGAGTATTTAACTGTTAGTTTTTCTGAGTGATAGATGCAGCCAAAACCAATTCTTCCTTTGCTTTTATGACACTGACCATCCTACATTAAGCAACAGTATGTGATAAAAAACCATATATCACTGGGTATTAAGAATAATGAAAGTTTATATATAATCAGAACCTCCCTTAGAGGCAGGTAAACTGGTTTTTAAATCCAGGCCCCATACTCAAATGGGGCCCTGCTCCAAAACTGTATAATTGTTTAATATAAAAAAGAAAAAAAAATGGATAAAAAAGTGATGCCAAAATGTATTTTGATCTTTAATTGTATTAGACTGTAATTTAAATTCAAAATTCAGAAATGCAATTTTAGAAAACTGTGAATTAAAAGGCATCGATCACGAAGAAAAATTCAGTTAGCTCCATCAGTAGTGTTGAATTGAGATTTTCCAAAATAGCCATGCTCTTACTGAAAATCGCCAAAATTATAGGAATTAGGTTAACTTTTTCTTGTAACCCTTTTGATATACCTACTTCAGACTTGTAATTAATTTAAAAAAATATACATTTTTTTTAAAGAGCTATTGGAGGTATCAAATAAAACAAAAAACTATATCTAAAGAACTACCATAACTTAGAACTGTCACTGTTGTTAAAAATTTATGTTTATTAAATGTGTACTCCCTTGCTTTATTGGTTAAAGTACATAATATTCTAAGTAATACTACAACTACTAGAAACTTCTGAAGAGAACCTTTTTTTATTGTTTTAGTTTCCCATTGAAAGATTAATAACTATCAGTAATTTTTATTATCAAGTAACTCTTAGGGTTTTTATACTTAATTAGAAAGTTGTTGAAAAATTTACAATTTTTATAAAATGTATTTTCTTGTTTAGCTGCCCAGTGATTTCTTTATAGTCATTTAATTTTTTACAATCCTTTTTCTTTTTTTTTTCCCTATCACCTATTTGCATAAAGACATTCTGAATAATAAACTCAGCTGAAAAACAAATTTTATTAAGTATTGGAATAACTGACCACAAATATAACTGGCTGTTAAAAAAAAATATATTCACACAATTTAAGACTGGACATGTTTTGGAAACCCATTTTTCAAACAGATATGATCACAAAGAATGCAGGAAAACACAGGAATCTTCGAACAACGGGTACCTTTTTTTTTATAGATCATTCTTCTTTTGGTTGTGGTCCACTTCTCTCTGCAGGGGTGGTTGCAGTTGCGGTGGGTACACTGGTCCTGGGGGGTCTGTAAGGAAAGCAAAAACAAACCAGTAGATCTCCAAAATGTAAGTTTGTGTATCAGAGACCTGTTGAAAAAGAAAGAAAGAAAAAAAAAAACCCTCCAAACAAACCAAAATTCGAGACAGGTTGCCTCCAAACAAAAAAAAAAAGAGAGAGCGAGAGAGAGAGAAACGAAACAAAACAAAATATGAAACTACAGGGTGGGAACTGCCATCTTCTTCTCTCTTCTCTGCTCTGTTTGCTCTTCCTTTATTCATGTATGTCATATTGCAGTGCATTGGTGACGGATATGTCGTAGTGTATTGTCCATATTGTAGATTTAAGAATTGTTGCATTTCAAAAATATTCAAAATATACTAATTGAACAAATTTACCGTTGCGGAATTCTTTTTCCCTTCATCAGTCTTCCCAACAAATTTGGTGCCATTCTGGTTGTTCGATTGAGCTACAAATAGCTTTGAGTAGTGTCAGTTTAATTATGGCCACCTTGTATAAAGAACTGACCTGTAACTCTTTAGTTTGCTATCCAGCAAAATGAGCTTAAATTTAATTACTTCATTTAGGACATTTTAAATAAAAACCTACATTAACATTTTTGTTTAATTTAAAATAAGAAAAAACAAATAAATGAGAAAATTAGTGGTGGGGAGGAATTGGTTTATTTTTCTTTTTACTGGACTTTTATTGCTGAGTGAGTTAATAAAGTTGTTTATTTTATTATTAGTCTTTCTGAAGTCTAATCTTTCTTTAAAATTCTTGGAATGTATGCTTTTGTTTGAAGATTGTTTATTAAGCTGTTTTCCTTTATCTCGAACATATATCACATTATTTATTTTAGTTTTTAATCTGGTTTGTAACTTGCTTCGACCAAACTAGTTTCTATTAGATATTTCTTCCTCTTTTAATTTTTTGCTACTTTTGCTAGTATAGTTTGTTTTGATTGTATATGACAGGACAGCATTCATTCTTGTCAATCTTAATTTTAGAAAGTCTCTTTCGAATTCTTTGATATATATTTTATTCATTTGGCTTTCTTAGAATTCCAAAATATTTGGTCGTAATTTTGTTTATTGTTTTGTCTATTATTTGTTACAGGTTCTTATTTTTTAGTCTTGAATCCTTCCAACTGAGTTTTATGAAAAATAGCCAAATAACTAAGTCACTAGTAGATTTGATATTACATAAATTTAAATTATGTAAATTTTGACCATTTAATTGGCCTTCACCAAAATTCCAAAGTCATTTATAACCATTCCTTTAAATTTCACTTTGATAGTTATGTAATCCAGAATCATTCAAATTCCAGAGGTTCTTTCTATCCCACTACAGGTTTTTATTTTATTTTATTATTTATTTTTTAAATGTAGATTTCCACAGATTTTTAATAGTAAAAGAAAATATACAACTATTTAATGTTTTCAAACACAGCACCAGAATCCACAGCTTAAATCTAAACACTTACCCTGTTCTTGTGAATTCTTTTTTAGTGACCCATTTGGGAGCTATTGTGATAGTGACCAAAATCAGTAGCTATTGCGTTTGTCGTGTCCATCCTTGTCTATCCACCCCTAACAACTCCGGAACAGAAGGTCGGATCGACAAACGGATTTCACCATATTGTTCAGAGGCCCAAACACTATAGAAATATGGGGTATTTTTAGGGTTTCCCCCCCCCCCCCCATGTTCAAGATATTTTGCATTGTTGCCATGGTACCTTCTTTAACAACTCCCGAATGGAAGGCCGGTCCGACAAACGGATTTCATCATCATGTTCAGGGAGCCAAACAACATAGAAATAGGTATTTTTAGGGTATTTGGTATCGTTTTCATTGGATTTCCATTATTAGCTTAAATGTCAGAAATGCAACCATTTCATTTCAGTTCTCGGCTATTGAGAAGTGAAATGAAATATAGAGGGGGGCCACAGTGAATGTGGTGTGGTTGATCACTCACCCAGCTGATCAGTCACATGTCTATATGTCTAAAGGAAAAGTGATCAAGAAAAAGGGAGTAGAAGGAATTGTTGTGTTCCCAATGCTTTAATAGGGTTTGCGGATGTAATAAGAATATCAGCTTTCAATCTTTTTTGAATGATAAAGCATTAAAACAAAGTGTGGTGGGTCAAGATTCGCTTAGGAAAAAGCAGTCGAAATGTAGTCAGTTATGCAGACAGCATTTCAAAAATGAAGGTTTTTTAATACAACTACCAAGCACAAGTTCATTAAAAAAAACAACCTTTTTAGAACTGCTTATAAGTCTTTCTACATTAGTTTTATTTATTTCAAGCAAGCCGTTAGCATTAAAGTAAGGGTTTTCATCGCAACAAGCAATTATTATTATGTTTTCATCGCAAGTGGTACTAACTTTGACAGTAGTCTAAATCTGTTTCTGTTTAAGATTTTCTTAAATCCATGTCTTAAATCTTGATATCGTACTGTATTCAGAAGAAAACTGTATAGTATTAATAAAATACAGAATTACAACCTCGTAAATAAATTGTTTTGTTTGTTCCTTAGTTCTTAAGGGAAACGATCTCGAATCGTAAACACGTGATTTAAAAATTATCTAGCTTTAAATATTTCTGAAAGTTATTTTGTTCATTTTCTACATACAGAAGTTTTAAGTTATTAAAAAAATGAAATAATAATAATGATGATTTTAAGAATGATTTCTCAATTAATAGATTGTATGTGAATCATCTTAAGTTACGTCGAAACCTAGATTATTTTCTTTTTTTGATTTGAATCTTGTGCTTGAAAGCTGTTCTGAATGAAGTAGTGGATTAAATCGTTAAATTAAACATTTTAAAAGTTTTATTCAATATTATTGTAAATAATATATATAAAAAAATAGTTTTTCTAATATTATATAGTTTTCTAAAAGTCCATCAAAATAAATAAATAAAAAATAAAGTTTTTTTGTACTGTGTTTAAAAGTTGAAAAATGTTTTTTTTGAAAGTACAGTACTGTTATCAACTGTAATGATTTTTGTTTTTGTTTTGGTTATCTTGTCTTGTTGAACATTTATTTACACATTTATATTAATATTTAAATTACCTCATAAAGAAATTATTTTTATTGGAAAATATTTATGCTACATTATCTATTTCATGAAAGAAATAATCAGTAGTTTTACAAACATCATTAAATTAAATCTTCACAAACATTTACCTTTATAATTGATCTTTACATTTCCATTCATTTTAATTTATTTACTAATTTTTTTTCATTGCTGGGAATACTGTAGTAAGCAAAAATATTAAACAAGTATTTTTGTTTTCCTCAAATGCAGCTAAAACTTTATCATGCTTTTTCTTTAGGAAATGGCTTCTGAATTACTTCAAAAGATACATATTCTTCTTGGTAATAGCAAATTAACAAACTATTCTCGAAATAAAAATTCACAAGAAACAACGACATACATTATCTCTCGTACAGCATAACAATTGTCTTTCCAGTCTCTGATCACCCAAAAGGCATTTGTTGTTTTTTTTTCTGCCACCAGATGTCGTACTCGATCTCTGCACTTTCCAATAGCGTTATCTGTGAGTTCTCGGACTCATATGCTGAATGTTGTCAGTTTGAATCTGAATATCTACTGTTTTTCTTTTTTTTCTTCTTCTCTTAATCTTTTTTTCTCAATGTCCGTGTGATTTTTTTTTTCTTGTTTTCCTAACATTCTTTTTATTTTTTTCCTATCTGTTTTTTTATTTTTATTTTCGTTAATGTACTTTTTTTTTTTATTATTATTATTTTCAAATTTTGTATTAATATGGGTTGCCCTTAAATTTAGGCTTTGGCACAAAATTATATTCCCTTGTCTTACTTTATATCAAATGTTTAATTGTTGTTGTTTTGTTATTAAAAGTTCAAGTTTCTTTAATCTTAAATATTTCTGTCATTTCTTCAGCTATTAGTCCTTCTCTTCAGTCATTTTTTTACTCCTAATTTCAAGAGTAAGCAGGCGTCTGTAATCTCCATTTGTTAGGATTCTTTGGCTTCCACCTATCTGTAAGGTGTTTGATCTTCAGAGTGTCACCTCTTCTGCTTGCATCTTCCACATTAACTTTGTTCATTTGTAGAATATGTAAGAATATAGAGCAATATATTCTTAATTTCTTCCTTTGTTTTGGTTTGGTAGGTATTACAGAATCTCTTTTTTCCCCCCCTCTGATTTCCTAAATTATCACTGGTGGTATATGGTTTGGCAGAATGACTGAATACATGTTTGTCTTTCTGTCTTCATTACATTTGTCGGGGTAATTGTTGAAAGACTATTCAACAACAAGGAGGCTTAATGTGCGTGTATTGAAAAAAGAAAAAGTGAAAATAAATAAAACGCACTTACTTACTTTCTTATATGTTTGTGCTATCCCTGATGAAGGAATACATGCAGTATTCCGAAACTGTCGGATTATTACCATGCTTATAATTCTCTTCTCAACAGTTTTGTAAGTAAGTGCGTTTTATTTATTTTCACTTTTTCTTCTTTTTGAAAGACTATTCAGTCTTATAACTCATATAAAAGGTTAGTTAAAGGTTCCCACAAACAGGCCATGAAATTGAAAATGACAAGAAGAAAAAAAAATTGTAGAAGCAATGTGTATTCAAAATCTATCAAATATTAGTAGAAATAAAAGAGAAAATATTTCACATAAAAAAAATCCTTGATGAAGAAGGCTTGATGAAGATTCAAAAATTTTAATGAATCGAAACTAGTCCTTTTTAACCTTTTTAATGTATTATTTTAATTTTAATTAGTGTGTCGGCGTCTTTTTACTGTAATTTATCAGCGCACGTTAAACAATATTTTATTCAAAAAAAATCCTCTATAATTTATATTAACAGTAAAATTTAAAAGTTATTTTACAGTGAAATTAAAATAATCCTTTACATGTGAATTAACAAAGAGGGCATAAATTATAAAAAAAAAAAAAAAAAAAAGGACCATGATAAATGTCATTAAATATTGTAAATGTCAATAACAACATTATAACATAACAGTTAATACGTATTAGTATTTAATTGTTTTAAAATCAATAAGATGTTACAAGTTTTGGCAAAAAATTGCAGTAAATTAACAATACAAAATATTAAAAAAAAAGTTTTGTTTTATTTATTGAATTTATTTTTACTTCCTTTTAGCTATCAGCTGATCTAAATGTTTTATTATTATATTTCTTTTTTTTTTTAAGGTTGGACTGTAAAAATGAAAACTAACTTTAATCGAGACTCACCAATCTGGTTCCTTGGTCACTGTTACCATAAAAAGATGGAGTTCAGTGATGGTGTTGAAGCAGATTCTGGTGCTGGTCGAGATTCTGTAGGTCTGGCTTCAGGTCTGGAAGCATTTAGACAAGATTTTGTAAGCAGAGTATGGCTTACATATCGGCGAGAATTTCCTACTTTGGCTGGTTCTAGTTTAACAACAGATTGTGGCTGGGGTTGTATGTTACGTAGCGGTCAGATGATGTTAGCTCAAGCCTTAGTCCATCATTTTCTAGGAAGAGGTAGGATAATACTAATCAGTTCTTATTCAAAAAATTCATAGAACATCTGAATGTGTAGTAAGTCTGTGATATTGTTTTTTAAGTTGCATTTCTTTTCTTTTATGTTTATCATGTTAGACAACATCAATCCAAAAGTGTTTTAAATATTTTCTTGATGCATCAGCTTTTTATGAAAGTTAAGGGTGGTACTTAAAGTTAGTTAAAACAAACTCCAAAGTAAATTTTTGAAATGATGCATTGTTGTATCTTTATCAAGGAGGATCTACATCTTAACACGACAAAGTATTTCTGCATTTAAAAATTTGAAATTTTTGAATCAGAAAGTTGGATTCAGCATTGAACGATATGTCATTTCATGATATCTTACAGTTTTTATCTGTTGTATAAATTTTTGATAAAACTCATAAAGTGTTAATAATTTTAAAATTATTATTGCATATCGTAAATTACTCATTGTACTAAGGTTTTATTTTTTTTTAAAAAGTTACATTACAGCCAGAATTTTGAAATATGCTGATAAATCATCTTTAGTTAATCTTTCAATTAAATGAGTGGACAGTTCTATCCTTGTAAGCAGGGGCTAGTGTAAGAAATAATCATCTTTGCATTTCATTGTGTATGGAAATACCATATATTTTAATGAAGATTATTAAGTGCGGGAAGTAATAATAATAATATGACCAATACCGCACAATACATATAAAAAACTATTTAATAAAATGACATGTTTCGAGAAGCCTGAAGTAAACGGCTCTCTTCCTCTTCCTTTGTTGGTCTTTTGTTTCTGAGGAAGAGAGCTGTTTACTTCGGGCATCTCGAAACATGTCATTTTATTAAACATTTTTTATATGTAATATGTATTGTGCATTGTTGGTCATATTATTACCATATATTTTAATATTTATCAATAAGAAAAAAATTAATAAAATGACAGGAAAAAAATTGAGCCTGGCCTCTAAGCTGCTGGGTATCAGTGTACCTGTCCTGTGAAATATACAGTAGATGATTGGAAGATCTTTAATTCTGGACTTAGCAGTATAAAATAATTTTTAAGAAACATATTTTTATTGGCTCATTCAGTATTTGTAATGATAAAAATTAATAGTTTTTTTTTTCTGAAAATTGAAAAGAGCATATTTCAAAATGCTAACTATAACACGTAGCTAGTTTTAAAGTATCTGAAAACTCTCTCATTTGCACTGTTCAAAAAGAATGCTAAAATATGAGTGAGATACAGGTACAACTATAATTTGAAAACAGAATTTTTTTCTGAATTTAGAATTTTTTTTCTAAGATTTCAAACAAAGATTTGTTTGAAACATTGGGTAATGGATATTGATGTAACACTTAAAATCATTATTTTTTTCAGTCATTTTTTTTCTTCTATCTGAAGTTAACTTAGGAGTTTGGAATTTACCAGGAAGTATGGAAATGGAGCTTTTTTGTTTTGTTTTTTAATCTGAAAATTGACTCAATGATGTACCTTTGGTACATTTTTGAATGCTGGGATATCTTCTGGATGACATTCATTGGACCAGAGATATATAGACCTAAGGGGCTATGTCAGCAGCTTTCAACAAATACAAACAAAGAAGGTGCTTGTTGAAGTCAACGCATATGTTGATGTTATATGTCGGTCATATATTTTCCACAAGCAGTTGTAAAATAAAAACATTGTTTCTGGACCAGAGAGTTATACTGGTATCTTTAAAATGAAAAAAAAATTATATGTTTTTTTTTTTTTTTTTTTTTAAATTTAGGTAAATAAATTTAAATTTTGATCATGTGGGTAATAATAAGAATTAAACAAAACAAAACCTATGTAATATAAAGAAGAACAGAAGAAGAAACAAACAAACAGCCATTTACATTTCCTTCTACTTTTGTGCTTGCGAATTAAGTAATAGAATGTGCTGATAGTTTTTGCTTAGAATTTTTTTCCTAATAGTTTGAAGAGAAACACTCGAGAAGGTGTCTGACTTTAAATGCTTTAGTTTCTACAAAATTTCCATAAGCTTTGAATTAAACAAATTTTGAATAGGAAAAAAAAATCCAGACTGAAAGAAAGAGAACGCCTACATTTAGGGCTGTTGCAACCATCTTTTACATCTTATTTTCGGTAGATTGAATTAGTATTTTTGCAGACTTACTGAGAAATGATTTAAGTGATTTTGCAGTAAAAATAATATACAATATAGAAAATAAGCGATAGAAAATTACAAATTAGAATCACAATGACTATGAAAATAATTCTTTATATTGTAATTATTTTTTATAACTAGGGTGGAGGTGGTTTAATCAACAGCTGCCATGGCATGATAAAATGCATCATCAAATTATTCGATGGTTTGGTGACATACCAAATGAAGCTAGTCCTTTTTCATTACATCAGTTGGTAGCAATTGGAGAAAGTTCAGGGAAAAAAGCTGGTGACTGGTATGGACCAGCATCAGTTGCTCATATATTAAGGTATTTTTTTTTCCAGCATTATGCCTGTGGCAAACCTAATCTGATATTAGAAATAGTTACACAAATACATCCAGTAGGAGGCTCATTACAGAATCTTTAAAAATGTTCCTCCTTGTTCAATAAACATTGGAACAATGAGAAGACTCACTCTCTCTCTCATACTTTCTCATATTATTATAATCGTGTAACATTTCTGAATTCTGCTATGTAGTATTATTATTATGTCTGATAGAAAAATTCAGTTATTGAAATAACACTGCTGATTTGGAAATTCAAACTTTTATTAATTTATTTCATATGATAATTTTTGTTAATTGCCATTTTCCTTAGGCAGTAATGTCACTATACAGTATAGTTGATGTTATTTCTGTTCAGAGATGTACATCTTGTTACTATTTCATTATTATCCGATTAGGTTAATAAGTTTATTTTAGCTGTTCACTACCTTCTTACAATGAATAGCAGCAATTGTGATTGTATGTCATATTTATAGTAAATTAAGTGCACTGAATGGTAAAAAGTTTGCTGTATAAAATATTGTATAAAAACTTAGGTTTTAGGATTTTTTCTTTCGATTATTTTCCTGACATAAAATTTGTATTCATTGGATGATACAGCAGTAAATGATGAATATAGGAAAATGTATGCAGAAATTAAAAAGTTGTAGAAATGGCCATAAAATCATTTGTGTATCATAAATGATTTGTCATGGTATGATCTTCATGTTGATGATTGATAATACTCCAATTTTTAAATGTCTCATTGATCTGTTTGCTACCAAACTTTAATATTCTGAATCACTTTACCAAATCTACATTAATATATTCAACTGCAACATGAAAATATTATCTCATTTTCCATGAATTTCGACTGTTTTTCATAAGTGAAAGTTATTCAGTACTTTTTTTGTACTCTTTCCCTATCAACCACTGTTTTATTTTGCTAGCATAGGCTGAATATTTTAGAAGTACGTTATTTTTATTTAAAGTAAATAAATAAATAAATAAATAGAAAATTAGAATTTTTGATATTCAGTCCACACTCTTAGATTTGAGGAGAATTAAATATAGTATCAGATTACATTATTTGCATCAATACCTCTAGCATCCTCTACTCGGATACAAGGTGTCGTTGCCTAAGGATTTAATTTATTTTTAAATTGAAATGGCCTAATTGACTTGTATGTTTGTACAATAGGTAGTGCTAATTAAAATTCTTTGTTACAATGATCCAGCCGAAAAAAAACCATGCATCAATGTCATTGTAAGCCATCTAAATAATGGCCTACAGAAAAGGCAAACTACACTGAATAGATAAAACGTTACAGGTATGGGTGATGGGAACTTGACAGTGGCACCCCCAGCACATAGTAGAACACATCCAAACCAAACACAATAAAAAGGTGGATATTTGGGCTTCCTAGCAGTGTATCACAGTTGCTAAACATGGGTAAATGTTGTGACCTTAGCAACTTTGATTGTGAGCGCATTGTTGGTGCTAGACAAATGGGCCATTCTATTGCCCAAGTAATAATTACCATAGAGTTTATGACGGCAACTCTTATCAAAGGTCTACCACAAGTATCAATGGATGTACCATAGCTCAGCGAGCAAACATACTGACACAAGGGCAACAGCAGTGCAGATCACATCTAGTGTCAATGTTGGAGCACCAAGCAGCATCAAGTAGCAAATGGTAAGCGCTCACTGCATACTTTAGGCTATGGAAGCCAACTCTCATGTGCCTCTGTTGACTGCTCATCATTGGACATTGTCTCGTCTGGTGCTGGTAACGTCAAAATTGGACCTCTGCAAAGTGATGCTGAGTTGTGTAATCAAGGAGATGGTGGCTGTGTGATGGCTTGGGGAGTCTTCTCATAGGATACATTAGGGCCCTTAGTGTGTCTGGAGAGGTCCTTAAACTCTGCAAGCTACTAGAATATGCTGGCTGATACTCTTTCATGTCGTTTGCTCATCCCGCAGCCGATGGGATGTTTTAGCAGCACAATGTGCCCCCTCATCAGGCTGCTACCATCCAGGCATGGCTCGAGGAACCCTTATATGAGTTTGGGACCATCCAGTGGCCTGCAAGATTCCCGGATTTAAACCTTATTGAACATCTCTGAGATGCTGTTGAGTGAGACACCAGATCCATGAATCCAGCATCAACATTAAGGACAGAAGTGTGGAGAATGATAGAACAGGCACGCCAACCCTTAACATCTGATGGGGTCAGTGCCTCGGCATGTACAGGCTGTTATTTGCTGTAGAGGAGGACCGACACAGTATTAGTTAGGTGTGTAATTTGCCTATTCAGTGTGTAGCATGGGATAAATAATAGAAACTAATTTTTTAGGGTGCTGATTCGTTCTCTTGAATTTATCAATTTCATGATTAATCACTATTCATGTCGGTATTTATTTAAGTTTAGAAAGTAGTATATCAGTGTTCATCAATCTTTTTTACAGTGGCAGCACAATTTGGTATGTTAAAGCAATTGATAAAAAACAAAAAAAAAAAAAAATCAGTTAGTAAATTATCATTTCTGAACTACTATACTATTTAGACTTAAGTATGTTTAAGCTTTTCCTTTAAAGCTTAAAAAAAAATATGAATATAATTTAAATCAAAATTCATTAGGGATTATTTGTATGTTAAACTGCATTCCATTTCATTCATATATTTCAAGGATGCAGCACTTTTATTAGACTATAACAGACTTTAATAAAAGGCATCTATTGACTTATTCTTGTGGAAGTAATTTGCTTTACTTTCATATCTTAATATTTTTTCTATGTAATTAATATTTAATACTGTGAATGCTTGAAAAAAAAACAAAAAACCTCCAGTTTTATTTCTTCTCCCTATTTTTTTTTTTTTTTTTAGACAGGCAATGGAAAATGCAACAAAGTCTAGTTGTATGCTGGATGAGCTTTGTATATATGTTGCACAGGATTGTACAGGTAGGTAGTGCTATTTTTTTTTTAAACAAAGCTTGTATTAATTTTTTGAAAACAATTAAAGTAATTGAAATTTTTCTCGCTCTAATTTACTTGTAATTATAGAACTGGGAATTCTTGCCTTTGTTGTTTGGTTATTTCTGTAGATGTTTAAAACAGTTCTTGAAATCAACAAAAAGCCATAGTATCTTTTAATACTATTTAATCTGCAGATCCCATATTTCACTTCATTACAAAATTATTAAAACCCTAATATCACCTCTAACTGAAGAAAATATCTAGGAGGAGAATTTTCAATGTTTTGGTCAAGTCTTATACTATCTTTTTAGCGACCCTGTAACAAAAAGTGTAAAGGGGAAGCTCTTATGTTCATTCTTTCTGTCGACCTTGTCACTATCTCTACAGCCCAGACTATAAGTCGGACAGACATGAATCATACTTTATTGCAGAGCTTCTCAATCGATGTGCCACAGCACAGTGTTGAGCCTTGAGGATGCCTTTAGTGTACCATGAGAAAATTCTGAGATTTATAATAAATATTTAGCTTCACACTAGTGAAATGCTGGTATCTAGAATAAAATCTAGGCTTCAAATAACCTGGGCAAATAGAAATAAGAACTACATTCTGTTTTGTTCTAATAATTAAGGATAAAATTTTAAATCGCATTTGAATCACCTTAAAATATATTTCAGGTAAGCCTATCTTTAAATGTTTAAAAATAAGACGTATATATTTACAAGTTATTTTTAAATTTATTAGTAAATCATAGATATTTTTCAAAGGATTCTATTTTAAAAGCAATGAAAACATTTAGCATGCTGCAGAATTTTAGGAACAAGGTTTGGTGTGCTGCAACATTTCTGCTAAAACAAAAGTATTCCGTGAAGAGAAAAAGGTTGAGAAGCGCTGCCTTATTGGAACCCTTATGACTTGTAGGGGAAAAATACCAGTTCCAGGCTTGGTCACTTTCTGTTCCAGTTTCATGATAATACTTAAGAAAGAGTATTTCAACACCTTAGAGGCATTCTGAGTGGTTTTATTCAGCTCAAGTTCATAGTCGTGATTATATATAGTGACTACATTGCATTGCAAGTTCAAATCCTGGTTATGATTGTGTTTGTTATTTATTTATTTTTTCTTATTTCGATTATTTTTATTCTTCTATTTTTTTTTTCTTATTTATTATTTATATTTTTTTAATCATGATTTGTAGAAAAAGAAATGTATACATGGTCATAATGGTTTCATCTACACTATGAAACCAGTTTTTTGCCTTGTCTTTTTTGCCACTGTTCATTAAGTGTTTCCTCTTTGATCTCAGTTGTACAGTGGATTAGAGATTTTTCATTTTGATCAATGTCTTGTTTGAAATATTCAATCCTATTTTTACATTTTTCAAAAGGGTTTTTCAGTCTTTTAGTCATTTCAAGCATTTGTTTCATCTTTCTTTGGTATGAGTGATTTATTGAGTTTTTATTATTTGTATGTTCATCTACAGTTCTCTCATTCCTTATTTTTTGAAATAGTCTTTAAAGTATTTTATTTTTTCTCATTGTCCTCTTATTTAATTTTTTTCCTAATCTTATAAATTATCATTTTTTTAAAGATAAACTAAATGTGTTTTCAGTTAAAAATTGCAGCATTTTGGGGTTCTGTTTTGATAACTTATTTTTCTTTTTCGGTATTAGTTATTTTTTTTTTATCTTACTGCTCTTGACAATGACATTACAGTTTTTTATTAAAAGATGAATATACTAGTGATTTTAGCATTGCTTCTCTCATTGTAAGTGATTAAAATGTCCAGTTATTGATTTTCTTTGCTAAAGTCTTTGTTTTGATCTATTTGCCATTTATGCCATTCATATTGTGACACGGCATTTTTTTTTTTTAGTCTTCATTTAGTATACATTTTCTATCAAATCTGAACTTTCGTGTCATTTGAAAGCTTAAATGACATGAAAGCATGGTAGCTGAGTTATAGAACTTGTTCTTATCATTGAAGAAAGAAAGAAAAGAAACAGTGATAAAATACATTTACTTGTTTAACTGATGAATTTAAACCCTGTGGTTTTTGAACAGTCTGTTCCGTCATCAGGGGACATCACAAACGTATAGGACAACACAAGAAAAAAAGAAATACAGAGATTACACATTTCATTCAGTCTTTGAGCTATTGTGAATGGAAATTTCGAACAGCTATTTCATCCATATTAGAAGTAATCAGACAGTACCCATATTAATATCTATTGACTATTAACTCAAAGATGTGAAAGGCTATTAGAATCATTCCTGCTCCCTGGAGTGAGACCCCTTGTAAACAGACAACAATAAAAAAATTACTCTAACTAGTACAGTATCAAAACTTCACCCAGCTAATACTAGGCTCAAAAGGCATTTAATAAAGAGACAAAACAAGACAAGTGTGGAGTTAATATGGGGAGCTTAAGTGAACAAACTGAAAACATACAAAAATAAATAAATGAATTATTGATTTTCTTTGCTAAAGACACATCTTTATTTCTTTTTTCATGTTTCAATTTGTGCATGTTAAACTTCCCCACAAGACAATACACGAATAATATACGATTGTGCAGGGACAGCTAAACACTTTTTTTTTGTAATAGCATTACTTCATCTTCCCTGTGAAACAGAGACTCATTAAATCTGATTTTTCCAACTTATATGGAAACATTATATGACTTAATTTTTGAAATATGACTTAATTTTTGATCACACTGAGGCCTTCTCACATATACTGCCTAATCTTCATGTGCTTGGCTATGAACAAAACTAATCTTGTATTTATTAATTTTATTCCAGTAATTGAAATAAAAGAATATCTATAAGTTTTATTAAAATGTAGCAATTTCATCTTATATTTTTAAATATTTATTGGTTTTTGCACTTTATTTTGTAGTTTACAAAGAAGATGTTGTTGATTTATGTACAGCAGAATTTAGACATAAAATGACACCTAACCATGAACTCAATTGTGATTCCGGTTTCAGTTCTGATGAAACCGGATGGAGAGGAGTCGTTATTCTAGTGCCTGTTCGTCTTGGTGGTGAAACATTTAATTCAGTATATATTGATTGCATCAAATCCCTTCTCATTCAAAAAAGCTGCATAGGAATTATTGGTGGTCGGCCAAAGCATTCTTTGTATTTTGTTGGTTGGCAAGGTATGTTGAAGATTCAATATTGTTTTTACTCTTTAATTTTAATCTTAAGTAGGTTATAGCAGAATTTAAAAATAAGCCATGGGTTTGGTATCTTCCTGATAAGAGTCAGAAAGCAAATTAATACTCCAACTTCAAATGATTGTAAATGCTGTACAGTTGAGATCTCTACAAAACAGTTAAAGTAAGCACTTAATAGTGCTAAACTTACTCCATCATGAAATTGTTCTCCCAGTGGGCACATATGGTTGGTAATGGAGGTTTTTTTACTTACACTGTTACCAATGAATCCTGCTTGAAGGAAAAATATTTTTTTACGGGTAAGCAGATTTTTGAAAGAAGGTTAGAAGTTTTTATTTAAATTAATGCTTGATCAAAGAAATAGCTTCAGTATTGACCATAAGATCTTTTACATATCTTGACAAAGGTTTAGGGCAAGAAAGTGCCAAGCCATTCTATTCACAATTTGGAAATATGGAAATTAAAAAACAGGGCTATGAAGTTTTTGTGAGATCCAGTCGTAATTACTAAATTACTGGAGTCAGAATCAGAATTTGGGAAAAAAAAAAAAAGAAATCCTTCTCTACAACCTTCTAGGGATCTGAAATTGGACGTGGGAAATGGAGATGCTGTGTGGCAGATTTTTAGCAGAGTCTGTACCAAAGTAATGAAATTACTAGAATTGGAATCAAAAAACAAAAATTAGGATTCCACAGCTCTGAATTAAAGAGAATTGAAATAAGACAGCTGTAAAAAAAAAAAAAAAAAAATTACAAATTTTTGCTTGTCATGGAATTCAGTTTTTCTCTAATGTCATTTATCATAAAATTCTCTCTTTAATATTTTAAACAATTACTATTTCAATTTTTATCTTCAATTTTTATATGAATATTGCTTGGTTTGAGAACATCTTGTATGGATCCAAATATTGTGTGTAGGATATGTAAGATAAATAATAATAAAAAATTTCCTTATATTTTCATCAAGAATGTAAACTTCATTCTTTTCATTATAGAAAAATCATTAAAAAAATATTATTAGTTGATTTTTATGAAGTTAGTAATCTGAAATAATAGAAAAATGTCAAAATTTATTTCTAAAATCTTTAAGCTTTATAACACAACAGCCCAAGCAGATATTCAGTTTTTGAAATGTACTTTTATTATGAATGTATGAGTACAGAATTATGGAAGGTATAATTATTAATTTCATTCAAATTGCAGTATCACATAAATCTTCTCAGTATAATAATACGAAATGTTGCACTTACTGAAATTGTTCTGACATTTTGAATGAACCTCATCTAGCCATCTTAGATCTCTGTACCTTTGTAAAATTCAAGGTATCTGTCAGCACAAATCTTTGAGTTGTTTTTGAACAAATGTTAGTTGGTAGAGTTTGATACTTAAGTACTGATTGTAGTTTCTGTTGATGAATAATTAGAAGGATGCTCATTTGATTGACTACTTTGGGATTCCTGCCCCACTAATATCTTATTTTTTTTTCTTTTCAACAAACATGCTACAAAAAAAAAAAAAAAAAAAAAAAAAAAAAAACATTATATATGGATTAATTAACTATTCTTTGTACCTAAATGTGTCCCGATCACAAATTTAATAAGGATAATGTATTATTCAAGAATACTAAGAAAAAAGATGAAAATTCATTAAAAAACATGGGAGTAGTATACGCCTTGGCATGTAGAGATTGTGGGGGTATATACATAGGAAGTATGGGGAGGACAGTTAAAGAACGAGTGGATGAGCACGTCCGTGCCTACAGGAGCGGGACAAGGAAAATTTCAGATTGGGCAGATCATTGTCTGGATAATGATCATAATCCAGACCCTGTGGTTCATTTAATTTATTATGTCACAGATGAGTATAAAAGATTCGCTTTAGAATCTTGTTTAATAAATTGTAGTATATGTTTAAATAAGAATAAGTCACTTAGAGTTAACAAGGTATCTTTAAATATTTATAGGAAATCATTAATGAAAAACAAGAGATTAAAAAGCATTTTAAAGATTAGTTAAAGAATAGTTCACATGTTTATTCACGAATATTTATTATATGTTGTACTTATTTTTAGTTATCAATTTTAAATTAATTGTTTATTTGTTTTCAATTGTTTATGGTTATATTTGATTTCAATTGTTTATTTTACAATGTAAGATCTCGTTAATGAGAGTTTGTTATATTTTGTTTTGTTAGGAATGAGAAATAAGATTTTTCTCTTTCCGTTTATGTTTTTGTATTTTTTGTTATTTAAGTTTTAAAGATTGGGATCTTGAGAAAGTCCTCGAAATAAAGGACGAAATATTGAAGGCATGTTGATGGAGTTTGTGTTTGTTTTCGAGTTTTAGATGATAATGAAGATATAGAATTGGTTATTTTTACAGTAACTTAGGAAACAATGTTTCCCCGCGAGTATTTGGTTTCCCTGTCACTTCAGAGACTTCACAAACTCCCAAAGCGAATATTTTAATACAGATTGCTATTAAATGTACAAAATGTATGTTAAATAGTAGTAACTGATAGTAAGGATATGCGACAAAATCAGAGAAAATCCGAAATATTATACAATAAAGTAGGTTGTTTGTTTTGTTTTGTCACGAAGGGGACAAATTACCGCCATAATCTTACTAAATAAAGCAAAACATTGCTCTTCAAATTAAAAAAAGGGCTCTGCCCGTTATCTTAACTAAAACTTCATTCACTAATCTTTAAAATGTGCTACATAGGAAGTTCGATATGCGATTTTTTTTTGTTAGAAAATCATTGTTGTCGCTCTCGATTAGTACAAAGAATAGTTGTTGACCCATATATAGTTTTGGACTGCTCTGTAATACAAAAATTAAAGAAAATAATAATGATTTTATGATTAAATTATTAGAAATATTATTAATGTACTTTTTGATATTCCAATACTTCTATTTTAAGAAGAATCTTATGATTTGATTTGTTTTGTGGTTGTTGTGGCTCTAATAGTATAACAGTTGCTAAACTCTGTGTAGCATGGATATGCTTGAGATGTGAAATTTCAAATATAAATTTCAAAGTTAAGTAAACCTACAGATTGCAAGGAGTAATAATAATAATAATAAAGTAAAATACTTTACCCTGCCATTTGTCTGGTAAGCAGAATACAAAATATCCTTCAGTCTTTCCTATTGTAAGGATAATGATAAGAATTTTAGAATTTATAAGAGGTATTAATACAATTGATATAAATATGTGTATCTTATATAAGTGTATACATTTATATTCATGTATCTTACGGTTGGTAAGTGTGTCATAATATCTTTGTGAAAGAACACAACAAAATAACACACAGAATTATATACAGACATGTTCTTAATTATAAACAAATAAATAATAATAATAAAACATTATAGAATAAAAAAATAAACAAAAGAAACTAAAATAAGCCTTACCCAATTCTAGATTGTATAATTTGAGCAAAAAAAAAAAAAAAAATCCACGAAATGAAAACAATATATTTAAATCGCAAATATGAAAAAGGTACTAAGTCATAGAAATACCAAACAGAGAAAACACAAAAAAACCTTACACATTCAAAACTATAGCCAGCAATTAAAAATCCATTGGTGTGGTGTGAAACGACTGTGAAGCCGACCCATGCCTGTCATCTGTTTATTTTTAGGTCAGTATGCAAAGGTACAAAGACATAATTAAAAATTTCGACTTAGTACCTTTTTCCAGATTATGGGTGACTTAGGTACCTTTTTCCATGTTTTGCAATTATATTGTCGCATTTTGGAGTTAAAATGTTTTATTGCAATTTTTTTTAGTACAAACTTAATCATATAAGTTATATATATATATATATATACATACACATATATAGTATCATATGGCAGTGTAACACTACTGCAAAAATAATGAAAAAATGTAAAGCAGTATTCCAGTTTTTGACCTCCTGAGACTTCTGGAAAAGCCTGATTAAATTCCCATTTAAATGATGCATGGGGTGAACACAATTGAACCCATTTTCAGTCCTAACTCAAAAAATGTACAAAAAGTTGACTTAGTATCTTTTTCATATTTGTGATTAATTTTGTTTAAGATGTTATGTCTATTAAAGATTAATATATTCAAAGAGTCATAAAATGTTGTTCTTTATGTGACAGTATTTAATAAATTAATTTAAGCATAATTCAATCACTTTTATCAACCCCAAAATCATTATCAAAATTTACAAAATATTGTGAAATTAAAATGCAACTTGCCATTTCTAATAATAGATACTGTGGTTGGAAAGTTAATAGAAAATTTTAAATAATTGTAGAACATTAAATTATAGGATATATGGCTGTTCCTTTCATGAAAACAAGAAAATGGATTGGCCTTTTTTTTTTAACCCTAGTTAGAATTTGGACATTTTGTATTGTCTGGCCACTCATAGTTACAGTTTTAAGATTATATTTTCTTCATTAAAGTAAACTCCATCAATTGAATTCTTTACATTTGATATACCAATTGGAAACTGACTTAAAGAACAATTGATTGGATGTTGAAGCCTAATGGAATAAGCTAGACTTAATACCACATGGAATTTTCTGTGAAGATGGACCAAAGAAGAAATCTACAAGGAAAGACCATGATGAGCTTGAGAACATAATAAACTTAAGAACAAGATCCACAATGTTCTTATTAATGTTCCAACTGACTTTTTAAAACAAAATTAATAAAAATCTGACCTTAAATATTTCCATACGAATGTGAATAATAATAATACCTGCATCAATTTGTAACTAGTTAACAAAATGGCAATCCATATTCTTTATTTTTCCAAGAAAGAAGGGACAGTGTACCTTAATAATTTTAGGAACTGCAATAATTTCAAAATATGCATAGATTGTTCAACCTCCCCCAAAGTATATATATATATATATATATATACACATTAAAACCCCGATTATCCGAGCCCCGATTATCCGAGTTTCAGCTTTAACCGAGCTATCAAATATTGCTAGGATTTTTTTTTTTTTGGTTCTACATTTTCCATTTTTAAAACTACCAAAAAAAAAATTCTGAACTTGATCTCACCAATCAACGAAGAGGATATACGTGACTGGATAAACGCTGACGAACAACAAGACATTACAGATGAAATGATCGTCAGTATCATCAATAAGGAAAATGAATCTAGCGATGATGATGAAGACAGTGACGATGAAAATCTCCCATACAGATGGACTAAAAACTAACAAAAGTGCTATTGAATATATAAAACAACAAGAAGAAGTGACACTAGCAATCCTGTTATCCTGAAAAAAATGGCGAAACATTTCTGCAGAAAAACGCCAAAGTAACATAAAACAAAAAACAATTAATGGTTTTTTTTAAGTAAAAGAACTCTTTAATTATCGTGACAATGTGAATTGCAAGTGGTGTATCTGTATAACTTTTGTAGTTGTTAAAATATACATTTAAATCTACACGATTTATTTTATTTACAATTTTCACTTTAACCGAGTTTTTCTGTTATCCGAGTTAGTCTTGGTCCACATTAACTCGGATAATCGGGGCTCTACTGTATATATATTAAAATATTGGGTGGCCTGAAAATATCTTCCCTTAATTCAAAGTTTAATAACTTACACAATTCAAATCTTATACAATTAAGATTTGATACAGTAATAGATGGATATAATCTATAATTGCTGCAAGTTTCAAAAATGTAGGTTCTGTAGTTTTGTTACAGCTAAAAGGTTAAAAAAAAAAACACGTCTAAAAATGAATTTAAAGTTAACATACTTAAACAAGTGGTCAATATGACCATCTCCTTATTGATAAACTGCCCTCAATTGTTTCTTCCATGAGAAGATGCTCTTTCGAACCTCATCTAAGGTGATATTCTCCCATGCTTTTCTCTTAAGTCCATTTTTTGGTAAATTTGTCTTTCTGGGTGCTGTAAACTTTCTTTATGAGGGAATCCCATACTGAAAAGGCCATCGGATTTGGGGATTGAGGCAGCCATTAATCCTTATTGATGAAATTAGTGCTCTCTTGCTCTAGATGATTCACTCAACTTGTATGGGAGGGTGCACTGTCTTGCTGGAAAATGCAGTCCTCATCAAGGTACAGCTGACAACATCAGGGAGTAACATTACCTAACAGGTTCATGTAGTTAACTTAAAAAACAAACACATAATTTTTATTTTTTTTTATTTTTAAGATTGATTTATTCATTACAAACATTATTACATATCATGTCATGCAATGAGAATGTTTTTGTTATTTCAAAATATTCTCCATGGTGCTATTTTTAGACTTTTTAAATTTTTAGCTGTAACAAAACTAGAGCACCTATGTATTTGAAGTGAGCAGCAATTATAGATCATATCCATTTGTTAATGTGAGCCAAATGTAAGTTGCATAAAATTTGAAGTGTTGAAGTTCTTAAACTTTGAATTATGTAAACTTTTTTTTTTCCTGTGCATCTGATAGATATTTATTAAAAATAATTATTAAAAACTTTTTTTAAAATACAAGTTCATCATTATTCACATAAAAAAAACGAATTCTTTTTTTTTGCTTAATGATTGGTAAGGAAGCTTTGGAAAAACAACACCTCTACTTAAATGGTGATGTCGTTTCTATCTTTTTGAATACTGTTACATCACACGATGTTAGTTCTCTGCTTCTAAGAAAGCCTTTGTATTGTCCATTGGTTTTCTTTAATTCATTGTTGAAGATATTTGATGGAAATGGAATTTGGTTGAAAAATAAGTTGTCCAACTTCAAACAAAGTGCCTCAGATATTTACTTCCTAATTAACTAGTTGGAATTAAAACAGTTTCTTAGTATACTATAACTTTCATCCTATTTTGATTGATAGTTATGTTAAGTAATTCCACAAGATGTTTTAAGTACATTTCTGAAAATAGATTAGTGAATGATCCCTTAAAAGAATCACCAAAGAACTGTTCAGGAAGACCTACCATTTTTTTCCTCATTGGTTCAGGAAATTTTTAATCTGTACCTTTCTAAAGAGCATTATCATCATCAAGGGGGAAATTGATTTTAATTTTGTTACTATAGTTTGAAGAGTTTCTCAGCTGCTAATGAACCATGTACAGTGTACTCTCGATATCTTGAAAACCTTGATATGTCGAAAAATTATTTTTCCCCTTGATATTACATATTCATGTAATCTCGACCTTGTTATCTCGAAAACTCGCTACTTGAATTTTTTTAGCTTCCCTTCGACTTCGAGATATCGAGAGTATACTGTATTAGCAGAACTACTGCTCTCCCATCGATCCAACTGTTGCTTCAGGACAATATATTTAAGATGTCGACATATGTTAATTTCATCAATCACACCAGCCAGATATTTGCTTGTCTCATTGTTTATTATCAGTAATCCCATTTTCATCTCCATTATCTCTCTACAATGTTGTCTCTTGCAGTATTAATTGGTAAACACCCTACTGATATATATGGGTCACAAGCTTTTGGACTGATTTTAAGTCAGATTCGGAACTGAAGTATATGTCTTAATCCTTCTACATTCCAGCTCTATCCATTCTCCCTTACTGCTTAACTCTACTGCCGATTCAAAATTAGTGGAAATTCTTTATATTAGAATTAATTTTAAACTCCCCTAAATAATTATTCTTTTAACAAATATGAAACAATTTTAAATTTGATTAATTATTTTTTGTAATTAAAAAAAAATATTAAAATAATTTAATAGCAATACTTTATAAAATGAAAACAAATTTAACTTAAAGAAAATGAAATAAGTGAATATAAACTATAAAATATTCAACTGTATGCAAGGGAATTCAAATAACTTAATCTGAACGATATGCAGAAGAATTCATATTAAAAATCTGAAAGATGACATAATAATCACTGTAATGAATTAAGATATTTGTTTATTAATGGAAAAAAGGGAATGTTCTTGCTCTGATTCAAAATAAGATCCCGGATAGGACCAGACGACAATATTTTCACACTCTAGGCAGAGGGAGTCAGCAGCTCCCTTTAGTATATCACCAGGAAAAAATGTCATGGCACATAGTCTGGATATATTTATATAAATTTATGCTGATTACTTAATATTTAGTTTGTTTTGATAACATTTTAATTAATTAATTGACATATACCAAATTTGGTGCCCCATTAAGCCCAGACCCTGGCTGGCTGCCTGTATAGCTTGCCCCTTAATCCAGTGCTGCCAGAGACTTTTTGGTTAACTAATAACTTTTTGACTATCTCACATCATTAATTTACTTATCAGTGAAAGAAAAAGAAAAAAAATATTATCATTTGCACAGAGTTTGCAATGCCTGCTAAGCCCATACAAAAAGATAGACCTATTGAAATTTTTGTTGGCTGGGTTTTGACAAAGGACTGGGCCGACAAGTAACAATAAGAATTTCTGTAAGCTAAGTATAAATAATAAGTTTTATTATTTTGCTGAAACTGCCATTTGCTATTTTTTTTTTTTTTTATGCTTTACATAAGAATATTTCCTATCTTATTAAAGTCTGTCTAATTCAGCCTCATCTTGTTCAAAAGCTTTCGGTTGCAAGTTAACCTTAATATTCAGTCAGACTTCTATTGCTGAAAAAGAATATGAATAAAGAATTGCTTCTTTAAATACTTTTGAAGTAAGATTTTTAATATAATTTCTGTTTTATGATATATAATTGGTATTAAATTCTACTCTATTTTTTAGATGATAAGTTGATACATTTAGATCCACATTATTGTCAAGAAATGGTGGATGTTTTACAACCAGACTTTTCATTTCAGGTAAAAAACGTTTTATTGGTATTTCTTATTGAACATTTATTCATGATATAAACTTTATTTTGTTATTTTTAATGAATAAAAAGAATAATGAAGAGTATATAAAAGGTTCATGTTCAAGGTGCATAAATATATCTTGGATTTTCTTATATCTTAAACATCAAGTTTTATATAAAAAGAAGCTGTAACATTTCTTTAGACAACTTATTTCATTTGGCAAATGGAAATGTAAGTTATATGTACATTAACCTGTTAAAAATTGTCATCATATTTACATATTAAATAAATACTTCTTTCACATCTCAAAATATATTAAAAAATATATTTAATCCGAATTTCCGGAAGAATACTACTTCCTTCCTTTCCAAGTTTGTTTGACATAACAATACATTATCAGGTGATATCAATACATATCTTAGACATAGTTAGCAATCATCCAATTACAACATTAAACTTACAAACAATCATGTAACTAAAAAATAAACATTATTATAATTTTTCGAATTCTTCAATTAATTGGACTTAGTTAGCAATAATCCGATTACATCATTAAAACCTACAAACAATTATATAACTGAAAATAAACATTATTATTATAATTGTTTGAATTCTTCAATTATTACGGTTTTTTGTTTTTGTTTACACATTTCATTACCTTATCTTTAGCTAATTTTACCAAAACATCCTCGATTTTTAAACCATTACTTCTATTAAAATTTATATTCCTCGTGTCTTATTATCAAACTTTCTAATAATTTCCTAATTTTGCTATCTTTTTCTAACATTAAAATTTTAACTTCATCCCTAATACAGTTACCCTTTTGAGAACAATGCTCTGCTACGTCTGATTTGTAACATATTTATATATTAATTGAAGATTCAAGTGAAAAGCAACAAAATTTGCTAAAAACTAAAATCTAATAAATAAATAAATAAATTAATAAATAAATAAATAAATAAATAAATAAATTAAGATTATCTACTTCTTAACAAAGGGTTAGAAATCCCTAATAAAATTTCCTCAGAAATGATTTACTTTTCTTTGAAAACCACAAGGCAACTAATGGTAAATTTCTTTTCAGATAGTTACATGATGGTTGATCAGGAGTGAAAAACTTTTTCCATAGCAATTTCGTCTTGAAAAAAACACTTTATCACATTTACAAACCCTGTCCAGTTTCAGGCTGCTTTACTTTAGAATATTTACTTTACAAAAAAAAAAATCATTTTTCCTTGAAATACAAATAGTAATTCGCATTATAAAATTCAGTAAAATCTCTGTTTAGGAATGGTGGATATAGGAGTTTACAATTTTAAAATTAAATTCATTTCAGAATATTATTTTTTTTTTTTGAAATTGTAACATAATTTCTACAAACAATTGAGAATAAGACAAAATTTAAGAAAATATTGAAAAAGATAAGTTGAAATGAGATCGTGTTCAAGAAGAGAAATGCTGGAGTAACTGAATTTATAGTCTAAGACAGGGGTCGGCAACCTTTTGTTGTAAGAGGGCCAAATATTTTATGTGGCGATTACTGCGGGCCGCAACCAAAAAAAAAAGGAAAATCTTATTTAATCTTATTTTTACAACCAAAAAAAGGAAAATCTTATTTTAACAACCAAAAAAAAAAAGGAAAATCTTAAGACACCTCACGGGCCGCGGGTTGCCGACCGCTGGTCTAAGATTTGTAAATATCCAGAGTTTAGAAATATAATAAAATAAGTGAAATGTTTAAAATAAATTCAAGGATGATAACTTTAATTGAGAAATTGAAACATTTCAGTTGAGTATTAAGAGATAAGAGTGGAATATGAATTCAGTAAGAAGGTTGCAACTTTATGCCATTTTTCTAGTCTTTCTGTTTGATATAACATCAAAGTCATGGACGTTAATTTTGAAAGAGCAAAGTAGGGAGGTCAAGAGTCGGGGGTTTTAGTCAAGGAGGAACTGATTTGAAATTGAAACACTACTAACTACAGAACTGCAGTAAAATTTTATAATTCTATTAATATAGTTTATGAAGTTTTTTCAAAAGCTTAG
Organism: Thereuonema tuberculata; assembly: GCA_023159025.1. Classification (NCBI taxonomy): domain Eukaryota; kingdom Metazoa; phylum Arthropoda; class Chilopoda; order Scutigeromorpha; family Scutigeridae; genus Thereuonema; species Thereuonema tuberculata. The sequence continues at coordinate 151,751,858 of JAFIDM010009631.1, forward strand.
TTGAAAAACTCCATTGGATTTTCAAAAAAAAAAAAAAAAAAAAGTTTTTGAGGCACAATTTGGTTTGTTAGTACCAATCTACAAATAAAAAACAAAATATTACTATTTTGTTATAATAATAGAAGGTAACAAAGAACAAAGGAATTGATTGACTGGAGTATAGATGTGTAAGGGATTCAAATGTTAATTTTTATAAATATATTTCTGTGAGATTTATCACCAATTAAGTAAAGTTCATAGAAATTTTGTCTTCTGGAAAAGTTCAAAATTTCATTTCTTAAATTCTCCATCTGAACTTTGTGAAATGCTTGTGCTTACAAAAGTTCCCTCAGGATTTTGCTCCTTACATGCATTGAGCAATCATATTCTCTCAGAATATTTCTTGTTGAAGAGTAACAAGCACATGAGTAATGTTAGAAAGTCAGCCCATGGAGTGATGGCTACATTAATTTTAATAATGACAGTCAGAGTGCTACTTAGTGAAGTAATTACGCACAGCAGCAATTTTATCACTGGGGAAAGAATTGAATTCTGAGTAAAAGGAAATTAGCAAATTAAAGGAAAACATTCTTAGTCTGAAGGAATGATTTTGTGCTTGTGGTATTTCAGAGGTACAACATGAATTCTTATCCAAGTTTTGTTGATCAACAAATTGGCAAGAAAGAACTGATGTTAAAGGGTGACTAAGGACTTCGAGCCAGTTTTAAGTCTAGCTGGCAGCCATGATATAAATGGAATGTGGATGTACTATAAATATAAGTTATTTTGACCCTTAGGTTGTAACTTTGGGGCACGAAAAAAAAAAAAAAAAAAAAATCAGCAATATTTTGATAAGGTTATAACTAAACCTCTGATCTCTGAAAGGGAAGAAATAAAGAGAACAGTTGACCTAAGTAGTTATTAATTCTTTCTGTTGTTGCCAATGCTACCAAACATATCTGCAATGCATATTTTAGACAGCCATCTATTTGGTTGTTAAAAATTGCTACAAAATTCGAGTGTCTGTATTTTGGAATGTTTTCATTCAGTTATATGGTTTTAGTAATGATTTTAAATGAAGCTGTACATGTGTATTAATTATGTGGCTTACAAAAGTTAACCTATTTGTTGCTTTTCAAAAGAAAAAAAAATCATCTTTCTTCATTTTGAAGCTTTGCATATTAGTTGTGTTACTCAAGTACATTTTTCATTTCAGATGTTATTAAACGAATGTCAGCCTTGTAATATGGCATCAAGTAGCAATATTCTGCATTTATTATAATTTATTTATTGCTAAAGATTAAAAGGAACAGTAGTGATTTACAAGGAAAAGAATGAAATGAGCTGGGAATCTTCATAAGAGAAGACATTATTTTAATGATGTAATGACATCAAGAACCACTTTTACATGGGTGTTTTTGAATCCTAGTTTTTGTATAGTGAACATCTATCATTATCAATAATATACTATCATTTCTTTGATTATCAAGTTTAATGGGAAATTGTATCTAAGAACATTTCAATTTTATTGTTTACTATTTCCTTCAGAAAGGTATGTGATGTTGAATAAGTTTTATTTTTTTTTATTTTCAATGAACTGGCATTAAAATTTTTGAATTTTATAAAGTTATGAGTTTACATGGTTACAAACTAAAAAAAAAATAAAATATGTTGATTTTTAAAAATAAATGAGTTCATTTTGCCAGCTAAAACAACAGTGGAATCTTAATGTAATTTAGAAAGTTTCTATGCTCATCATTTTTGATACAAAGTATAGAAAGTATACCCATGGATCTTTTACAAGACATTGTTAAGATAGTCAAAATTTTAATAAGTTTCAACCCCATTGATTGAATTAAGATCCCCTGAAGACCTGTGTTAAAATCTGACTTTAATTGAAGAAAAGGTAAAAGTGATTTTTTTTCATACAGCAAATCATGAACTACTTTAATATTCCTCCAGAGAAACATTAAAATGAATGGAATATAGAAGTTAAATTAAAGGCAATTAACAAATCAAGCTTGAGACCTTATGAAATGCAGCTTTAATTTAATTTATTGCCTGATGAATTCCTAGTTATATTTCCTAAATTATAATTATTTTCAGGTTATAAAACAATTACAGGCAAAGCTCCATTTTGTACTTGAATACCTGTATGCTTGTTCAAATTACTTTTGCTATAATATTTTTCTGACATTGATAACAACAGCCCTGTACAATATATGCTGCAGAACAACAACTTGGCTACAACATCCATTCATGTCCAGCCACAATTTGTTAAACAACATCTGCATATTGTGCACTTCATGTTTTTCAAAATGCCTCCAATTATACTTCTATCTTTTCACTCTACCACAAATTTATGCTTTGAAACATGATGATCAGTCTTATTAGGTAAGATCAGAAATTTTGGGCCATTGTTTTTCACTTCAATGATTTCCTTTTTCTTTTTTTTTTTTCAACTTTCATTATTTTCATACATGTTTGTGTTAATATTCACTTTAAATATTCATATCATTACTTGGCTTTTATTGACACAAATAAAATATCTAAACTAAAAAAACAAATATATATATACAGTAAACACACACATACACACACAAAATGCATGCATACATACATACAAATTTTCATTTTTTTTTATCATTTTCTGCAATTTGTAGTCAGGAGAATGAAATTTTATTTTTATTATTTAATGAATGACACTAAGTTTAACTTGATAATCTGCAAATAAGTTGTTAGTGTGCAATTTTCTCTTTCTGATTAGTTTAGTGTGATTCTGATTAGTTTTTGTTTTGTTTTTTTGATGAGTACTTTGATATTGTCTCTGTTTTGTGAACACGACAATGCAACATAAAGCTGGCCATGAGAAAATACCACCTCACTCAAAAAATGATTGCGAATGCAGACACACACATAGATCTGCCCTATCATACATGTGAGATTTACAGGACAGCTCTCCTCTTTTAAACACAGGAGGAGTGTGTTATGTTACAGACAGACAGTCACATCTGGAAAACTCTACTTAATATTAATAAATTGATTAAATTAATCAAGTGTATGGTAATACTGGATGAACACCGAGATACTACTTTATTAGGTATATCACACTGGGCATAAATGATTTGTTCCAACAAGTAATATGTCAGCTGAACGTGGCTTTTGGCATAAATAAGTCAGAACAGTCCTTCTAGCATCAGTTAGGTTAAAAAAATCGCCATAATAGGTAAAACAAGTGCTCTGAGTGACTGAACTTGGCTTGATAGTTGGTACTAGGCATGCTGGATCAAGCATCTCTCAACAGATGTCATCCTGGGCTTTCCTTGCACCATAGTTACAAGGGTTTATCGAGAATGTTGCAAAAGCAAAAGAAATTTCAAAAAAACAGAGCTTGTGGCTCATAGAATGTTTGCAAGAATCGTTGTGCAAGCTATAGAGAGGTCACAGCCAGGCGAATCCCATCAAAATTAAACCATTCTAGTATGTGGAACATTATCTCGAAATGCACCATGCATTGTATCTTGTCAGGAATAGGCTGTAACAGCCAATGTGGTTGGCAAAGAACAAGAAAGTGTGCCTCCTGTGGGCAGTAACATCAATATTGAACCATTGATGACTGGAAAAAGTTGCCTGGTCTGATCAATCAAGGTTCCTTTTGCATCATGTTGATGCTTAGTGTTTGGTGAAAACAACAGGAGACCATCAACCCTTTGTGTTTGGTGTCAACAGTATTAGCCAGTGGTAAGCATGTGAAGGTGTGGGGAATGTTTTCCTGCACACATTATGTCCCCAGATACCCAAAGAATCATGTTTGAATGGCACATGATATCTAACATTGTCACTGACTTAAGTTCATCTTTGCATGACTATTTTTTATACTCACTTTTTTATACTGCTGGGCACTTCCTGCAGGATAATGTACCTTCTCACAAAGCTCAAAGTTTAACCATGGAATGATTCCAGGAACAGAAAAATGAGTTTTGTTGCTTCGGTGATCAGTTCAGTCTCAACATCAATTGAACATCTTTGATGAGGTAAAAAAAAAGGACTGTTTGTTTCAAGATTGTCTCCATCAAGTTTGCAGCAGCTAATATCTACATGAACATCCATGCAGAATGCTTCCAGCATCTTGTAGAATCCATGCCAAGATGAATTCAGGCTGTTTTTAAGGTCAAAGGTGATGTAACACACTACTTGATAGTTACACATAATAAAGTGCTAGTAAAGTGTATACATTTAATAGTGCTGTTTTGAAGGCCAAAGAGAAGTAAGTAATAAAGTAGCATTTCACTGCACACTTAACAGTGAGCAATTTGTTAGTTTTAGTTTCTGAAAATGCCAGAATATAATCAGTTTTGCCATGAAACTGCTAATTATCCATTTTGAAGTTTTTTTTTTTTTGTTTTGTTACTGAAGTTTTGTTGTATTGAATTTATCCTAAGTTAAGTACATTATAAATTATTGTCTTATTTTTTTTTACAGTCCTTCCACTGTATGTCTCCCAGGAAAATGTCTTTCGGTCGGATGGATCCTAGCTGTACAATAGGTTTTTATTGTAGGACAAAAAATGAGTTTGATGATTTTATTGTTATTTCCAAAGAGGTATGATATTTTCTTTTTTTTATCTAAATAAATCTTAGTTTTCATAACAAGGTTAATCCACTTTACATTTTTTTTTTTGCACATATTCTTATTGCTCTCTAACCTGTAATGTTTTTGCTTCATTTCTGATGAAATCAAATGGTGAAATCCTGTTTTGGTGAAGGTGAAGTGATTGGCTCAATTTTTGTTTGCAAGAAAACCAACTAAGTATGAAAAAAAAAAAAGAATGATAATAAAGACCAGAATTTTTGGTAGACTATGAAGTTTATATTAATCCTTTTTAATAAGACTTTACATCTTGTTAGAAGTTATATCTATGTTGATCTCAGCTTGAAGACTGTTTACTATTTCTCACTGCAAATAAGACATTGAAGTTTAAAGTTACATGAGTATTTTTTCCTTAAATCTTTCACATTTTTCCTTCTTAAAATTGGGTTGTGCCTATATAGCCTATATAGGGATAATGTGCTTGGTCAAAGACACTTTTGCACCATCAAAATTAAATACCCAACCTAAGGATCAAGTCATCTTGATGTTTACTGATGAAATTGTCAAAAGAATCCTTCTGATTAAATCCTCAAGCAGATTTTGTAAATCCACTACTTTCAGCATCTGTCCAGTTGAATGTTTGTCCTTTGAAAGCATTAGGAACTAGTTTTGAAGCATTCTGTAACATAACGAAATAATGGAATGATTTTTGATTAAAAGTAACAAAAAACGTTAATGAAATTTTCAAGTAGTAGTAACTGAAAACTTAACAAAAACAAAAAAAAAAAAAAAATATTTAGTTTTTTCGTTAAAAGATGATACATTAAAAGAGGAACACTACCACTAACACAGAACAAAGAAAATTATCTTAATCCCTCTCTCTCTCCTATGCATTTCATTACCTTTCACGAAAATTATACTGTTGGTTTTCTCCAAGTTTTGAAAATTTGGGAGGATTGGGGAGCGAAGGAACTACATAGAGAAAGATCTTTTTTTTAAAAGAAAAAAGACAAACAGACAATTTCAATAAATTATTTATGAATCAGCAACATTTTAATTGAATAATTAAAATAATTTTATTGCAATAATAACTTTAATGTTAATTGATAATTATTTTAAAAAAATAAATATTTGCCCTTTCCCCTGCTAAGCACTACATTGTTCCAAAGTACCTAAAAATGAATGAAAGGAGATACATAATCTCTAAACATGATTGAGTAAATATAGTATTAAATATTATATTATAGTAAATACTATAATAAATACTAGAGTAAATATAGTATAGTATAGTATAAATATAGTAAACATACACAGTATATACTGTATATACATAAAAATTAAGAGTTTTGTTTTATGTATTTTCAATAAGCCATTTGTTTGTTTTTTTTTATTTATTTATTAAGATATAAATACATCTCATTAAATTAGGGAAATTTCCTATCAACGGGTTCTGAAAATTAAATTTGTGATTTTTTTCTTAGAATATAAAATTAAATAATACATAAATTTACAAGTCTACAAGTGCAGTTACATCAAATAAGTAGGGTAAAGAATAAATTAAATATACAAAATATATGTTAACCAATTTAGTACAGTAAGTTATTCTAGAAAATAATATTCTAGAAATGAACCTGATTAATTAAATTTTATACATATTATTAGTAATACATAATAATACAGTTGAAAACACATGTAAGAAAATAATCTCTTCATTTAGTAATTTATATCATTATACAGTATAATAACAACAAATTAAGATTTATTTTTTTTAGGTCAATGAGCCATTTTTTTTTATAACAGACAATTTTTTGATTTTCCAAAAATATATTTATATTCATATCTTTTATTTATTCTTTCTATATTGAAATTAATGTTTTTTAATTGAAAGATAAGATAATTTTATTTTATTATTTTGTCTTAAGATGATAATTTTGATTACTATTATTTTTTATTTTCAATATTTTATAGTAGTTTTGTATAATATTACATTATACACAAATTTTTGTTTTGGCGATTTTATACTTTAGTAAATTATAATTTCTTTTATATAAATTATTCCAAACTTTTTTTGACAAAAATAATTTATGCACTTTAATTTGTAATTTTTTTAAATGATCAAGATTTATATTGTTTTTGTTGGCCCAAATATTAACCCTGTAATTTATAATACAATCAAATAAACTGTAGTAAATGAGGACTTTTTCTTTAGTTGGTATTATATTTTTTTAAGGTAAAAATGTACAGTCATCCCTCGACTTATGTCCACTCGAGTTACATCCGTTCAAAGATACGTCTGTGATCCCATAAGGGAATAAATAACATTTTCGACCATACTTTCGAACAAGATGCAAGCAAGTGTAAAGTAAAAAGGTTTCTATTTAGCAGCAGTGTAACATGGACAGTGGCAACAGCTCATTGTGTTTGAGAAATAGGTTATTTGTATATTTATCGTTAAATATTTCGCAATATTTTGTAAAATATGGCTTCTGCATGCCCATCATAAAACCTAGTGAAGAATCGCAGAAAAAGAGGTGAGCAAATATGCCGAACAATGTCTGCACATGACTTTGGATGGACTCATTCTACAGTGACGACCATTTTGAAAAATAAGGATAAAATTGCAGAGGCTGTAAAAGGGATCTGCTTCCATTAAATCGACGATAGTGATGAAGCAATGACAAGGTCCTTTTCTAATCTAAAGCTACAAAGTTAGCAACAGTCTTGGTGAATGTTATGGTCTCTTCCCTCTTTCATCATTACTATTATTCTTGTTTTCTATCAATTATAATTGTTATACTGGATGTTATACATCCAGTATTAGTAAAATATACTGTGTTTGGGAAGTATACTAATTAGGGTTAGTCCCAAACCTCTATAACTCCGTTGATTTAATGTATCGACTTACACCCTGTCGGATGGAACGGAACCTTGACGTAAGCCGAGGGATAACTATATATATATTTTGGAGTTTAGACTCTTGTATAGTACAGTTATATGAGTATTCCAAATGAAGAGTATTACTCTTGTAATATCTAAATGTTTAAAATTCGTTACTGCATCATCCTCAAAGCACAAATTTACATTTGTGTGTAAACATGAATAAAATGGATATGCCGTCGCACTGTGATGTTTAAAAAATTTTAAAAATTAAAAACAGATTAAAAATATGGTAGGACTAGTTTCGATTCTCGAGAATCATCTTCAAACAAAGTGAAATAATTAAGGGAAACTTGGGGATTAAAATCTCACTACAATAATGATCACATAGACAATAATAATAAAACTGTTAAATACTTTTCAGTCCCATATTATCCCCCAATTTTTAAAGCGCTTAACAAGATATTCCATCTTGCTATGACTTCACCGGCTAATAACAAGCTCCAAAAAATTTTGAAAGAAAGGGAGAAAAAAGAGCATTCCATTGAGGACCTTCACAGCATACAAGGGGTTGTATAGAAATAAAGACAATATCTTTTTTTTTTTCTTTTTTATTTAATTTTTTTTTTTTTCCTTCCCCAACACCCCTCCAATCTCATTAGTTCCGCTTAGAATACCCAGCATGCTAATTCTGCATAAATTACCCAGCATGCCATTCCATTATACTTTATATCCCATTATACTTTATATCCCTTTATATCCCCCTCCCCCGAGATATCAAACGAAAGATAAACTCGCCATGTTTTTTTCCCAAGAGAACGCTGCATCCTAGTTCCATTGGCTGTGCAGGTGTAGCGAAAACAGCAGTTTTACAAAGTCAGAAGGTATTTTGTGCCTTGGAATGCACGAAAACAAGTTCAGTGGTGACACATTACCACAACCTGGTCTGTGCATATCTGAACAAGTTGCCACAATGTTGAATAGGGCATGCAGCCAGGGGTGATCAGGCCCTCAAGGTCACCAGATCTGACTCATTCAGACTTTTTTTTTCTTTTGGGGTACGTGTTTGTTTTCTCGCTTCCTTCTGACCTTACTGAAATGCAATATCATATCACCAAAGCAATTACAACCATTGAAAATGATATGCTGAAACACATACGGTCAAAAATGGATTACTACCTTGATATCTGCCGCGTAACGCAAGCTGGACACAAAGGACATTTATGAAAAAACTTTGTGATTTTGTCTTTCATTTGATATCTATAAGCAAGGTGAATGCTAAACAACGCAGTGGTGCAAAGTGCACTGCCATTGGACTGTGGAGCAGTGGAAATAAGTACTTTAGAGTGATAAATCCTGCTACACGATCTGACAGTCCGATGGACGTGTCCAGGTTTGGCGGATGCCAGGAGAACGCTTCCTATCCGAGTGTATTGTGCCAACTGTCAAGTTTGGCAGTGGCGGCATCATGGTTTGGGGCTGAATCTCGTAGTTCAGCCTGGGTCCCTTAGTTCCTTTGACATGAACATTGAGATTTATGTTGACATTCTTGACAACTCTGCACTTCCCACTCTCTGGCAACAGTTTGGGGTAGGACCATTTCTGTATCAACAGGATAACTGTTCTGTCCACAGAGCGAAGACTGTGCTGCCGTGGTTTGAATAGATGGGTGTTGAACTATTAGACTGGCCTTCACAGAGCCCCGATCTGAATCCCACAGAACACCTCTGGGAAGAATTGGAATGCAGATTACTCACCAGGCCCAACTGCTCTTCTGCAGTGGCTAGAGTCACTTCAGCTCTCATGGATGAATGTAAGAAAATTCCTGCTCCCATATTTCAAAATCTGGTGGAAAGTTCCCAGTCAAGTGTAGGCTATGATTGATGCTAAAGGTGGTCCTACTTCCTATTAATATGTGCCACATGACTTTCTGATTGTACAACAGTTGATGTCCGGATACTTTTGGCCATATAGTGTAATGACAACAGTTTGGTGAAAGCCCTTTCCTGGTATTGCCATGGCAAACCTCCAGTCCACAAAGTGAGGCCTGTGCAGGAATTATTTAATGAGATGGGTGTTGAAGAACTTTATTAGCCTGCAAATCTTAATTGGATTGAACATTTTTCAGGTGAATGGGAATCCTGCTTGCAAGCTAGGCAAATTTAATATCAGTAACTGACCTCACTAATGCTCTTCTGGGAGAATGAAAAGGAATTCTTTTGACAACATAATCAAAATCTAAGTGGAAAGCCTTCCTGGAAGAGTGAAGGCTATTAAAGGGTGGATCAAGTTTATTTTAGCGTCTTTCATATTAGAGTAAGTTGTTTGGTGAGCAGGTGTCGGAGACTTTTGATCAGATAGTCTATACCAATGATGTAGGTAGAATCCTGATCTGGCAAAAATCGTCAGCAAATGGATGCTTTAAATTACTGCTGAGCAACAAAGAATAGGTTGTTGAATCATATTTGTGGCATTAGATATTATTTTTGTATGAATTCATATTTATGGACAATAATGATCGTCTACAAAGATCTAACCTGAAAAAGGATTATTTAGAAATTGGAGATATTCAAAGAATGGCTTTTACCAGCAAGTTCACCAGACTTGAATTACACTGAGTATGCATAATAATACTTTATAATCTGCTTGTTGTTCAGGTAGACATGTATTTAACATAACTTTTGAGTTTTTTATTTCTTTGAAATTTTCTCACCTGTTTAGAAGAGCTTACTGGTAAATAAGTGACATAATCTTGCATAGAGCTACTTGCATTAAACCTTTATAAAAATGTTCTGTTGGAAAATGTTCACATATGATCATATTGAGCTTTAGGAATAGTTGACATCATTATACTATTCTGTTGTAACATTTATTCCAATTAATGATCTGTTTTGTGTGTATAACTTCTGAGCTACCTTGTGATGTCCCAGCAATATGATGATTCCTATTCTAGAATTGCTTTCATAGTATCATTACCAACTTTCTTGATATTTGGTACCGTCTTGTTATCTTCATTTGCATCTATGATTCTTTAGATCCTCCAAGAATTTATCATCTACAAAATCTTTCAGTAATTATACCTTGCAAGTAACATAAAAAGAAGTCATGCTATGGTCACCCATTCATAGAAATTAGTAATTTACATACTGCAATAGATTCTGAAATTAATTTGTAATTTGTTATTCAGCATTTATATGTCATATTGCTGGGACATTATTCACATATATATGTTGATTTTATTAAAAGAGTAAAGGAGTCTTTATCAAATTTAGTTTTCTGTTGAAATAATGGGAAACGACTATTTTTGAAAGCAATTTTGAGTAGGCTCCTATTTCAAATTTTCCTACAAATTACTTAGAATCTATGTTGTAATGATTTCAAAAATTCAAAATGAAAATGTTCTTTTAAGGTAACTTTGAATTAGATGAAGTTATTATGAGAAGTTTAATTGCATTATATTTTTGGAGTTTAAAAAAAAAAAATATGTAACCTTTAATGTTTTAACATTGATCTGATTATTAAAACTCCTTTTTATTTAGGTTGTTTTGACTCATCCTTCGTCTCAAAGAGAAGAATATCCAATTTTTGTTGTTTCTGAAGGACACAGTAGTTCAACAAATACAGATGATGACTTAGTGTATGTATCACATTGGAAGTCCCCTCCTAGAAGCAACACTATCAACTACGAGGATGAGGATGATGACGACGACGAATTCGTTGTCCTCTAAATTTGTAAATTTTAATAAAATGAAGAGGCACATTCTACAGCATTATCTTGTTGTTGAAATTCATGTTTCTAAGGAACAGTATGAACAGTCAGTGTGGTAGTCTTAAAGTAGATTTCAAGCAGAAGATGACAGAAATCATTACAGACTGGCAAAAGACTCATCACTGATTCAGCATTGTTATTAAAGTACTTTTATTTTGACTTTTGAAAATTGAACCATCTGGTGATGAAAAAAAAAAAACACACAGGAATACAAATTTTAGTTGTTTTATTGTCTTGAGAGTTAAATAACAAATCAGATCTGACTTTTATAAGATGCTTCTGAATTTGCTTTTTTCTTGCTAATTTTTGTTCTATAGGTCTTTAAACTCAATATATAGTTGTGATTCTTTTCATTTATATTTTTATCCATAATATAATTAAGAGACATAATTATTTTTATTAAATAATTAAGGTGAATATATATATTTACTTTGTATGTACAGTAGTAAAGGAAAAATATTATTTTTTAAAAAAAATACATATGCAAGATACAATGACTGTAAATTGTTTAAAACACCCTTCTCCTCCTGTTAGGTAATGATAGTGTTTTTTTATTATTATTATTTTTCTTTTGTCATAAATGTTTACCTAATTTAGTGAATCTAGTATGGTAATCCCTATAGAATTCTTTAGGCTTTGCTTATATTGAATTACAATATAATCTACTCTATCTTGTCTTTGGTTTGTATTTTTTTTTTCTCAATTTGTTTTTAAGATTCACAAAATTTATTTCAGTTAGTATAAGCCCATCCATTCCAAGCTATTAACATCACAAGTAATACAAAGATATAATGCAGTTAAAAGTGAAGAGAGACTTATTTGGGGTTAAAGATAACGGTAATTGCGATAAATAGAATACTGAGTGCTGTAGAATTTGTTTATTTCTTAGTACACACACTTGGGAAGTGCAGTTGTAAATTCTCTTTACAACTTAGCCCATTTAAAATTATATTCTAATTTATTAATATATATTTTTTACTTTATATTTTACTGCTATTTTGGTAGAATTAATAACGTTGACTATTAATCTATTTAATAATTTCCTTAAAATTAAATCTTAGAATATAGTATATTTTCATGTGTGTGTAATCCAGAATTTTAGTCCTATTTTAGGTGTTTCAGAATATTAACTTTAAGGTATTGCAATTGCTCAGTAAAAACAAAGAAATTGGGGCTAAAGGTGAACAAATTTTGAGATTATAGTTTTTTAAAAAGAATTCTTTGATTAAATACTACAGGTTTGAAACTAGTAACTATAAATGGACTAATGTACAACTGCGAAAAAAAAAAAAAAAAAAAAGATAATAACATCGGGCATGTTTTCTGTAGGATTATCAGGCTAACATTTGATGACATGGAGCTTCAACTAATAAGGTGATATTTTGAAAATTAAAATGAATTTTGAAAATTAAAATGAATGATATATATTTTTATGACTGATTCTGCTATTTGACATTGTAGCTAATCCTGCCATATTCTTATCTTCAAAGTGAGAATGTCACAGTGCAATTATATAGTTTAATTTTACTTTCTTTTACTGTAACTCATATCCACCAAATTTTCAATCTGAATTTTGACTTTGTAAGAATTCAGTTCTTTTAAGTTTGAACTTCAATGGAACTCAATGAGAGGATTTTAATTCCCAAAATGACAATTCGGGTTTTTTTCTAAACAAATAACATTTCAAAAATAAATTTCATTTAATAATTAATAAATAATCATTTTAGAATGATGTTTTAAAGTATAGAATGCCATACATTTGCAAAATTTTAGCAGTGCCTTTTAGACAGTTCATTAAGCCTCAGAGTAAGGAAATATGAAGCCCTGTTGGACTTCTCATAAATACTGTACGAATTGATATTTCTGTTTGATGATCAATAAAATAAAAGACTTGCTGTTTGAGATACTAATGTCAGTATTACCAAGTAATGTCTAAATAAGTAAGAAACCCCCTGTTAAGTAATTCAGTTATATTTCAGGAGTTTACTTTATACTTGTAAATAGCATATTGATCATCATATTAAGCATATTGAGATCACAAATCAAGTATCAGAAATGATTAATTCTAGTCTTCCCATTGCACCCAATATAGTATTGAGTTAATAAGATGCATAAAAATATATTCTGAAAATTACTTTTTCCATATTAACACAAAGAACATCTTAAATCTGCTTGATTATTGAATCAACTTTTTAACAAACAGTTATACCATAATAATCAAAACAAAGAAAAAGAAATGAAAGTTATAGTTTGGAACTATTAAAAAAAAAGTAATGCAATTTATTTTCTCAACACAGATTAATTGAGATACATGAAAGTTATAAATAGTTGCAAATAAATAGTAAAAGGATCGGCAATCCAATAATAATAATTATTTCATTTCTGTAATTTTAACTCAATCTGACAAATTTGTTAGACTGATTAGTCAGTCTAAAATGTTTTTAGACTAGTGTTAGGCAGCTGTTGATTGGTTAGATGCCAGATTTTCTTCTGTTAAATGATTGAAATAATGAATACCAATAATAAAAAAAAAATCATCATTAAGCAGATCATTACATGCGAAATGGAAGTTTACAGGATTGTTACTCATCTACAGCAGTTTCAAGATGTGAGTGCGAGATCTTCCATCTTTAAATTTGAATGCATTTATGACTTTAACAATGTTAATAATAAATGAAAACAGCTTACAATAAGAATCTTATTATCTTTTAGTGATACAGGTTCAGCATCCCTAATTGAAATGCTTTGGGGCAGAAATGTTTTGAATTTCAGATTTTTTTGGATTTTTGGATATTTTGTAATAAAAAATATGATGAAAAGTATGAAATAAGTCAACACGTTATTTTTACTGCAGTAATGATTTGTTACACTCAATCAGAAATGCAGCACTAAACACTTTTCTTTTTTTTTTTAAGCAAAACAATGACAACCAAAAAAAAAAAAAAAAATTAAATATACATTAAATTAGAAGTTGTATATCGTTATTGTGAGGATATCATAATTGGTAGAGGAACCTGGAGGTGGATTATATTGGGGTGCTGGGTAACTTTTAAATGTTTCTTTCAATGTCATCTACCTCAATAGCACTAAAAAAAAAAAAAAAAAAATGGATTTTCAGATGAGGGATGCTCAACCCTTATTATAACTTAAAAAATGTAGAGAATACGCACACATTTACACAAATAATCTGGATAATTGTATTATTATTTTCTACAAATTATATATTTATTTTTTTGTTACATTTAATTGTATAATTATTTTTTAAAATGTTAGAGAAGGTTCTGTATATCTTTCATATTAGCAAATGAATCTTGGGCTCTTTATTTTTTTCTTTTTTTTTCACAATTCAGACCTTTTAGAAAGGCATTGTTATAATTATTTATTTTGCATATATTATAAATTTCAATTTCATAACAAAAAGCTTTGGATGAATCTTGAAATTGAAGTGTGCAATTAGAAGTGGCAAGATTAATAAATATTTGTTTTTCTCTTAACCGTTGCTAAGACCTTAGGACAGCTATAAAAATTTTCTTTCTTTTTAGCCATGGTTATGTTGTCTTTCTAAAGTTGAATGGGGATAAGTGCAATTTAATATTAAGCATAAAATGGATCCCATGAGGAGTGAAAGCAGTGCATTTTCTTTGCTCATGGTCCCACTCATACGCTTTATGAATAGGAAGATTAGTAAAGTTTCTTTAATTTTATTATTAATAAATATACTTCAATATTTTTAAATAAATGGAAATTGTACAAAAAAAATAAACTTTAATAAATGTTTTTATTTATGTTTTATTCTGAATTCATTATTTCAGAATGCTGCATCTTAATCATCATTTTACTATCTGTTATTAGTAATAATGATACTTAAGCTAAAAGTTTCAGTATCTTAAGATGTTTTCATTGTATCTTATCCCCATGTTTCAATAGCTCCCGAAAACTCTTACATTTAATAATTAACAGATATCAAAAACATAAAAACAAATTACATTCAAAAAGAAAAAGTATGGTCAGGAAGTTTCTGTAATCATATTAAACATCCTTTTAGAACAGTATTAGGATATGTTCATGTTTTGGATAAATAATTCTGAAATGTTCCTACAAAGCAACAATACTTATTAGACTATATCAGAATGCAGAAGACTGTTTCAAGATTATTCCAATGACATGCAATGATTACTTTTGATAGTTAAATATTTCTGTTTTTAGAGAATATAATATTTACAGCAAGTTTTAAAATTTATACAATGATAAGAAGTTTTGTGATTTTTTTTTCTGATCCTTGCTTACTAAGATAATAATAATAATAATTTATCGTATGACTAATAAGAATGTATGGCTCTAAATCCATCCAAGTTTAGTTAGTTCCTATGAGAAGGAAAGGTCTGCCAATTGGTCTTAATCACAGTACCAAGACCAATGAAAAATTGTAAATTTACTTACAGCTTTCAAGACTACGTTAAAAAAAAATATTCTTTGAGAATTATGTCTACCACTTGATAATGATACCTCAAGACATTTATTCAGTGAGATAACTATAAACTGTGTCTTTAGACAACATGTGAAAATACAGAGAAATTGTAAATTGGTTAAATATTATGATTCATTCAGTTACATCTTCAATAATTGATTACAGGGCTTCTTTATGGTCTATAAAAGTAGTTAGTAGTAAATTTATATAAATAAAAAGAAAGCAAAAAAATGAGGTATTTTTGCAGAAAAGCATCAGTAGAAAATTAGAGCTTTAGTTCTTAAGGCTTTGATGTAGAATTTTTTGTAATGTATGGAATCGATAAAACACATTAAGATAAACTTGAAACAGTCTTCAGTAAATTGATTTTAATAAATGAGTTGGAAGAGCACAGAAAAGTGCTTATTAGATTAATTTTTACAGCTTTTGTTCTTCATTTCATCTTAATGAAAGAATAATGTCCTCAGAACCCTTAAGCAATTGGATAAAGTTCAAAATCACTATTTTAAATGCTTTCCTTTAGTCCATTGATTTATTTCATCTGTTGCATACTATGTCTAATGTAAATATTTACTTAATTTTTTCATAGTTTTTTTTGAAAATTTTAATTAATACATTAATTAACAAATATTTCTGCTTCAAAGCTTTTAAATTAATACTAGAAAGTTAATGTGTTAATATATTTACTATTTCATTCGTATTTGAGATGTTCACTTACTGCTTTTATTTAAAAAAGAAAAAAAAAACAAAAAACTTTACAAGGTTTTTATTGTTCATTGGAATTATATAGGTGGTGAGATGTAAAATAAAGCAAATCTGTTATAGTATAGACTGAGAACAGTGTTATGACCTTTTTTTTTTTTTGTTTTGTTAAAGTTTTCTTCTTGCCTCATTTCAGTTTGATTTGTCTATTGTGTATTCAAAAATTAAAACCTCCACTATTTTATACAGGGTCATAAAAACTAGGAAATATGAATCGGAATGCAATGATTGAAGTATAAAAAAGTTAGAATGTAAGTAGATATAAGGGGCCGTCCATATATTACTTCATTTAAAATTAGGGGGGGGGTCTGGTTGTTGGATGACGGTAACATGACGCATGGGGAGGGGGGGTCTTGCCAAAAATGACATCATCACTTGCTAATCTGAGATGACCCTAAAGGCTCGGGCACACAGAAAGCGGTCTGCGATATGGGGGCGACACATAGGATGCGATATCTTGTGTGAGCGGTCCAGTCTGGTCGCTTTCTTCTTGAGAAGTAGTAGTGCGTTTTCATATTTTATTTTTAATAATATTTTCAATATTATATTGAGTATGAGCTCGGAACTTAATACAACACATAAATGTAATGTTTATGTACAAAAACTTTTTTATTTTATTTTATTTTATTTCATTTTAATTTTAATAAGTTTACAATTTCAGTCCTACTAGATCCACTATTAAAGTGATCTGTCTGTAAAGTTATCGATATATAACTTAATGTATCGATTTTAAGTTATAACAGATAATATACATGTTAAAATAATTTGTTATATTACCATACATACATTGTTATTTAATAAATATGATAATCTACTGTACAGTAGTATTAATATATATACCAATATTAATGTAAATATAACATAAATATTTTTATAAGATTAATTACAATTTTAACTGGTTATTACAATTTTAATGTTATTACTTATACTATTCTAATTTTTTGAATATCTATATTTACAGTATTCAATATTAAATAATTAATTAAGAAATATCATTTTTGGTAGTACTCAATAATATTTCTACATTTCTGCAATAACATTACAATTCAACTAAATAGAATTACTTCTTTTCTTTTTTCAAAAAGAAAAAAAAAAATTTCTAAAATCAAAAAATATTAATTCTAGTTTTATTAAATAATAACATTTCTAAATTTCTTTAATGTTATATTAAAAACATACCAACCAGAAAACAGAATTACCTCTTCTTTTTTTTTTTTTAAACATAACTGTAATTTTAATTTCTTGTTTATAATTAAATTAATTACATAATTAATTGCTTTTCTCCTTTTTTAAAACATTTTTATAATGTTCATGTGAAGTATCAAAAAAATATTTATATTTACGCACATTTTCTATCAAAATTTCTATTTGATCAGTCATTGTTGGAAGGCGGTCACGCTAAAATCTGTAATGCTGTATAACCAGATCGCCTGTCGTCGCGGTCAGCGGGCAGCGGTGGACCGCGTTCTGTGTGAACGAGATAATGCAACACTGTGAATACAACTAGATCGCCTGCCCGCCGCGGCAGACAGCTTTCTGTGTGCACGAGCCTTTAAATAAGTTAAATGAACTCAACTGTGCAAATGCTGTCTACATTATATATAAAAAAAAAGTTGTCGTGTGAATCATATGAAGATTTGGTTTGTATCATTATACAGGGTGGTCCAAACGTTGACGTCCAAAAATTTTTTTTAGATTCCTGACATCTGGGGGTACAAGGAAATACCCCATGTGTGTAATGTTTTTTTTTGTAGTTTTCGAGTTATGAGTACTTTTGTATATTTTGTGAATTTTCGATGGAACCACCGTCAAACTGATGTATGTTGCAAAGTATGGAATATGTTATGAATGTTTTCGTCGCAGCATACTCCGCATAATGTGTACTGTCACATAGAAAATACCCAGCGTCCTACCAATAAGGGAAGGTGTACAAATTTCAATCGAAACTGAGAAATGTAGGGTAGAGTGAAACAGAGTGCAATTTTGAACATCAAAAAAAAAATTAAAAACAACGTTCCATGACATCGAAGGCAATTTGAAAAACTTCGCGGAACCCTAAGCTTCCTAGATCATAAAAAAAAACTTGTGCTAAATAGGCATTTTGTAGCCTAAATCAGCCTTCAAATGTACAAAGGTGAAACTGTCCCGAGGTGGTATTATTGGTACACGTGCCATCCACAAGATTATGAAACAAGGAAATTGCTCAGTTACCAAAATAAACATTACCAAATGTACGTAGATTGAGAAAAGAATGATAA
>JAFIDM010009631.1:151770960-151804674 GCA_023159025.1 Thereuonema tuberculata
CATTACACACATGGGGTATTTCCTTGTACCCCCAGATGTCAGGAATCTAAAAAAAATTTTTGGACGTCAACGTTTGGACCACCCTGTATTATAGTGCGTGTGATATTGCAACCAAAAAAGGAATTTCCTCGCTTGTTCTTGCCATATGCCATTCTGTGTTACTGAAAGAAAGCGCAACTTTTATTACAAGTGCTGATCTACCTTTGGCCTCTTGTACACACACATTTTTTTGCCGTGAAAAACCATGGTTGATTCGCCGTGCGTAGGCACTGTCATTAGTATTGTATAGATCACTGTGGAAGCTTGTACACAGGCACGGCAAACCACAGCACGGCGCTTTCGCCATGATGCGCTGTGGCTTACCCCCGGCGCGCCGTAAAAACGCACAGCGAGATTTGCAACAGTATTGCATTGTAATCTATGGGACTGTGTACATGCGCCGGATTTTTTCACGGCGGAAATAATTTTCGCAGCTTACGAACGCTGATTTTCTTTGAAAATGGAGATAAATCAAGAAGTTTTAATTACATTGATTCATGAAAGGCCTGTAATATTGGATTAGACTATCAATAAATATAAAATAAGTCTTCCCTCAGTTGATTCTTGATAAGTGTTTGAAATGCACAAGTTCCTCCCTTTTTTCTAAAATCAGATATTTCCATAACCTTCTTTTTATTTTTATTTTTATTTTTATTTTTTGAGTTTTCTATTCACGTAATAAGCAATGATAATCTTTTTCTTATAAGAATTCATGACGCACGTCTGCAGCTTGGCATAGAAAGCCGTCTCGCCGTTGTTTCGTCCGGTGGTTTGCCGTGTCATGTACAAGGTCATACGTTTTTTTCGACGGCGCGGCTAACACGCCATACGGTTAAAAAAACGTGTGTACAAGAGTCCTTTGGGAATAGTTGTTGATAAGATAACGGTAAACCATCGTAGCAGGCATATTATAGGATTCCAATTTTTGATATTAATACAGTCAATCTTTTTCATTCTATTTATCTGGAACATAATTTTGTAAATGATTTTTCTGGTAAAGGCCTATCATCCAGCATCCTTAAAACCCTTCTTAAATTTGGTTTAGATGCTCAATATGTGAGAGAACACTTAGCTAGCATAGCTGTAGATGGGCAGTACATAAAGTTAGGAGTTGCCAACCATATAAAAGATGAGCTAAAGTTTGAAAAATATTCTAGCATCCTGCAACATGATGCACCGCATTGAATTAATGGAGAAAAATGCTGAAATGCCTAATATTATTAACAATGCACATAATCTCATACTTGAATGTATGAAGGAATTCATGCAGGGGCTAAAATATGAAAAGCTGATTAATAGTTCAATAGATTTTGAGGAAGCTTTTTATCAACCAAAACTTTTCAATTTACTGCTTATTCAATGGAAGTATTTAATACTTTCATATATGATTATAAATTTTTTGTAGTGCTTTAGAAAAAGATATGGAGCAATTTGCATTACGTGATAATTTGTTAAACAAATCCACTGTATTCCATATACTTTTGTTAGAAGATTTATATGGCATTTTAGCTAAAACTTCTAAATGGGTTCAGTCAGTTGAAATTCTTCATTGGGATTATGCAAGATCAATTACTAATTTTCAGTCAAATTTAAAAATATTTATGAATTACATTGATGCAATGTCCGATTTAGAAACAGTTGATGATTTGTGTCAATCTTGGAAAAAATTCCAGATTCAGTTTTCAAATATTCAAAAACAGCTACAGAGTTATTCAAATTTTGCCCTTACCAAGGTGTGCCAATACCTGATGAACCTGTAACTCTCGAAAGTATTAAGATAAACTGCTTCAGCTAATTATCATGAAGAGGAGAAAAATCAGCCGAGTTCAAATTTTAAAAGTGATTTAAAGGATTTTTATCAAATTCATCACAAACATTTTGGAAAAATTTGATCATTATACCAAGGAAAAAATGAAGGTATTGATTATGTAATACAAAAGGCTGGATGTCTTTTTAACTTTGATCATTTGATATATCCTCGATCGGATGTTTCTGGAGAACTTTTGGCGTTCACTTCTGAGACATTCTCAGAGTATATCAGCGACTTTACTTTTAGCCTTACAAATATTGATAAGGGCACTTTTTTCTTTGAATATAAAGAGCTATGTTCTTGGATGCAGCATAAAATATCTGAAAACAGAGATGAAGGGTCACTTTGTGATTTACGAAAGCTTTTAAAGTTATCTATGGTACGGCTGAAGCATAAATTCCCCCTTATTCTAAATTTTTTCTCGTTTTGTATGTCAATCCCTGTGTCAGAGGCAATATGTGAGAATTGGGGGTCAGTAATAAGCAATGTGATGGTAAAAAGACCAAGAGGTAATGATGGCTCATTGGACGACATTGGCACATCAGATATGCGTGTATTAATTATGCTTAATGGTCCTGAAAGAGGATGCAATCATATACGCAAATTTTTGAAAGCTGCATTAGTTAAAAAATATGGGATGTCATACTTTCATTTTAAGCATGTGTCTACAAATGTTGCTTTTAAACATGCTGTTACTTCGAAAGTTAGTAGAATTATTAATGATTCAGATAAACGCTTTAATATTTATTTATTGTCTGCATGTATTATTGGTCATATATTTTAAAATGCAAATTTTGCTTTAAAATGACAGTAATTTATTATGATAGTAAGCTTGACTCTAAATCGTTCGGAGTTGCCCGAAATTTTGGCTTCTGAAACTGGTGCTGCAGATTGATACAGAAAATTCTGCTACTGGGGACAGCGTCACGGGGTAGGCACTTGACGTCGAGTGGGCTGAGGTGGACGTGGATGAGCCGAGCTCAACAGGAGATCCTGTAGCAAATCCCATGCCTGTGATTCAGAATTTGAGGGAATGGGTGAAGTCCCAATGGGTAAATACAGTGGAACCTCGATTATCCGAAACTCTTTTAAACGGAACCTCATTTAACCAACGTCGGTTTCCTAAAGTTTATTTTTTTTTTCTATAAATAAACAATATTACTTCAAGGTCATATTCGGCGGCAGCTATTCCTACTGCTGGCAGTGCCGACATGTCAATATCTTATCTCTTTCTCCCCCCCCCCCCCACCCCTCCTGTCGAAAATTCCATTCGTCTCCAAGACCATCTGCCTTCTGCCTTTCTATTGGCTACTTTCTGTTCGACTCAGAAGCATTGGCTTTACCGAAATATATTTATGGCATGGATCCCACTAAACGAAAACGCAATAGCGATGACCATAACAGCGAAAGTGATGAAGATGAGGTGATCGAAACTTCTAAAATAAGCAACTCCGATGCTTTTGAATGTTTTGCTAAAGGACTGATGTAGTTGGAGCAACAGACTGACTCTGATTCTACAGAACTTATGCTACTGAAACAACTTCGGGACAGAGCGGCTAAAAGACGTCAAACTTCCGTTAAGCCAATGTAAAGAATGTATCGTATGTCTCATAAACATTTACATTGCATTTTCTGTCTTGTGTGATATCTATTGAACAAATTTATTGTTTATAATTATGAAATATAATTAAAAACGCCGAATTTAGTTATTTTGTACAGGTGTATATGTTTAAAATCCAGTGTTAATTTTTTTGCAGCCTCCTGACGGCCATTTTTAAGTGTTCTCTTTTATCCGGAATTTTGGATTTACCGACAGAGATCCGGTCCCGACCACTTCGGTTAATCGAGTTTCTACTGTATTAAATAAATAATTACCTTTACAATTTTAATGGATTTTAATTGTCGAAGTAATCCATCACATTTATAGCTTTTAGGAAATGACGTCATTTTTGCGAGAGAGTGGGGTTATTGGATTATGACGGTAGGGTGATTGTAGTGGGGGGGGGGGATAAAAAATCGGCAAAAATCGATGGCGTAATATATGGACGGCTCCTAAGAAGATAATAAGGTAAATGGTGAACTTAATTCACAGAAGTATGTTGAGGTATCAATCTTTTAGGTGTCTAAGTGAATCTCATCTTCAGGAGGTGAAAGGACAAATAAAAGAACAATGCAAACACAAGGACAAGACGTCATATGCATTATTTTACATAAATCTGTTCTATCTTGTGTTTCTGCCAACCTTTTGTTTTTGTCTTTATCCTTTCAACCACTGAAGATGGGATTTACACAATTCAAAAACTGTTGGGACTCCCATAAGGGCACTATGTACATTGTAGATTTCACCAGTGCATATTAAACCTATCCCTAGAGATAAGATGATTTAATGTACAGTGCAGGAAGTTATGTTATTTGTCCAATGTGTGTCCCAATTTTTTCCTCAACATATTAAACATTAATTGTAAGTTACCTATATTCAGTTGCAAAACTAGATTTTCTGCATCAACGGCATCACAATTGCTGTTACAGGGAAAGTCTTAGCAAATTGTAAGGCTTGATTTGAAACTAAAACCATCAACCCCAAAAAAAAAATCACTATATTTGAAGGGGAGGGGGTTAAAAATTTCTTTTAACTGTTCTTTGTCTTCTCTATCTTCAGACACAGTTTCTCCTCCTCTCCTTAACATCAGACAATGGCACACTACGCAGGAGGGAAGACAATGTGCGCCACATCAAAATACAAACAGCTTTATCTAGGAAGCTGTTCAAACTAGGAGACGTGTTCATAAAAGCTTTTTCATAAATAACCGACACAATGTCCTTTTGAGAATATTGACCTTTCATCCTAGAATATCCTGAATGTTGCTAATAATCACTTTGTAAATATCACTATGACATATATACAGGGTGTTTCAAAAATACACGGCATAATTTCAGGTATGTATTTCCCACATGTAGACAATCAAAATAGTTCATTACAACATATGTCCGGAAATGCTTCATTTCCGAGTTATGGCCTTCACAACATTGAAAATCACCGGAACGTTTTTCGTTCCGCCGGTCGTTGCCATTACAGAAGATGTTCAAAATGACCACCTCCTGCTTGAATACAGACCTCACATCGATGTCTCATTGAACGTTTTTCTTTCCGCAGGTCGTTGCCGTCAAAGGACACATTAAGAGGGCACTCTGACAGATCATTCCGAGGCGAAGGTTAAATTCAGTGGTGTGTTTGGCGTTCGACTGTGTGTCATGTACACAAATCAGGAGCTGGCAGAGATGCACTTCATGTACGGTAAGGCAGACGGCAATGCTGCGCTGGCTCGTCGTTTGTACCAGGAGAGGTACCCACAGCGACAATGTCCAGATCGGAAGACATTTGTAAGTCTCCATCACCGTCTGTGCGAGTATGGAAAATTTCACTCTCCTGGATTGGGAAGGGGACGACCAAGGTCTACAACTCCAGAAGAATAGGAGGAGATTCTGGAGACTGTGAACAGAACTCCTTCTGTCAGCACACGAAGGTTAGCGTTGCAAGTGAATGTTCCCCATACGACTGTCTGGAGACTGCTGAAAGAGCATCAATTGTATCCTTATCATTTGCAACGTGTACAGGCGCTGTCACCAGCAGATTACCCTGCACGAGTTAGGTTCTGTCAGTGGTTCTTGCAGCAGTGTGCTGCAAATCCGAACTTTCCTGCCTTAGTATTATTTACAGATGAAGCACAGTTCACACGAGATGGCATAACAAATTTCCACAATCAGCATGTATGGGCGTATGAAAACCCAAATGCAACTGTTGTATCTCATCACCAGGTGCGGTTCTCCCTCAACATGTGGGCCGGTATCATTGGTGATCGATTAGTTGGACCCCATGTACTTGTAAACAGACTTACGGGGCAGGCGTACACAAACTTCCTGGAAAACACCATACCTCATGTTTATGACGACACTCCACTGATCGATCGTCAGCACGCTCACTTCTTGCATGACGGCGCTCCTGCACACTTCAGTCGTACGGCTCGCCGGTACTTGGATCGAACGTTTCCTGATCGATGGATAGGTAGAGGTGGCCCAATTGCTTGGCCTCCACGCTCACCTGATCTGAACCCTCTCGATTTCTACTTGTGGGGCCATTTAAAATCATTGGTTTATTCGTCTCCGGTGCCTGATTTGGAATCCCTTCGGAATCGAATTGTGGCACGTTCTGAGGACATACGCAACATTCCTGGATTGTGGGATCGTGTTCGCAGGTCATTGAGACATCGATGTGAGGTCTGTATTCAAGCAGGAGGTGGTCATTTTGAACATCTTCTGTAATGGCAACGACCGGCGGAACGAAAAACGTTCCGGTGATTTTCAATGTTGTGAAGGCCATAACTCGGAAATGAAGCATTTCCGGACATATGTTGTAATGAACTATTTTGATTGTCTACATGTGGGAAATACATACCTGAAATTATGCCGTGTATTTTTGAAACACCCTGTATATCTAAACAAGTCCAATAAGGAATAGTTAATGAAAAAAACCCAGATAGTACAGGAAGAAACTCATTGGAGAGCAGTCTTCTATTGTATAGGGTGGCCGGAAATTTCCCGTACCCTCTATTATTATTATAGTAAGGGGTACGGGAACTTCCCAGCCACTATTGTCGATGCCATAATGTTATTGGCCAAATACGGAAGTCACTTGAGGGGATTACAAGAACGGTGTAATTTTGCAGACCCTAACTTAGTAGGAAGTTCCTAAACACTATAGAACTTGTATCTCATTACCGTGCTCCTTTGTGTGAACACACATAATGCAAGTAAGCTTTTCTTGACAAATTTAGGACGACTTCCTTAATGTTACTGCCAGAACGGTAAGACAGGATAAACTGAATAATGTAAAAGTGGCCAAATATTTTGCACTTGTCTTTGATTGCACTCCGAGATGTGAGCAAACTGGAGAAAATAACAGAGGTCATCAGATATGTTATAATAAGTAAAAGTGGTCCAGAAGGTTTAGAAAGTTTTGACTTTGTAGTTAGTGACAAGACAGGCCTGGGTCTCACCGAAGAAATCCTGAAGAAAAATACAAAGTGATGCCCCAGATATGAAGAACTGCAGAGGGCAATCCTATGATAATGGAGCAAATATGGCTGGCATTACAAGGACTTTCATACAAGAATACTCCAAGAAAACCAGTTAGCTTGTTTTGTGCTATGTGCTGCTCACTCTGAACTTGGATGGAGCTCATGCTGCTGAGGCATCTGTTTGGAACACTTCACTGTCTACATTTATTTATTTTGTAGGTTCTACTTAAGATGGGAAATGTTAAATAAACATGTCAATCTCATTGAAGTCGCAGAGTAAGACAAAATGGTCAGCGAAGGTGGAAGCAATTGAGGCTGTATACAAGCATTTAGATAAAATTACTAAAGCACTGGAAGAACTGGAGACCTTCTATCTACTCCAGAAACAACTCTTTGCTAAAAAGCATAAGCAAATTTAAGTTTATTGCCATGACATGTTTCTGGTACAAAATACTATGAAATTGATCGTGTCAATCAATTTTTTCAATGAGATGATGCCATGATGTCATGGCCTGATAAAACTCATTCAATCCACAAGAGATGGTACTGTATCTGATGTTGCCACTGAGGCTAAACTCCACAGCCCAGAATAAAAACATTCAAAGAAAACAACAAGAAGAAGGAAGAAGAGGACAATCGATGAAAGTGCTGGCAATGCATCAGATATCTCACAGAAGGATCTGTTTAGGATTTCCCTATTGAAAATCATTGATAGGATTGGTAGAGAACTCAATACCAGATTCCAGGAAAACTGGAAAAAAATAAATGAAAAATTTAGTTTTTTCGGATGGAACCAGAAATATATGACCTGGAAATGAAAGATCTTAAGATTAGGCCTAAGGAAGTACCACTTATGTTTAAAGACGAGTTCTTTTAGGAAAGTTTTAAATTCCATGCTTTGGAAATTGACAAAGAAAAATCGGCGTCTCCAGTGACTATCTTGAGACTTATTTATAAAAATAGACTTGAAGAGGCTTATCCTAATGTGACAATAGCTATGAGAATTTTTTCTAATTCTTCCAATCTCTATTGCATTAGGAGGAAGGAGCTTTAGAAAACTAAAGCTCATAGGAGTACCAAGCGGCTACAGAGATTAACAAATCTTAAGTATTATTTCTAGTGAACACGAGAGAGCATTTACAAATTTTACTTTATGAAAAAAAAAAAAAAAAAAGAACCTACTTAAATTTTAGACGAGTAAATTCGTCTATAAATTCCTTTTGGCTGAAAGGACTTGAACAAACATAGTAAAATTGTTTTAAAGTAAATATAGTTAAAAAATTTATTAATGTAAAAACGGATGTTTTGACTTTTTTTTTATTAGTATTAACCGACAAAAGGGTTTTGATATGTTTCGTTTTAAATTAGCTATAGGTTTTAAATATCTTTAATTATTTATTAATTTCAATGTATTTTGCTTCAAATCCTTTTAGTCGCAGTGTTAAACAAGTTAAAAATACTGAACTAACGATAAATCTTTTTTCTCTTAAAATAAATATTTCAATTTTCACTTTAAATTTGAATTACAAAAGATAAGCAATTCTAAATTCTACTTTATGAATAAACAGTTTCTAATTTCTTTCTTACGATATTCTGTTGCAATGATGTGTTTCTCTGATTCCTCAATAGATGCCGACACGAATGCTGTGAAACAATTTCAATGAAGATCATAGCATCCAACTGCTAACCATTTCGTTAATCTTCGAAAGCAGTTTTTAGAAATGTATTAACATTAGAAATTTTATCCTTTAGTTACCAGTACCATAACTATTAGAAAATTTTCTCAATTTTGAATTGAGGCCTTTCCTTGTCCAGCCATGTAAAATCGAGTCCACTGCTCAACATTAAATATTTTTGTTATTATTGCTACTACTAATAATGATAATAATAAAAATAAAAGGTACTTACGTATTAACGCCACCGCAGCTATAGATTTGGCGGAAGTACCGCCAATCTACACCTAACGGCACCGCAGCAGAAGTTAACGCCACCGCAGCTACAGATTTGGCGGACGAAACACTTTCAAAATTCAAAGCACTTTATTTAAAAACAAAGTAGTCAATCGGATTTCGGTGGAAAATGGGCCGATATAGAATGTGGGGCAGTGCTAAATGGAGGAACAAGAGACATAGGGGGATAGCGAGTCATCATTTGGAATCTTATTTATCAGAGTTCATATGGCGACAGCATCAGGTGAAAGAAAATAGAGACTGTTTTGAATCTATGTTAAACTCTATATCGGCCCATTTTCCACCGAAATCCGATTGACTACTTTGTTTTCAAATAAACTGCTTTGAATTTTGAAAGTGTTTTGTTCGCCAAATCTGTAGCTGCGTTGGCGTTAGGTGTAGATTAGCGGCACTTCCGCCAAATCTGTAGCTGCGGTGGCGTTAATACGTAAGTACCAAATAAAATATTAAAGGTTCACGTGCTCTTATTCATCTGCAGCTAAGCTCTTTCTCTAATCGGTTAATTGATGTATCTTTAGCATTCCTCAGCTGTTGTACAACAATTGAAAGCGCGCACCATTTTATGAATATTGCATACTATTCCTAGAATTAGTTCACATTCATGATTTATTGGGTGTCCTAAAACAATCATATCACAGTATGAAGCATAAATAGTTACAGCTGAATCAGATTCATTAATTAAAACTAAGAATACGCTCAGATATCCATCACATAGTGACGATTAGGCCTAAGCATTCGGTGATGGTTATGGTGGTGGTGGCGGGGCAATTTTGAGGGATTGAGGGAGACAGTTGGAGACAAACTTTTAAGGAAATCAGTCTAGCCATTTTAGCAAGGGATTTTTGGAGGTTGAGGGAATGGATACAAAAATAACTGCGCTCATTCAAGGTGGTTATAATTAAAGTTGGCCTATTAAAACCATCCTGCAGCTGCAACCAATAGTCGGAGAGACATCAAAAGTTGTACACATACTATTCAAAGGATGCACTCAACAATTCTGCAAAAAAAAAAGTTACAAAATCGTCCGCTAGAGGGCGCTTTTACAGCTATATGAACGGAAAACGAAAGCAGAATGTTCAAAAACACATTTATTTCACTCAAACAGTATCAGAACGAGTCATGTGATATTGCTCAATATGTTCCACCTGATAGATGTGTCTCATTTGCAGACGATGAACTGAACGCTCAACTGCTGATCGTAGGTGATCACCCATAGTGTGATACTGTCTTTTAGTTCTGCTAATGTTGCATTTCCTCCACGATACACCACATCCTTTAGGTATTCCCACAACCAAAAATCGCATGGAGTTAGGTTAGGAGAACGTGATGGCCAGGTAGTAGGGAACATGCGACTAATTTCTCGATCATTGGTAAAGTGTTGACGCAAAAAGTTTGCACGAACCTTCCAAT
Source organism: Thereuonema tuberculata (assembly GCA_023159025.1). Classification (NCBI taxonomy): domain Eukaryota; kingdom Metazoa; phylum Arthropoda; class Chilopoda; order Scutigeromorpha; family Scutigeridae; genus Thereuonema; species Thereuonema tuberculata. Next base: position 151,781,265 of record JAFIDM010009631.1, read on the forward strand.
ATGAGGAGGTGCACCATTTTGAATAAAAGAGATTGAATCAAGTCACTGTCTTTCTGGCAGCCGGGGTATCACAAAATTCTGGAGCAAGTCACGATATCTAGCCGTAGTCACGGAACATGTCTGAGGACCATTAGCAGTAATTTCTTCAAAAAAAAAAACTAAGGACCCAGGATACAGTTGGATGTGAACCCACACCAGACTGCAAGCTTGGGCGAATGCAGAGGCATTTCATGGAAAACGTATGGATTTTCCTTGGCCCATACACGGTAATTTTGGGTGTTCACATTGCCATTCTAATAAAAGTGTGCTTCGTCGCTCCGTAGGATGTCCCATGGCCACGACGTAGCAACTTCCATCCTCGCCAGAAGGTCAATGCAAAAGTGAGTCGTTTCTCTTTGTCACTTGATAGTAGTTCTTGTCTGTGAGTAATCTTGTATGGAAAAAAATGAATTAAGTTTCTTAGGATCTTTCTAATTGTGCTCCAGGTAGATCTAATTGTCGTGATGCGGCTCGGGCACTACCTGAACCTGCAGCATTCTCCAACGACTGCTGAACGATTGATGTGGCAACGTCTTCAATCCGTGATCACCGATGCACTTTCGCCCTCTGCCACGTTGCACACTTAAAGATCCGGTTTCTTCAAATTTTTTCATCATTTTTCTCACACCTTGTGGTGACATCGGTACACGGAGTACTTTTGTAGCTCGACAAAATTCACGAATCGCAGCTACAGCAATGCCATGACTTTCGTAATAAAACTTGACCATCAATGCACGTTCTTGTAAAGTCATCGTCATCGCGGCTGTTGCTAATAACACGTTCTCAGTTCTCACCGATTATTTATAGCCCGATGTTGGCTGCGTTCCTGGTGTCTAAGCAAATCAGATTGTTTTCTCTTTGCATAAAGATTAACCCTATGCAATTGTGATGACACTTGGACCACTTTTACAATAAAAAAACAAAACAGAAACGTTACAATTAAAACCGTACTACGTTGTTATAGCATTACTTGTTTAATGTTTTTCTACAATTATTTTCAATGTTGTAGCAAAAAGCGCCCTCTAGCGAACGATTTTGCAACTACAGTCGGACCTCTATATAAGGCCACCCCTTGGGACCTCGCGAAAGTGACCTTATAAGTGGGATGACCTTATAACCGATTCATACGCATTTGTCAATAAATAAGCATTATGTAAATACAGTATAATTCTTTGTAAAATTTAATACGAACAAAAATATCAGTTTATTAGGTTATAATTTTTTAATGTAATTGAACCAATTAAAAGTAATGGAATCGGGAAGAAATTATATTTAAAAATTTTTTTAATTCGGAATAAAGTTGTATACAAATAATACTAGTATACTCAAGCAAACTACTGATGTACAACTGACCTTACTTAAAATAATCCATAATACAGGACTGTCGCGATTTTGGTTTCATCTTTTGTACAATGTTTTCTAAGTTTTGTAATTTCTGAAAATGCTCTTCAGCTCCCTCATGGCTCGTAAAAAAATGTCTTACAGCATTTAATGCTCTGAGCGCTTTTACTTGTGTCACCGCTTCACTTTCAGTATCACTGTCGTTATCCTCACTTTCTAATGTATTGGAATCTAAAACTTTCGGAAATCGAAGCTTGAGAAGTGGTAGAAATTTCATCATCAATTATTACGTATTCACTTTCCCCTTCTATAGCACAGCTGCATTTCTGAGATCTTGTATTAACACAACTAAAGGAATAACGTCTTCGTCATCTTCATCTGTTCTTTCATCCACACTATTTGTAGAAAATTGAAAACCAGCATGTCGAAAGCAATTTGAAATGCATGTGTTTGATACCAAGCTCCAACTTTTATGAATATAAAAAATTGCAACTAACACAGAAACGTGAATTTTGTTTTTCTCATCAGTACTAATTTTGGGAAGACGATTTGCAGCGTTTGGTTCAGCGGAAGACAAACTGTTTTCTGATGCTCTTTCATGTGGAGGAGCCATTGCACCTTGCTGAAATCAAGTCTTTCAGAAGGAGCTTACTGTAGTTCATTTTCAGATTTTGAATGACTCCCTGATCCAAAGGTTGCAAAACACTGGTAACATTTGGGGGTAAAAAAACAAGCTCAATTGAAAACGAGCTCAAGGTATCTTGATATGAGCAGGGCAATTGTCTGCGATGAAAACAACTTTTCTTTTATTTTTCAAAAAGTGTCTCGAAACGCCGTATAGTTATCTCAAATATGTTAGCATTCATCCATGCTTTTTTGTTTGCATCATAATCCAAAGGTAAAGATTTAGCGGTTTTAAAGCAACGTGGCTTTTGAAATTTTGCGATAACTAGCGGTCTCAGTTTTTTAGAGCCATCCATATTAGTTCCTAAAAAATTGTCAGTCTTTCTTTACTTTTTTTCCACCCTATACATTTTTCTTTCTTGAAAGTAAGAGTTTTGTCGGGAAAAGAAAGAAAAATTCTTGGAATTGAATCATTGCGGCACTGAAATCACAGACAAAAGTGACCTTATATGCGATTACGGTATTTAAGACCTGACCATATATCCGATAATCCATATCATAGAATTCCTATTCAATGAGCCGGGACTTTAGAAAAGTGACCTTATATGCGGGTGACCTTACATCGAGGTCCGACTGTATTTTTTTTTTTTTTTTTGCAGAATTGTTGAGCGCATCCTTTGAATAGTATGTGTACAACTTTTGGTGTCTCTCCGACTATTGGTTGCAGCTGCAGGATGCTCTAAAAGGCCAACTTTAATTATAACCACCTTGTAGGTAAAGTTGGACCAAAAATAAGCAATGTATCAGATTTTATAAAATCTATCCAGCAATTTTAGCATGATAACGTGACACATGTTAATCGGGGAAAAAAACAACAACATTGAAGTGTTTTTATAATATAGGCCTACTAATAAGCAGCCCCCCCCCCCACATCAAATTCAGGGCCCAGGTACCAAATGCAGTAACGGGCCCCCCTCCTACGTATTGGTCAAAATCCAAGATTTTATGGAAATGGTTTATATAAAACGTAAATATGATTATAATAATGTCTCAAAGTGATTCACATAATTCACATAATTTTTTTTTGGTTAAGACCTCAGCCCTGGCCCCTTTGATGGCCCTGGTGCTGAGGGACCAACAGACCCCTCCCTTGTGCCCTGACAAAACCTAACATGATAAGACCTTCCAAAGTTAAGAGAATTCTCAATTTTGATGAGATTTAACAAGATTAATCATATTTTTCAACATTCAATGTCAATGGGGATGTTTAAGGTCTCTGGGTCGAGGCTGGAAAAGTCACGTGATGTGTGTGTGTCACTTCTAAAAACATGGCTAAGATCACCAAAGCACCTCTGTATATAAAAGATTTCTCAACTTTAAATATATTGAATTATCGGCATACAATTAAGGAGGCGTATGAAAATAATGTAGATACGTTATTTCTAGATGAAAGGAATAAATATATTTAAAGAGAAATTTGTTCTATTCCTTTCATCTAGAAATAACGTATCTACATTATTTTCATACGCCTCCTTAATTGTATGCCGATAATTCAATATATTTAAAGTTGAGAAATCTTTTATATACAGAGGTGCTTTGGTAATCTTAGCCATGTTTTTAGAAGTGACACATACACATCACGTGACTTTTCCAGCCTCGACCCAGAGACCTTAAACATCCCCAGTAATTAAATGACGTAACCATTTAATTATTTATTCTATTTTCGTCTTCGTAAACCTATGTATCAAACCTATGAACCCACTCGAGAACAAACTCGTTTATTAAAATTGCAATAATTTTAGGATTGATTTTAGATATTTTTCTAATTTTTCAAGAATCTTCGGTAAGAAATTAATCTTAATTACTATATTTATACGTTAATTACATACTCCGAAATATCATTTTTGGTTGTTCAACGAAAAGATCGTTGCTGTATAGCAATAAGTTTGAGAAAAAAAGTGTTGTCAAAAGCGGTATATTAATTAGATCTTGTTCTATTAACTGTTCAAGAAAAAATGTGAAGGTTGCATCAGCCCAACCTCGAAAAGTCTCCAACATGCAAAAAAAAAAAAAAAAAAAAATCTGCTGTTCTGTAGTCTTATGAAGGGCACATGAAATGTTGAGTCTAATTTGTCAAATTCCGGTCCCGAATGAAAATTCTACTTCAAACCTACGAAATATCATGTCAGTTTTTCCAGGGTTAGTAGTTTTAGGAATTTTCAGAATATTAGTATACATTCAAGCACATTGAAAGAATGTAATTGCATTTAATGAAATATAGATTGCATATAAATATTTGTACCGGCACAAATACAATGCAAGAGGCGGCATTTTTTTCATGTCACCAAAATCTTTGCATCTGGTGTAGTTGTTACTTACCAATTTTGACCAAATGATTTGATTTCTGGTGTCAAAGCTTCAAGGTTTTTTTTTTTGGTCAAGAGTCAAGAGAATGTGTCTCCTTTTAATATCTCATCACATCCATGCATTGTATAATAAAATTTGGAATGGAAATTTGATTTGCAGATTTAAATGGTAGGGGATACGATATTACAAAAAAATTAATGAAGAAACTTTTTTAATTACATTTAGTTAAATTCCCATTCCAAATGGTTTTTAATAAATAATAAGACATTCTTTTTGATGTTTATTCGTAGTACAGTCAGACCTCGTTAAATAGGCATCCCTGTTATAAGATCACCCCGCATACAGTATATGGTCACTGTTGAAAAGTCCTGGCTGACAATAGGAATTCTGTTTATTTTGTTACGACCTATATAGTTAGACGTTAAATACATACTCACTTATATGGCTATATCTGAGTTCATAGCAAAGGAATTATCCCGTATATATGGACACCCCACTAATAAGGTCAGTTTTCTCAGTTCCCCAGAAATGACCTTATGACGAGGTCTTAATGCATTCTAATTTTTTTTTTCAATAAGTGTTAGACTTAATCTAAAAGTAATATATTTTGGTTGAAAATGACAGACAGTAGGACAGTGAAGAATTTACTCCCACATTTATTAAAACGGTATACATACATTAAGGGACTTAACAAAATTCTAAACAAAGGATTTACTGAAAAAAAATATATTCCTACCCTACCACACATTTCTGTTTTAAATCTTTTAAAACTTCTACATAAATAGTCATTTTTTTTTGTAACTTTCAAAATTTGTAAACTTTCAAATCTTCTGAATTTAGGGTTTATCTCATTTTTATTTTTTTTAACTACCGACAGAAATTTATAATAATTTTAGTCTTTTGGTTTTCCTTATTTTTAATTCTTTCAAGTAATCTTACAGCATATGTCGGAAATTCACTTGCAGTCATATTCATAACTTTTTTCAATCTTTGTAAGTTGTACAGAATTTTTGATGTTATCTCGTGTTTTAATTTACTTATCGCTTTGTTTTTTTTTTTTTTCTTCAAATTTCTTTGAACTGCTGTCAAAAATTTTAAGATCTACCTCGTTTTTAATTCCTTTTTTTTTTTCAAACATAACTGCCTTCAAAATTTATAGTTACCTCTTTTCTAACTTTGTTTCAAGAAGCTTCTGTTAAAAACACAAAGTTGCTCTTCTATATTTTTAATCTTTTCAATGCGTCGTAAAATATAACGTCTATCCGACATTTTTTAATCCTTTCAAAATTTTTTTTTTTTTTTTTTTTTTACAAATGCCCGGGTTCATAGACTGATTGTCTTTCTTTAGGCCAACAACAAGGGGCGAGATATGATGCCTTTAACCGACGAATCGTTGCCATAAGTACGCCGTAGGAGGCGCTAGTTCCATTCCTTCACATTGCAGATATTTAATGATCTTGTCAATGTTTCTCAAAATTGTGTCCCACAGCAACGTCATAAAATACATTTCAATTGATGTCATCTTCTTTACAATTTGATTTGCATCTCTTTTTGTCTCTGTTCTTTCCGATGGGTCCACCCCAATCTCTCGGAGAACTTCTTTTATAACTTCATAGTACTTTCTGACGACAGCACAATCGTCACCATTATCGGACCATCGAGTTACTGATAGCGTTTTGAGAGTTTCAAAGATGGCAGAGTTTTCTTTTACTTTGGATTTCAAACAATTCCAACGACGGGGTGTCCTACTGAAGAAATTGTACAATTGTAGGATAAAAAAATCTGAAGCGTTTCGTCAGGATTTCACAGCAGTTTTCCCTACCAAATTCAAAGAGTGTGCCGCACATGGTACAAAAACCGCCAATTCGTTACGATAGTTTATATGAGCTTGTACACCCTCATATTTTCCTGCCAGATTGGAGGCCTTGTCATAAGACTGTCCTCTGCAGTCAGCAAGGGAAATACCGTACTCATCGAGGGTTTCAAAAACAACATTTGCGAGTGATTTGCCTGCATGGTTGAAAATGGGTATGAACTTTAAGAATCTCTCCACTGGATATCCTTCTTCGTTCACGTATCGGACTGTGAATGACAGTTGGTCAATATGACTTTTATCAGGCTTAGAATCTACACTAATGCTATAGTATTTCGCTTCTTTCATTTCTTGAACTATTTGATTCGTAACATGTGTGCTCATAAGACTGATAAACTCGCGTATTGTTGACATGTCCTTTGCCCTGTTTCCATGCTGATCTGTATGCGTTTGTAGAAACGGATTAGACTTCGCAATAAGTTCCAGAATACCAAGGTAGTTACCGTTGTGAACCGAATCGAACAGTTCATCCTCACCATGAAAGAGAAGCCCTCTTTCACAAAGGACTTTCGTTGTTTCCACGATTCTTCTAAGAACCTGAATCCAGTAATCCTTATAAGACTTTTGTCTGAATATCCAGAGATAAGTGAAGTAGGTTTTTTCTTGTCACTAAACAATACACAAGCTCCGCAACAAATTGTTCTTTTTTGATGGTGAATAAAGGAGCCACACACTAGGATTTTTTTCACCAATAACCGATTTTCTAGAGAACAATTCTGGAGAAAAACCTCGTTGTTCTTTCCCACAATCCTTATATGACAGTCGGAAATGTGCATTTTGGTTTTGAAAAGAATCCAGTCCTTTGTCGATTACATACCGTCTCAGATTTTCTGATAGGTGTTGTCTGTACTGAAAATTGCAGTTGTCTTGTCAACACTAGTTTCTTCACTGACGTGTGCACTTTCACTTGCCACAGGTGCATTGGCTTCGGTACTTGCAGTGATGAGAGCAACGGCAGCCACACTCGTTGCTCCAGCTTCATCGCCTCCAAGATCAATTAAGGATGACTCGCTGCAGCGGCTGGTAACTTCAGAATCTACGAAAAAAAGAAACAAAATTGTAATCCTAATGCAGCATACATCTGTCAGAGTTTCACATGTGAGACACCAGTCTATAGCAAACAATTTTTTGCATTGACCCAGAGTCTCAAATATTATGATGAGTTCTGTAACCATATTTATTATTATTTTGCTTATTCTATTTTATCCTATTTAATTTTATATGTATTTTACTGTTCCAATCAATTACAATGTAATCAGTTGTAAATTTCAAATTATAACCGTTAACGATCTTTTCTGTTTGTGTACTTTTGAATTTCAACGGCTGAGGGTTCCCATAATTCTCTGTAATTTAAATCTTCAGTTAAATTTCAGTTACTAATCACATGTTATTTTAAATCCCCCAATGAACTGTTAAAGCCCTCCAGCCAATGACCGATCATTTTATATAATCTATAAAAAGCCCTTGCTCTCCCTGAATAAACAGAACACAGTTAGATCCAGCTTAGTCTAATCTACTTCTTTGTGACACCAACAAAATCACCACAATATGAGACGGTAGAAATAATTGCTAAAATGCAAATATTTGTTCGTAATTTATTTTTAATGACTTCAATGGCATAGTTTATAAAATAAATAATCTATTTCACTGCTAATTGTGGATTGAAGAATGTTGGGACTGAAAAATAATATTTTTCATTAACTAATAAACATAAATGTTTTCTTTTATAGAAAATCTAAATAAAAAAAGAAAAATTAACACGCTGCTTATTTCTTCCAGTTCAGTCACTCATTGTGCAGTGGTATGGCATTCTTGAATACAAGTTCCAGTACAAAGTCCAACTTCTTGTAACTCGCGATCTACTTCGCTGTCCCGCATTAGTTTTCTTTTCCAATCATTGTTCATACAAAAATTACATTGGAGAGAACATGTAAACACAGCTCTACAAACTTTTCAGGAAAACACCAGCAACAAAAGAAATACTCAATGTTGCTACAATCAGCCTACCCTTGGTAGCTATCGTGTTAAAATTTGGAACAAATGACGTATGTTTTGACAAATAAAAAAATAACAAACGGAAATCAATTATTTTCACAATATGAAAATCTACTTGACTGAAGAACATACATCCGCCGCATCTGTAATAACGTCTATGTTGATTGGAAGTGTTGATCCATTTCTTGTTTTAGCATCGTCAGACGAAAAAAAGTTTAAAATTCTGTCTCCAGTCTTTTGCCTTTCGCTTATTTGTTCCACTTTCATAAATACCCTTCATCTCTAATGGAATTCCAAAGGACCTTCTTCGTTTGCTTCTTCTTAATTATAAATTACAGTCCATAAAACTCTGCTCCGAATCCCTATTTGGCATTATCCAACACCGAAATCGAAACCTTCAGCGCTTTTGCGCATGAGTAAAGTCTCCTTCGATTTCATCAAAATAGGGGTGAGGGGAGAAATAAAGATGAGGAAATGTTTCTTTTTATCAGGGTTGGTTTAGCGTGGGCGCTTGAAACAGGTTTTCGGAAAGTGCCCATCCCAGCTTATCACCCCTTTGCAGAGTAGTAATTTAGGGGTCTCATAATGAAAAATGTTACCTTATCTTTATGATGGGGGTCCTATCTCAACATTTTCAAAAAGGTCTCTAAATTATATAGGAGTCACTCTTGTCATTTTTTAAAACTTTTATGTTGAACTTTTTTTTTAGTAATTTTTAAAGTTTTATGTTGACATGTTTTTTTAGTAATTTTTAAAAAGTATTTGGGGGCCCCCTCGGTCGCTCCAACCGCTCTGCCTTTAATGCAGCCCTGGTGGACAGGCCAAGGGATCGACGTTCTATGTAGAAAATAGAGATATTGACGATATTATCTTACAAGAAATTATTTTTAACTTATATACCTAAAAAGAAAGGACAATTACCTTTTTAATTTAATGATTAATAACTTACAATGTCAGTTTTTAGATTAGTTATGGCTAGGGGACATCAAGCTACCCAATTTTCGTAGAATCGCCCATATATGTATATATAAGGATGCAGCAAAAACAGGTCGTCCATCCACGTTTCGGTCTGCTGAGAATATGGCGATTGTGCGGAACATGTTCAATCGTAGTCCGGCTAAATCAACACGCCAGGCAGCTCGCGAGAGCGGTCTCACAAGGTACGCTGTGCGACAAGTATTGCATAACTTTCGAGCATGGAAACCCCATTATGTGCAGCAACTGACACCAGAAGACTGCGATCGCAGAATGGAGTACGGAGAGCTGATGTTTGGTTGGCATGAAGATTGGCCTCAATTGTTCGACAACATCCTCTGGAGTGACGAGGCCGTTTTCCATGTGGGAGGTTTCGTCAATCGTTACAATTGCCATTACCGGGCGGCACAGGATCCTGGAGTTACGGTGGAGAAGATGCAGTCTCGACCGAAAGTGACCGTGTGGTGTGGAATAACGGCTACAAATATCTCCTGCGTGACACAATGAACGCGGAACGATACCTTGAAATGCTTCAGGATTACGTTTGGCCCACGGTATCTGAATGGGAAAATACCGACGACATTATCTTCATGCAAGACGGTGCACCACCTCACTTTGCGAATGTCGTCCGTAACTGGTTGGATGAGAAGTTTCCGGGACGTTGGTTGGGAAGAAGGGGACCTCATGAAAGGCCTGCAAGAAGTCCAGACCTGACACCCTGTGACTTTTTTTTATGGGGTGGGCAAAGGACGAGGTGTACCGAACGAAACCTCGCACATTGGACGGATTGGAAGCACGGATTCGGGAAGTTCTTGCCAACATCCCACACAAATCTGTGGATTCCATTCCAGGTCGTTTGAGGTCATTGGTCAACGCCACAGGTGCCTACATCGAATTTTAAGGTAGGCAATCACGTTCCCATATATCTGTGTACATGCTGTATAAATTTCAAGTAAATAACTCTATAAACATAAAAGATATAAGATCATTTCGATACCTAGTTACTTTCCGCCCACCCTGTAGTTGAAATAAAATGAAGACTTAATCATTAAAAAAAGCCTAGAAGTGATAGGCTAATTCATATATTTTTTTTTCGGTCAAGACCTGAGTCCGGGCCCCTTTGATGGCCGGGCCTCGGTGCTGAGGGACCAACTGACCCCCCCCTCTTGTGGGGGCCCTGCTAATAAGCACCACAGATCGATAATTTGATGGACTCACTAAAGTGAAAGAAGCTATTATGAAGAACATAGTCAGTACGATCTCATGATCTTCACTGTAAACCTAATCTAATGAAATAAATCGTTTCTCCGTGGCCGTGAATCGTGCTAAGCATACCCACAAATTCCTTCACTCGACCAACTGCCAGTGTGAACATATTTGTAATATTTCGCATGATGGCTTGTAATTTTTGGGCTCTCGTAAATTCTGATGGAAGCGAGTTTCAAGTGTTCGTAATGACAAAAGGGAAGCTTATTTCTAATATTCGAAGACACACTCAGAAAATTCTTCAGTAACTACAATTTCTAAATGCCATTTGCTCTGAGAACAGATATAAAATATACCTACAAATTAAAATGAAATTGAAGAAGTTTTGTAAGAGATACAATATAAATATCTTGCGACACTATCCTACGCTTTCCTTTATGACGACACATTATAGTTTGCCTCAGTTTTGTCTTTTTTTTACACAACAATCATAGTTTATAATTGCTCAGTGTTATACGAGTAATACTGCTGTTGCTCTTCACACAGTCGTTTCTTTGATTTTTTCTTTGAAAAATGGAAAAAGAGAAAAAAATTGGAACCAAATAAATAATTCGATTCACAGTTTATTTAGAAGAATCTGGAGTAATTTTTCTTTTCCTTGTTTTATGAATTTTACTGCTCACTTTTGTTTTACAAAATCATTCCTTATTAATATTACCTTTGCTAGGTATAGCCTACAAAGTCTTCTTTCCATCGCGTAGTGGAGATTGGTTTTCTACGACTCGACGAAGGGGGTTGGAGACCAAAATAATCGTCTTGATATTTTAAGCTTGGCCATAAAGAAGCGTCGTATCAATTTGTAAAGTCTAGCCCTTTAAGCGAGGGATTTTGGGATTCAGTTTTAGGGATAGGAAGGGTGGAGATCAAATTAATATTTACTAATGGATCATATTTTAAGTTTGACAGTAAATGAGGTCAGTATCAAATTTAATAGAAATCCATTCAGAAGTTTAGAGGTCCGACGAATCAGATAAACCAACAAATGGGCAAAAAGACCAATGAAGGAGAAAAAAGTCCAAGTAAAAAAATCCTAAGACTTCGCAAGTATAGTCAATAAGTTACCAATTGAATTTTGTGTAAGCGTTTTCGATTTTAATCGCTTTCGTAATTATTATTTGATATCCCAATTTACTTTGTCAATTGTCAAAGTAGTGAGCAGAGCCTGAAATAACATTTTGTCTTTTATTATCTGAACATGAATATGTATATCCTGACACATCCAATTATCACAATTTCATGCAGTTATTGGCTGCCTATTAAAGTTCAATACATGCAACAATAACCGATAGAAAAAATAAAATTGCATTTTTCAACAACTGATTTTAGTGAAATACAACATGTTATTGTATTATAGAGTTTATTGGCTAAAACATTTTGAAAACCAAACTTCTGAACGCTTATCAATAAATTATTGAAACAGCATTTCCAATATAGCTTTTTTATAGCTTAGATATCAGTTATTTACTTCTTACAATAAACTGGTTATTCTCGGAATGCTTCCGTCTGACTTTTTTCCAAGTGTTATTTGGTAAAGGAAATAAGAGAAGACAAAACATATTAGTTTGTTCCTTGGAAAATAAATTTTTGAATGAAGATAAACATTCCGTGTTCAAAATCCCATGTTTTATTCTTATCTAAGAAAAAGAAGAAAAAAAAAACATTTGCAGTGAAGAAAAAGATGTCATTCAATATGAAGAATTATCGAACATAAAGCCAACAAATCACCCTCTCACACATGGGAGATGGAAGAAAGAAGCTATAAATTATCGATCAGATATCAGTAATGCAGATGAAATTGATATGAAGGATATATAACCTGAAACAAATAAATTTATTTATGTTTGATGTTCAATAGTAATAACAATCTTCGATGAATTAAATCTTTACCAAAGTAGTGTACAGTAATCCTAATAGCAGGCCCCCCATATCATATTCAGGGCCCAGGCATCAAATGCAATAACGGGCCCCCTCCTTCGTATTGGTCAAAATCCTACATTTTATGGAAATAGTTTATATAAAATGTAAATACAGTCGGACCTCTATTTAACGAAGTCGCTAAATCCCGAAAAAAAATTTCGTTATATGGAAAATTCGTTAAATAGAGATTCACCTTTTAAAATTACTTTAAACTACATAAAACAGATTTAAAATACACTCATTAACAAAAAAAAAAAAACGACGCACCTAGAAGGAGTTGTCCGATGGAGACAAAAATTGGTGGAGAGGAAGATTATGTACAGAATAAAAATGATTAAAGAGAATTAGTTAAGAGAATTCTCAATTTTGATGAGATTTAAAAATGATTAAACTTTCAGACAAATTGAATGGTTTATTTCAGAGTTACAGAGTTACAAAGTAACGAGCTCAATAAGGTGTTGACCCACCTCTACCCTGAATGCAAGCTGCCACACGGCGCGGCGTAGAGTGATAAAGCTCCCTGATGGTCTCCTGCGGTATTTCTTTCCAAATTTGCTCCAATTGTCGGGCTAGGTCATCCACATTCCCTGGTAGATGCAGTCGCCTTCCCATCATATCCCAGACATGCTCGATTGGAGAGAGATCTGGGGATCTGGCTGGCCAAGGAAGTGTTTCACAAGCTGCAAGACAGGTCATAGCGACACGTGCCGTATGTGGTCTGGCATTATCTTGCTGAAAAATAAGGCCAGGATACTGCAAAAGGAATGGTAGCAAAACAGGTCTCAGAATGTCGTCGACGTACCGCTGTGCTGTAAGGGTGACGGTAATGACGACCAAAGGGGTCCGGCTATCAAGGGAAATGGCACCCCAGACCATAACTCCTGGTTGAGGGCCTGTGTGGCGTGCAATAGTGAAAGCAGGATCGGCACGCTGCTCTGGGCGTCTCCAGACAAGTCTGCGACGATCGTCAGGCACAGTTGGAAGCGGGATTCGTCGCTAAACACTATACGTCCCCAGTCAGCATCATTCCAACCGGATCGAGCCAAGCACCACTGTAATCTGGCCCAACGGTGTGCAGACGTGAATGGCAGGTGGCGTAGCGGTCGGTACGAGCGTAGATGTCGCTCTCTCAGCCGTCTGTGAATGGTCATGGTGGACACTCGTGTGCGGGTCGCACGTCTTATGGTTGATAACGATGATTCAGGCGCTGTGAGAGCTGATCTGACAATTACTCTATCCTCCCGCTCTGCTGTAGCCCTAGGGCGACCGCTACCTTCCTGACGCTGAAATCTGCCATTGTCCACCCATACCTGCCAGCATCTTCTAATCGTCGCATCACTTCGACCCATATGACGAGCGATTCTCCAATTTGCCAACCTGCCTATTTCAATCCAATGATACGACCTCTTTCAAACTCTGACAGTTGCACGTAATGAGCTCGAATCCTGCGGCGAGGCATTTTTTCAGTCGTTGAAAGGTATCCTAACTCGCAATGCAACAGAAATTTTGACCATCAGATTGAGAATCGCTTCTTATATACACCTGCTGAGTGCGCAGTTCCGATGCGCTGTAGCTCTCGCTATTCATTCATTGGATACCAAAGTTTAATCATTTGCATGGGCGGTCCCAATGTCTTTGCATACGAAATTTCATTACAATCGGACAACTCTTTCTAGGGTCGTCGTTTTTTTTGGTAATGAGTGTACATAAACAATAAATATTTTAAAAAATATTAAAATAATTTTAATAGCATAAAGCATACATTATCACATGCGTACTTAAATTTTACTAATAAAGTCTGTTAATTTTGTCTTTTTTTTTTGAGAAAGTGTTTCCGCTCATAGTACTTCTCGCATCTTTGCAATGCATCAAAAAATCCTTCAGTATTTTCTTCAAATTGTAATCCGCTTCGGATTGTTTCAAATGATTTTAGCATTTCATCATACGAAGGTTTTTTTTATTTCTGCATCATCATCATTTCCATTTTCATCCTCTTCATCTTCATCGCAATTCATAGCTGTATTGTTTTTGTTTTTGACACTGTCCAAAATATCCGATTCAGTTAGTGTTTCCGAGGTCTCTACTTCAAAATCAAGTGAAAGATAATCATCAATCAGCAAATCATCGTTAATTTCTTCTTTTTCCCTCAGCTATATCCACATTTCTTTCATTTCTTCTAAGGGAATATTAATAATAAATACATTTCAAAGAGAAAAAAAATAGTACCATGAAAAAGTTCGTTAAATAGAAAATGCACTTCGCTATTTGGAGGTTATTTTACGAAGAAATTAGCAAAATGTTCTTGGTTCCAAAGAAAAATTTGCAAAATAGAGAAATTAGCAAAATAGAGGTTCGTTAAATAGAGGTCCGACTGTATGATTATAATAATCTCTCAAAGTGATTCACATAATTCACATAATTTTTTTTTCGGTTAAGACCTCAGCCCTGGCCGCTTTGATGGCACTGGTGCTGAGGGACCAATAGACCCCTCCCTTGTGGGGGCCCTGACAAAACCTAACATGGTATGATCTTCCAAAGTTAAGAGAATTCTCAATTTTGATGAGATTTAACAAGATTAATCACATTTTTCAACAATTAATGTTAATTAATGAACAGTAGTAATTAAATGACGTAGCCATTTAATTATTTATCCTATTTTCGTCTTCGTAAACCTATATATCAAACCTATGAACCCACTCGAGAACTAACTCGTTTATTAAAATTGCAATAATTTTAGGATTGATTGTAGATATTTTTCTAATTTTTCAAGAATCTTCGGTAAGCAATCAATCTTAATTACTATATTTATACGTTAATTATATACTCCAAAATATCATTTTTGGTTGTTGAATAAAAAGATCGTTGCTGTGTAGCGATAAGTTGAGAAAAAAAGTTTTGTCAAAGGCGGTATATTAATTAGATCCTGTTCTATCGACTTGTTCTCAAGAAAAAATGTAAAGGTTGCATCAGCCCAACCTCGAAAAGTCTCGAACGTGCAAAAAAAAAAAAAAAAAAAAAAAAATCTGCTGTTCTGTAGTCTTATGAAGGGGACATGAAATGTTGAGTCTAATTTGTGAAATTCCGGTCCGAATGAAAATTCTACTTCAAACCTATGAAATATCATGTCAGTTTTTCCAGGGTTACTAGTCTTAGGAATTTTCAGAAAATTAGTATACATTCATACACATCGAAAGAATATAATTGCGTTTAATGAAATATAGATTGCATATAAATATTTGTACCGGCACAAATACAATGCAAGAAGCGGCATTTCCTTCGTGTCACCAAAATCTTTGCATCTGGTGTAGTTGTTACTTACCAATTTTGACCAAATGATTTGATTTCTGGTGTCAAAGCTTCACGATTTTGGTCAAGAGAATGTGTCTGCTTTTAATATCTCATCACATCCATATATTGTATAATAAAATTTAGAAATTTGAATTGGAATCAAATGAATAAATGATCATTTAATGGAGATTTGAATGGTAGGGGATACGATATAAAAAAAAAAGAAGAAACTTTTAATTACATTTAGTTAAATTCCCATTCCAAATGGTTTTGAATAAATAATAAGACATTCTTTTTGATGTTTATTCGTAGTACAGTCAGACCTCGTTAAATGGGCATCCCTCTTATAAGGTCACCCCGCATACAGTATATGGTCACTGTTGAAAAGTCCTGGCTGACAATAGGAATTCTGTTTATTTTGTTAAGACCTATATAGTTGGCGTTAAATACATACTCACTTATATGGCTATATCTGAGTTCATAGCAATATTATCCCATATATATGGACACCCCACTAATAGGTCAGTTTTCTAAGGTCCCCAGAAATGACCTTATAACGAGGTCTTAATACATTCTAATGTTTTTTTTTCAACAAATGTTTGACTTAATCTAAAAGTAAAAATTTTTGGTTGAAAATGACAGAGAGTAGGACAGTGAAGAATTTGCTCCCACATTTATTAAAATGGTATCCATACATTAAGGGACTTACCAAAATACTAAACAAAGGAATTACTGAAAAAAATATAGATCTATCGCACATTTCTGTTTTAAATCTTTTAAAACTTCTACATAGTCTTTTTTTTTTTTAACTTTCAAAATTTGTAAACTTTCGAATTTTCTGAATTTAGGGTTTGTCTCATTTTTATTTTTTTTAATTTTAACTGCCGACAGAAAATTATAATAATTTTAGTCTTTTGGTTTTCCTTATTTTTGATTCTTTCAAGTAATCTTATAGCATATGTCAGAAATTCACCTTGCAGTCATATTCACAACTTTTTTCAATCTTTGTAAGTTGTCCAAAATTTCTGATGTTATCTCGTGTTTTAATTTACTTATCGCTTTGTTTTTTTTTTTCTTCAAATTTCTTTGAACTGCTGTCAAAAATGTTAAGGGCTCCCTCGTCTTTAATTCCTTTTTTTTTTCAAATATAACTGCCTTCAAAATTTATAGTTACCTCCTTTCTAACTTTGTTTCAAGAAGCTTCTGTGAAAAACACAAAGTTGCTCTTCTATATTTTTAATCTTTTAAATGCATCTTAAAATATTGGGTAAGTGCAAAAGTTCTACCCGTTTTTATTACCCATAAAGAAGAGCAAATAAACGCAAAATGAACAGTACCTATTATTGTGCATAATCCCCATTGCTATCTAGGACCTCTTGCCATCTTTCTGGTAGGAGATGAATCCCACGGCGGTAAAATTCCAGCGGTTTCGAGTCAAAAAGGTCTTGGATGGCAGTTTTCACAGCATCAAGATCATCAAAGATTTTCTGACTGAAGGAATTGTTCAACGCACGAAATAGGTGATAGTCAGTTGGTGTCAAGTCAGGAGAATAGGGAGGGTGGGGTAAAACCTCCCAACCAAAGCCCAGTAACTTTTGGCGAGTGATGACAGCCCATATTTTCCTTCTGCTGAATTTTAGTCAGTACGTAACTATTACTGACGTACTAAGGAAAAAGGATAAGTAGCTGCTTAAAAATTTTTAAAATATTCTCCGATTTGAATTAACATTTCAGGCGTCTTGGGATTTCACTTAATTTTCAAAATGAACTACGAAGTCTTTTATATATCAATAAAAGTGATTTTGTTGTACAACTAGGCCCCCGTTTACCGATTGATCGATATCTCTGTAGATGTTTGAAGAATAGATATTTTGAGATGGATGAAGAAGAGTTTGGGACCTAAAGACTCTGTCTTTGTCTTCGTTCGGCGTCTAATCTCTGTCTCTCTTGTGTCTCTTCTGTTGTCTCCTTAGCTGTTGACCGTCTTTTACTTTCGGCTTCATTCTTTCTATCCAAATCTGTCTGTTATGCTCTTTTCAATTGTTTCCTCTCAATATCTTTCACAATATCATTTACAATATGTGATGTACGAAAATATTTAATCAGCCGGTGCTCTTAAATAACAACCAATATACATTCCTAACCTTATTTACTGTTAAGAATTTGGCTTGGTGATTCTTTGAATTTACAGTAAATTGAGTTTACAGTAAATAAGGTTAGGAATTTATATTGGTTGTTATTTAAGAGCACAAAAAATACAAGAAGAATCGCTTCCAATGATAACTGTTATGATTTGTTGAATAGTTAAGCAAATAGTGATATGTTATTCCTTTTTGAATGAACTTATTAGTTGATAGCGCGCGCCATTGTTGTCGGAGAGAACTCAAAATTCTGAAGTTCAGCAATGCTCTTTTTGCATTTGTTGACTTTCTTGCAACACTGAAAACTGAACACCCTTTTTCGATTGTTGCACTACCATTGTTATTATTGGAAATCACAACAATTGCGCCTTTTGCATTCGCAACAATTCCACAGGCGCATCCTTATCCATTGTTGAACTGCGTCGGACAGGCGGAAAATATTTTAGTAATATATAGATTGTTAAAAGAAAAATAATAGCTTGAAATTTTAATACATTGTAATAATACAGGATTGATTAATGCTTCGTTAGATTAAAATGGTGAAAAAGCATTTAATTCTATTGTTAAGAATTGCTAAAGATCTCTATTTTTTAACATTTTTTTTTTTTTATCTGTTAAAGCTCAAAGTAGGTATACAAAAAAAACTAAATATATGATTGGCTTCGTATTTTAATATATTGTCTGAAAAGCATGGTTTTTGGAAAGGATGAATGAATTACTTATTAAGATAAAAGCAAAACGCACTAGTTGACATTGATTTAATGTGTCTCGATACTTGATAAATGGTCACATCCATGGGCAAGGCTAAATACCTTTTTTTTCTTGGTGGTCTTATCTTATAAATTTAAGTTATTTATTAGTATCTATTGAAGAATTTTCAATGCATTTCGACAATATTGTAGATTTAAAAAGAAAGAAATTTATAATGTCTAACTAGTAAAGAAATTTCTATTCGTTGTTAGATTTGATAGGACATCGAATAGGCAAAACTTATTGACCCAGCTAGTTGTGTTAGTTAAGGGAAGTAAACAATCAAGGAACAACAGAAAAGCGATTTATAGAATACTTTTGCTTTATTGAAGGAGAGCCGTCGCGTGGGCGGGCGACCGGGGCGATCGCCCTGGCGCCGCGCAACGGCAAAAATAAAAAAAATTGGAAATTTTTTTGGTTGTTGAATTGGAAATTCCGTTTTTTTTTTGGTTGTTGAATTGGAGATTCCGTCTTTTTTTTTTTTTTTTGTTGGTTGGTTTTTGGGTTTTGGGGGGGGGGCGCAAATATCAATTGTTTGTATCCTTACAGATAGGTGTAATGTCGGGTGGGTGCACGTGGGATTGAGTTTGAGGTGGGGGGGCGCCTGACGAAATCTTGCCCCGGGCGCCAACAAACCACGCGACGGCCCTGATTGAAGGTATTCAAATCCGAAATATGTAATATTTCAGATGACAAATGACCCCTCGAAAACTAAAGACATCAAAATAAAAAACAACAATATATTGCGGAAATCAAATCTTTGGGCAGCTAACCGCTCTCCACAAAAGGAATTTAACCACAAATGAACAAAAAAAAAAAAATAGATGATACTATTAATAAATAAAACCCTCTAACGGGTGAAATAAAAGGAATGCCTCTTGAGTCGAAACAGCTGTCCCAAGGGCCTTAGTTTGACTGAAAAGGCATTCCATTATCATTTTATTATGTCTAGGCATGTAATTTAGAAATTGGGAATTTAAAACTTCATAATCGTTATGTGATAAGAATTCGTGGATCTCACCCTTTAGTAACACAATTCTTAAATAATGAAATTCTTCAGACATTCAAGGGACTATCAGGCTATTCGATTGACCTCTTTACTCTCGTGTCCACATATTGGGCTCTAATTGATTGGCTAAAGCAGGATTTGTACAATTCTTCGGCTAGTCAGGCAACAGTTGTTTCGTGTTTCGGATGACTTGCAACAGGGACGGATTATTTATCCTCTTGCTCTGCCGTTTTCTTACATCAAAGCTGACTACTTTAACTTGATAGTTCTTTTTGCACTAGATTCCCACTATCTGGTTTCTACTTGCACTACTTCGTCGGAGTAATTTCCCCAGAGGAGTTGCGGAAAATTTCTATCTATCTGAATTTGACTATCTAGTTTTGCTGGCTCTAATTGGTTCTTTTATCTAAAACTTGAATCATCCAAGTGCTGCTCTGCATCCTTTGGAGGCAAGTTCCACCGCCACTTCTGCTTTAAACTGTTTCAGATGCGCAATTTACATGTCCGGACAAATGGGATGACTCTCAATCGTGATTTCTGATTAATCAAAAAAAAAAAAAAATTGCTACCTTCTTGTCATGAACTATCCGACCTGCAGTATCCTCAAATTCTTCAAAAATGGGGAGCATTAAAACTGTAAAATAATCTGCTTATTCTAATATAAAGAATATAAAGAATAATATAATATATTTTCATCATTGAAAAAAAAATGTGGCGAAGAAGCAATAGAATGTTTCGTCGAAAGAGAAAATATTGTAGTCAATTGGTATCATAAAAACAGATAAAAAACAAAAAATATAAAAGATCTATTTAAGAAAGTAAGCAGTGCTGTAAAACATACAAATCGTATTTCCTCTTCTGCAAATCTTCATATTTACATTTGTAACAAAT
Source organism: Thereuonema tuberculata (assembly GCA_023159025.1). Lineage (NCBI taxonomy): Eukaryota > Metazoa > Arthropoda > Chilopoda > Scutigeromorpha > Scutigeridae > Thereuonema > Thereuonema tuberculata. Next base: position 151,801,741 of record JAFIDM010009631.1, read on the forward strand.
TTCTAATGTAATTTATATAAAATAAAATTGCTTCATTCTCTTCCTCCGGATGACTCTGTCAACCTCAAGCAGCATGTGGTAACAAGATATTACTTGACTCCCATGTCTTTACAACACACAGCCAGGGAAAATGAACAAAAGTATAAAGCAAATAGACGAAGACTGGACAGTCAAGCCCTATTCTTTTCTATTTCTGAACCAAAGAAAACATCACTTGATACCCGAGTCTCCATTGGCAAAGAAATGAACCTAAAGTTGTATTAAAATTTCTACGAATACATTAAGCCATTCCTAAAATCAGTCTTATCAAAGGGAAGTTAAAATTTCAACATTAATAACTTTTTGAGAGTTGATTTATGACAGTCCATTTCAAATTTTACAAAAGAGCATTAAATGTTAAAAAGAAAAGAGTGGCTTCTCGTGACTGATAGAAAACATCTAAAATACAAAAATTATAATCAAATACTTTTCCGATTAATCGAAAGGAATTTGATTGCAACAAAGAAGAACAGTAATTATTTGAAAAATAAGCCATTTAGTCATTGAAGATGAGAATCTTCAGTCATTGAACATGGCTGAAGAGTCTTGAGAAAAAGCGAAATAACCATTCTATGGTTCTCATCTTCAATGATACAATGATTAATATACCGCCAAATTCTTTAAGTTTCAAGAACTACTACTACTGCCAGGGCCGTCGCATGGGCGGGGCGACCGGGGCAACGGCAACAGGAGATTCCATTTTTTTTTTTTTTTGGTTGTTGAATTGGAGATTCAGGGGGCGCCTGACGAAATCTTGCCCCGGGCGCCAACAAACCACGCGACGGCCCTGACTACTACTCAAGTAATTACTATATAAATAACAGGGTATCTAATCCTGGTTTATATAATATATTCATAACTTCAACTCCATTATCATTATGTCCGATTTGCTTTTATACTTTATTTCCAATAATATTTAAATAGGAAAATGTAGTAGAAATCATTCTCTCGAAATAGCGGCCAAAATCTCCATTATGATCCAGCGGTTGGTCGTAAACTGGTTTCAACATCTCATAAACAGCCATTACATCCAATGATGAAAAATATGTCAATAACCTAAAAATTTACGACTGCATTTCGGAAACAACATTCAAACTTTTTTGGCAGTTCATTTCAAAAGTTTCATTTGGCAAAGGAAATGCATCCTATAAGGGACATTTTAAAACTATGCTAGACATGAAACAGAACTTGACTGTTGAAAGTAAGGTGACTTTTGTAATTCTTCGAATGTTTCCAGATTAAGCCCATTAAGATCTATTTTTAATCTTGATTTCTTAAATTTTTTGTTTATTTTTCAATTAATGGTGATGGTTAAAAATAAACATTTCTAACTATTTATATAAATAGAGATATAATGGATGAGTTTTGCAGCCTTGAAAAGCAGGAAATGCAATAACAGGAATAGTCAAGAAACCCCCTACTATGAAACTAGGGAACTAATTAAAAAAATGTTTGTAAATTAAAATAAGCAAGAAAAGACATCAACACCAAAACTTCATCGTCCAATATTTCGGTTTTTAATCAAAAACATTCTTCAAAAGAATTTACATCAAAACTAGAAGAGAATCTATCGTTATCTTTCTAACAAAATCAACAATAACTTCAAAAACAAAACAAACATCACTAAAACGTGAGAAATAACAATCATAAACTTAAACATGAAAAACCACTAATAAAACAAAACAAATCAAACGAGAAATTTCAAATAATTAATAAACAAACCAAAAAACACAATTAAACATAATAAACAATAAACAAGCTTACACCGGATTAAGTATTGTTCTCAAAGTCTTGTTTTTATCCATATATTTTTTAAAAATACCGAAAGAAATTTCATTCACCTTCAGAACCTTCTCTTTGTTCATACATTTGCTCCAGTTTGATGTAAATTCCTTTGAAGAAGTTTTTTTATTAAAAAAAACGAAATATTGGACGATGAAGATTTGGTTGTTGATGTCGTTTTATGAAGAATATAATTAGATATTTCGTAAGAAGTTTGGTTAATATAAGCAAGAAAAGCTTTAGATAGCATTTCTTGGTTGGTGCATAAAGGAAAAGTATTGGATATGGCATTGACAAAGACTTGAAGCGAGCACTCAGTGATTACCAGATGGTTTGGCTTCAGAGAAAAGAACAATTCATTTATCCATTTGAGAGTAATCAAAATCTCATTTACATAAATTTCAGTGTCCAAGGATTCAAATTACTCTGGCAGACCAGAGTAACGAATTTAGTACAGATTCAAACACTTAGTTATTTCAATGGGCATTAAGTGATATTGCATTAGAATATGAATATTACATCAATTGATTTTACAAACATTGTCAGACCAACTACAGTTGAAAATGTAGACAGGCATAGCGTACGTCTAACACATACACCGCCCAGAAGAGGCTAAAAAAAAGGATTTAGAGGTGGTCGAAACGATTTTAGATGCGTCCTGCCCAGAAATTAAGAACAATCATTCTGTAGTACTAACATGAAAAAAAAAGTTTGATTTTTAAATTGATTTTAAATGAATCTACAGGGAAGAAGGAACTTGGAAAATAATAAACAACAATAAAACGATTTGGAATTTGGAAAAAGTATAAATTTGCAAAACAAAATACAAAGATTCTTGAAAAATGATAAGCCCCATACACTGCGATATCTTTGTAAATGGAATAGAAAAAAATAGAACATAGTGTAAATGATTTGTATATTCTTTTGATAGTATAGGACGTGTGTAAGAGGAAGCTAAGGAAGCTCTCCCCCACTCCTTAAATTCGAAATACAGAGGCTTTTGTTTCTGCTTGATTGGATTATTGGTTAAGGGAACCCATTCACAGACCTCTTTCTTAAAGAAAATTTTATTTATTTATTTATTTATTTATTTATTTATTTATTTATTTATTT
>JAFIDM010009631.1:151804684-151841923 GCA_023159025.1 Thereuonema tuberculata
TTTATTTATTTATTTATTTATTTATTTATTTATTTATTTATTTATTTATTTTTGTTATTTTTTATTTAAGTCAATCTCCTAACCGGGCTGTTCTCCAGTTATAATTCTATGCACGCTTAGGGTGCAAATCATTGGGAGGCCTTCACGAAAGGGACTGCGAAAAATATTTTAATTACAAGAACAGACAACTATGATTAAGATAACTTAGTAATGGTTTCGTAATGGTTTCTAATGATTGCAGATATTTTGTTTATTTACTGCTATTTACGAGTCGTGTACCTGTTTTTTACTCGTACAGTAGAGTCGCGGTAATCCGAGGTAATTGGGGCCGATGGTACCTCGGATTACAAAAAACTCGAATTACACGGAAAAAACAAAAAACAAAAAAAAACCAGGAATTTTCAACTAAAACGAATCAAATTTAATTTATAGTAGATATTAAAGTTACAGATACATTAACAATGTTACCCGGTTACATGAAAAGACTCTTTATAAGCATTTACAACTTTAAAAAACTGTCCAAAGTCTTCTGCTTCACAGTAGAGCAACGCTTTTTAGCAGCGATGTCACGCCATCGTCTAAGTATAATAGTAGGGTATCGCTTGGGCATGCACCTCGGATTACACGGAATCTCGGATTACCGGGGCTAGGATTACTGCGACTCTACTGTATTTTGAATCTGTTTCAGTTAAGGGAAAGCAAGTTACTGATTCTTGACTAGTGCAGTAAATATGTCGTCCAGTAAATAAACAGGTTGGTCCATGTAAGTATTACCCCCCAGATTTTTCGTTGTTTAGAAATGATGAAGACTTTAATGACAGATTCTAAACGAAACCAAGTGTGCTAATGAGTTTTTTATTGTTATCAAATAAATGGTCACTTTAATTTTGGAAAAACAATCACAGAAATGAATTTTCCCCCATTGACCCCAGGAAAAAAACAAAACACAAAAACAAAAACAATTTCAACACTTAGCTTAATGTCAAAAACAAAGAAATTCAACCGAATTTCAAAACATTTCACAAAATGTGTTGAAAATGGCGCCCGTTCATGCCAACGCATAACTGCGTGTGTGATAATGGATCTATGAACTGATGTCAGCACAGTTTGGCTGAGTCCATTACAGCATAGCATAATGCATTGTTACAAATCCTTTGCTGTAGTAGTTGGAGAGGGGTAAACGTGATCTTTCACATATCCCCACAAAAAAAAAAAAAACGTCCAAAGGTGTGAGATCTCACCAGCCACGGTATACACCCTTAGCGACCTATCTAACGGGTTGTGATCGTCTAGAAATCTTCGACCAGCGGGGCTCCATCGTGTTGGAGTTTCTCTGATGGAATCAAATTTCTCTGTTTTGACAAAGACAACCAGTCTATGATCTACTGGACCCCTCAGGATTAGGTCCACATACCTTTGGCCATTCAGCATACCATTGTAGAACAAAGGTCCGACAATGATCTGGGTTCCAATAATCCCATACCACACATTGAAGAGCCATTGCCTCTGATGATTTGATTTTCCAAGCCACTGTGGGTTTTCCTCATACCAGTAATGAACATTATAGAGATTCACCACACATCTCTTATGAATTGGGCTTCATCGGTCTACAGAATAAGCGAAATTATTTCTGGATATTCGTCTTGTGTCGTTAATATCCAATTGCAAAAGTCTACACGGGCTGGATAATCCTGTTCTTCCAACCCTTGATGGCAATGCCTGTGATACGGGTAAAACTGATGAGCTCTGAAAATAAGGAGAACTGATTGGTGGATATTCCGAATTGATGTCCGATTGCACTGCTACTTGTATGGGTATTTGCAGTAGGCTACATGATGTTAGGATTAAGGTAGCAGTCTCCTAATTTGTTGCAAATGATGGCCTCGTTGCTCGTGATCCTGGGATAACACTTACAATCTCCCAGAATCTTCGGATAATTCGCATAATTGCTTGTTTTGATGGATGCCTTCTGTCGTGGTATGTCTGGAAATATATTCTGACTCTCCAAACGCATGTTTTGCTGGCTAGCACCATTAAATAGGACCATGTCTACAAGTTCATTTACTGGATATGAAGCCATCCTGGCATTCAGTAGCTGGTTTTGGCCAACTTAGGAGCTACCTTTTTATTATCCATTAACAGAAGTACAGAAGATATATAATTATATTTGCATTGTAATTTCTGTATCAACCTGATTTTCATGACTGCCATATACTATTACTATTTCCATCATGAAGTTATCTTCAATTGGCATACAAATTTGTGTAATGAAAAGATAATGTTTTTTGGGAAGACTTTCATGTGACGGAATTGGGATTTGATAATTTTTATAGCAATGTTGAGTTAAGCTTTCGTAATGTGTCATCTTTAAAATATATTAAAGCCTTTGAAAAGTAGCAGAAGGTTCTCATAAGTGACAAGTAAACATTGAAAAGCACTCTGCAAAGGAAAAGAAACAACAGAAAAGGCGAAATATGTAATGTATTGAATTTGGAATATAAATAATGCACAGTAAATCTGACAATGATTGCACGTACAGTTATAATATTATTGATTTACAAACGGAATTTTCGAAATGAATTTTCTTTTGTAAAACCATCACCAATATCTTCTACAAAATCATTAGCAGCTGCTATGTTTATATTTCCGTATAAATTTAGGCCATAATTTCGTTTTGTGTTAAATACTTTTCTGTAATTTAATTTGTATATTATTTAATTTCTCAAAATAGCAACTATTTTCACAATGTAGACAGTGACCCCTCAATGACTAAAAACAAAAAAATAAAAACACTGAAAGCCCGCGTCGGCAACGTAGTGCCGCACTGACCTGTCATCCTAAGAATTAGGAATCCCTAATTAACAGACAATGTTAATGTCAAGAAAGCGAGTTAATATTGCTTTGTCATTCAATTGTGAGCTATGTTTAAAGTTTCAAGTCTCTAGCTCATCGGGAAGTTAGTTTAAAATCAATTGCAAAATTTGTACCGAACAAACAAACGGACAGACAAGAAAGCGAGAAAATAAAAACGTGTTAATAATAAATGTAGTCTTTCTTAAACAAGTTTGGGAAGTTTTCGCTTTTGAACAATATCATGTATTTAACAGTCGGACAATTAAACGACTAAAAATTAAACAACTCACAAATATTCAGCAGAACTACCGAGGAATAGTTTGAATATTTTCCTTTTCAATTCAGTGTTCGCAATAACTTTTCTGAAAGTTGGACGTTTCAACGTTAATTTTTATGCCACAGTTATATATATATATTTTAATGCTCCTTTCAGAAAAAGAAATTGTTTTAATTGCAAATATTCTTGGAGTAAAAAGTCTCCAAGTAAGGTCAGAAACCACTAACTATTCTTGTAATCACTTCAAAAAAATGTCGTTTTTCTTAAACAGCATCATCACCGAACAAAAGAAGACTCCCTGATAACAACAATAGTTTACCAAAATAATTAAACATATTCTAACTCTTCCAATTTGGACTTAATTTTTTTTTTATTTCCTATTAAATGTTTTTTGTTTGTTTGTTTTTTTTCCCTTTCTCACTTTCCTCGTTTCACTTTTCTTGATTATTGAAGATATGCATTCCTGTAGACTGTTTTACTTCCTTTTTACAGACGTATCGTTCGGCCTTCTAACATTTAACTGTTATAAAATTTCTTGTCCTTGACTGACGGAAAACAACTTCAAAACTTCATTAAAAACAAAGAAAATAGATTTAGAGTTCATTTGATTGATAAAAGTGGATACATTCAGGACTATAAATCCACAGGTAGCAGCTGTTATAAGTTTTGAAATTGAGATTATTTGTTTTTGTGCGGCATTACACAAAGTAGTGAATTCCTGCAAAATCTTCGCGAAACTAATTATAGTTTTCTATATCATGAAACTACAGAATCCATATTTTATAAAACAAAACAATGGGTTTTTCTGCCCGCTACTCCTCCGAAACCATAAAACACAGAAATATAAAATAAGGTGTCAAATGTTAGAAATACTATTGAGGATGGCTACATTTCATTTTTCATCGACATGGATTAACCATAAGTCACGTGCAGTAAGGTCAAAGGCTAAACCGTTGATTTTTGGTCGGCTTCCCTGTCACACACACACACTCACCACATGGACACGACGGGTACGTAACGTTGGATTCCGAGATCATTTTCTCAGTCAGCAGGGAAGCTAAAAAAAATTTTTGTTATACGCATATATACATATAGCCGGACAGTAATTTGGGATCTGAAAACGCTAATACCAAAAAACAAATCACTGTTTCTATAGAGATATAATCAAATGACCTCCACGTCTTCAGTGGCAAAATTTGGAAACAATTTAGAAAACTAAAACGCAATATTAAAAGACTTTGCTCCTTTTAAAATTAAAAATTAAAAACATGACTAAAGTAAGGTAGGTGACCCAAAGGTGGCCAGAGTGCACAAGGTGGCCATCTGCTTATATAATGTAGTAATACACAAAATAGTCGGTAAGTGGCACCTGCTATTTGACAGTTGTCGCACTCTAGCGCTGGCTACTGAAAACTAAGCCATTTTGACGAGACGTCGGCCACTACTGAGAAGACATTTGTTTTTGAGCATCATTGTTCTTACTTTCCGGTAAGTAATAAGTTAAATTGAATCGTTTAAAGTTTTATTAAATGCAAGTTGTTGTATATTTTATTAAAATTCGGTCACTACTCATTCAGGACGTATTGTCACAGTTTAAGAATTTCATGGTAATGACATTGTTTATTTGTGAAAACAATGTGCTGAGATGTGTACACAAGGTGGCCCGCCAACCTGACCACCTTGGGAACGGACAAAATAATTGACATGAGACTGTGCACCCAATGTTTAAGATATGTCCACGAGGAGTGTGAAGGACTTACAAAAGGTGACAAAATTAAAGATTTCAAGTGTAATTTTTGCATTGACTCAGATTGAAAGACTTACACAAGGCGACAGAATCAAAAATTTTAAGTGTACTTTTTGAAAGACTTTTTCCCTCTATATATTGTACGCATATTTAGTATTAGAACTTTAGGCATGTAAAACTAGCAGCTTATAAAATACTGAATTTAGTCATAAAGTGTTAAGTGTCCTTTCAACCCCTGGAAAATATAATTTTTAAAAAAATAAATTTCCCATCTTTATTGCTTATTTCTTATATTATTAATTTTAGATACTTTAGTCATGCTTTTAATTTTTAATTTTAAAAGGAACAGTAATATTGCATTTTAGTTTTCTAAATTGTTTCCAAATTTTGTCGCTGAAGACGTGGAGGTAATTTGATTATATCTCCATAGAAACAGTGATTATATATCTCCATAGATATAAATAGACTGCTCAATTGAAAATGGCCACCTGCCGTAGTGGACAATAATTCGGACAATAACTTGAATATATTCATTATAAAAACGATCATGTGTAGTTGGAGTCATTTGGTGTCTACTATGTGCTGAGGTAAAATGCCACCATCAAAGCAGCTGAGCGATTAGTGGCCAGAGTGTGCGAGCCGTAGGAGCGACATTGAACCTGCCAAAGTCGACCGTGGGTGCTATTATCACGAAGCGGAAACGTGAAGGAGTGGAAACACGACGTCATGAAGGTGGACGAGCCTGCATGCTGACCGATAGAGACCGGAGGGCCCTGAAGCGGTTGGTACGACAGAACAGGGCTGTTCCAACGGAACAATGGCGGCAGGACTTCCAGCAGGCAACGGCAACAACTTAGTCCTTAGGGGACTAAGGAAGTCCCCTAAGTTCCACAACTTAGGGAACTTCCTTAAGGCATGGAAGTCCCCTAAGGCATGTCGATTCATCGGGACTTCCATGCCTTAGGGTACACCGGTCGGGATGCTGCCCACAAGCCTAACATCACACCTGTAAACGCCCAGCGTCGTGTGGCCTGGTGTAAAGAGCGACGGTCTTGGTCGATGGACCGCTGGAAGAGCATTATGTGGAGCGACGAATCACGCTTCACACTCTACCGATCGGATGGGCGCACCTGGGTGTGGCGTTTGCGAGGGGAGCGGCTGCTACCTGAGTATGTCATCCCAACAGTAAAGTTTGGCGTTGGTGGTGTGATGGTGTGGTCGTGACTCTCCTGGTTTGGAGGTGGTCCGTTGGTTGTGATCCAGGGAAATATGGCATCCACACAGTATCTGAACGTTCTAAACAATTCCATGCTTCCTACTTTGTGGTCGCAGTTCGGTGAAGGGCCATTTGTGTTCCAGCACGACAATGTGCCGTGCCTTAAGGCCCGTGTTGTCAGCCATAATGCCCGTGTTGGTTTCCGAAGAATAATGTTCAGGAACTTCAGTGGCCCGCACAGAGTCCGGATCCCAACCCTATTGAACATCTGTGGGATGAATTGGAGCGCCGAATTCGTGCGCGTCCGATGCGATCGCATACACGCATCCAACTTGTGCGTGTATGCGGTCGCATCGGACGCGCATGGGACATGTGCAGGCTTTGAAGGGTGGGCAAAAAACCGGTTGCTTGCTATCAGAAACTGGTGGAAAGAATGCCACGGCGTGTGGATGCTGTGCTTAGGGCAAAAGACCACAGTACGCGCTATTAGACACGCTGTAAATAAAGCGTCTGTTCCATACCACAGGTGTCCATTTTCAATTGCCCACTCCTCCTTCAAAGCCTGCACAAGTTGGATGCGCGTTTGCGATCGCATCGGATGCGCACGAATCCGGCGCCCAATTCATCCCACAGATGTTCAATAGGGTTGGGGTCCGGACTCTGGGGGGCCACTGAAGTTCCTGAACATTATTCTCCGGAAACCAGGCGCTGACAACACGGGCCTTATGGCACGGCGGATTGTCGTGCTGGAACACAAATGGCCCTTCACCGAACTGCGACCACAACATAGGAAGCAGGGAATTGTCTAGAACGTTCAGATACTGTCTGGATGCCATGTTCCCTCGATCACAACCAACGGCCCACATCCAAACCAGGAGAAACACGACCACACCATCATACCACCAACGCCAAACTTCACTACAGTTCGGTCCAAAAAAATATCCCCACCTACAATTTTACTCAATGTATGCCAAGACAAGAACAAAGAGGCTACATTTCATTGGTTTATTGAACTTTTTGTTTTTTTTAAGTGAAATTAAATTGTACAGAACATATTAGATCAAAATCAACTTGCCTTAATATTTTGTGTGTCCACCTCGTGCCTTTTTAAGGGCTTGAATTCGATGTGTCATTGACTCGACAATTTTTTCATATGTACCAGGTTCGATTTCATGGTACCATATGTGAATAATTTTCTCAATTAACTCTGCTCTATTGGTACAACAATATTTACTTAGTTTTTTACACATTAAATTTCTTTTCATCCGAGAAAATAACTTTCTTCCAGTCCTCGGATGTCCAGTGTTGATCCAGATTGAGAAACCTTTTTCTTTCTTCAACATGCTTTTTTGTTAGGAGGGCTTTCTTTGCAGGTTTTGTCTTCTTAAGGTTGAGATGAGAACGGCATCTTAGCATTGTTTGATGGGAAATTGAGGTCTCAAACTCCTGATCAATCTTAAAAGCAATCTGCCTTGAACTCAGTTTTCTGTCTTGCTTTGGCATCATTTTCATTGCCCTGCACAATCTGGGACTGGAGATTTTCTTCCGACCACATTTGTACCTCAAACTTGACTTTCCAGTTTCAGCTTGTTTCTTATAATATTTCCCACAGTTTTGTGGTCAATTGATAATTTCCTAGCAACTTTCCTATTCGAGATTCCTTCAGCTTTGAGTCCCAAAATCATCCCTTGCTTCTTTGGAGAATTGCCTTTTCTCTTTCCCATGATCTGTAAAACCACTTCAAAAGTTCATAAATATATTAATCTAGAGCAGTTTCCATCAAAGTTCAAGTGCTGAAGTGAGAAAGGTCAATAATTAATTAATGAACTTAACATAAGCTAAAATTGAGTCAAAACGCTTATTGGGGTTTTTTTTTTTGGACCGAACTGTATTGGGATGACCCACCAAGGTGTCCACTTTCAATTGAGTAGTCAATTGTATATACAGTATATATAATCTGGTTTGCTAGTATTAAAGTAAAGGGAAACTGAGCAGGTGACTTCTAAAGTTAAATGCTGATTACAAATATGTTAATTGTTGATCCAGAGAAAATTGTGGCGAAATAAGGCAAGCAATGGATGAATTACGGATATTAAACCTAAATCTATTAAATATGATATTAACTGTGGGCAATTGTTACTTTAAACTAGCATTGGTATTTTAACTTACTGGCCAATTTATCAATAATCAATACCATTTATGGTGAATTTATCAATCAAAATTCATCAGTCTACTGTGCATTTTACTATTCAAATCAGACGCAATGCTGTTGATGTAATCACTGAAACTTTTGCCTTAGGCATTACGTTAGCTAGCGATAAACGTGGCTGAATGACGCCATCATTCTAGTCGAGTGAGTCGTACAATAGTAGTGTTCGATCGATCATCTTGAGACAAGACGTTTGATTATCATGAGATAATCATCTTGAGACATGACGTCTACGAAATCAGTGTGGTTTTGAAGATGATAGAATATTTTAGTTGTGCCACAGAAAGGGAATACGAGGTTCTCCGATACTTACATTTGGTTCCAAAATCTTTGTTGAAATCCACTTTCTTTATTTAATATAAAGATCTAATTTCACAAAATTGTTACTAATCGCAACTCTGCCAGTGAAATTACGTTTCAAAATGTACTAGAGTATTTTAGATAGAAGGTAAGTAAGTTGTTATAATGCCTCATGGCTTGAAAGGGACCGAGGCACCAAGCTAGAGCACAACCTTCGATCGCAATAAGTGTAAGTTGTGAAGCAATCTATTTAACTCTTAAAATGAAATGATGCTTGGAATGAATTTCAACTGATTGATTTTCATAACGATGTGCATCGATGCCATCAATGATAAAATTCTTTTTCATCTGTATCAGATGATATGTGAAGTAATCAATCACCACAATGTCATTGATTAACGTCATTGAGTGTTTCTGAATAGGACATTAATTTGCTAACTAATAAAAAGTGCATGGAGAACATAAAATACAATATAAGATAAAGTAATTAAAAAATAATCATTTAATCCATAATTTTTACTTTTTTTATATATAAAAAACGAAATCCGGAGTAAAGGTAGAATATGTATATATATTTTTATATCGCGTGGTCAAAAAAAAAAACCTTACTTAATCTAATTCAACAACTCAAATCTTATGCAATTGATATTTGGCAAACATTAATAGATGGATTCAACGTACAGCCTGCACAATATCTCCACCGAGGAAGCCTCGTCGCATTGAGGTGAAAGCTTTGGACATTCTTGTGTTTTTTAATAATGTTTTTAAGCTTGTGTGCAGGCCGTACGTTAAACCATCATATTATCATATTTAGCACATGTAAAAACCTAAATATTAATAGATGGAGATAATCTATAATTGCTACAAGTTTTCAAAAATGTAGGTTCTATAGTTTTTTTACAGCTAAAAATTAAAAACATATATCGAAGTGATAGGCTAATTCAAATAACTTTTTTTCGGTTAACACCTCAGCCCGGGACCATTTGACGGCCGGCCGCCGAAACCAACTGATTTCCCCCCCCCTCACACACACACACTTCCCTATTTATTGGGGCGCTGAAGGTACATAATTAGAATGTTTAGCGTTATTTCAAAATGTTCCCCGGGATGCTATTTGTTATTTTTAGCCTAAGTCTACATTTTATAAAAACTAATTTTCTGCTTTAACCGTCTGCATTCAGAGCTATTCTGCATTATAATATTTGATCATCAATCGAAACGTTCTACTACACGTGTTCAACAATGGATATTATGTCCTGTAATATCCAAGGACGTCTTATTCACGACTTAAGGTTTATATTACACTTGACCTTCCATTATAACAACCTAAGCATTTGTTTGTTTATGCCATTTTATAATTGAACTACAAGCTACTGGGGCTGGTTATCAGTGGCGGCTCGTGACTGTGAAGTTAGGTGAAGAGTAGTAGGAAAATAATTATATTATAATATATAATAATACATATATTATAAATATATTATATATTATTATATAATAATATATATATTAAAATATATTGCATATGTTTTATTATAAATATATTATATGTAAATATTAATTATAATATATATATTATATATTATAAATATATTATATGTAATATATATTACAATAAAAAATATTATAATAACTTCCTTCTTATCTTCGTCTTTCCAACGTGAAAATGATGTTTCTAATAAAACACATACTATATCATAAACAGGATTCATATTTAAAATAGCTTAGCACTACGAAACAAGCCACTGGAGAAGAGAACATGCCTCTCTGCTACTTCAACTTCACCCGTACAGCGGGTGACGTAACGGTTGTCATAGCAACCATCGCCTCGATTGTCGATCGAAACTCCGCCCCTGAGGTAGAGAAATTTGAAAACGAGGCCTACTTCACTTTGTCGGTCAGAATCGCACAGCGCGTGACTTACAAAATACAAAAATACGTTTCTATTAAAACCAACATACGTGATAAGGAAAATAAATTTTTCTTTATAATAATTGTTATATTATAAATAAATAATATTATTTTATTACAAATAATTGGTGAAGTGCTACTTCACCTACTTCCCCTGAATAGCCGCCACTGCTGGTTATTACAGCCACCTTTTTGAAGGATGTGTACCAGTAGGAGCCAATGCCTGTAATTATGACGGCGAAATTGCTGCCATCCATCAAGCTGCACAGAAGCTCCTTACTACTAAATGTATAAAGAGAAAAGTGGTCTTCTTGATTGACTCTCAAGCTGCAATAGCTCTATCAGATAATACTCCAACTGATTGTGAGGTTACAATGACCTGCCGAGCTTTCTTGTCTAATATGATAAATAATGGATGGTGTATAATTCTTCAATGGATACCAAGTCCTGTAGGAATATACGGGAACGAACGTGCAATAAAGAAGAATTGCAGTAAAGAAAGAACAACTTGCAAAAGATGGTACAAGTCTTCCACAACCTAATAATAATGTTTCTTTGACGTCGGCAAAAAATATAATTTATAATACTATTAAAAAATATACAAAAACCTTCTTACATAAAACATGTGATGGAAAGCGATGGGAAGGATTAGCCAATGAACAAAAAATATCTAGAAATTTACTAAGAGCCGAGGCTATAGCAACTTTTAGATTACTAACAGGCCATGATTATTTACAAGCTCACCTTCATCGAATAGGTGTATCGGACTCTGACATTTGTCACTAATGTGATTTAGAAAGAATGGATGGCCCACATCTGGAGAAATATAAAGGCTTGGCTGATTTTGAGGAAAGAAATCAAACAGGTCTTTACTGGGAGGTTCGTCGGCGAATGGCAGAGATGCCAAGAGCTGGCATTGGCTAAACTAAACTAAACTATAATTGAACTTTTAAATAAAATAAAGAAATTGTAAGAAAAAATACTAAATGTGATTAATTTAAGATTTTAATCAGCTTATGAAGAAAAAAAAATAGATGTTGGTGTTTAATTAATTTACTCTAAAAATGTGTGGCATGTTTAAAAGAAAAAAACATGAAATCATGTTATGTTTTTGTGATATTTTTGGCTAAGAATCTGATTTTGACCATAAAATAAAGTCATGCAATATTGTTTTGTTTCTTTAAAGTTACCATTGAAGTTAACTTTGAGAACTACATCTTCCGTTAGATAATGATTGTCATCAACTGTACCCTGATGAGGATACATTTTCCAAGAAGACCGGCCACCCTCCCGTATACGCCGAATAGAATCATCTAGAGCAAATTTTATTAAAATGATAAATGGCTGCATCAGTCCCCCGATTGTAATCCGATGGAATGTTCAGTATGGGATTCCCTCATAAAGAACGTTTACGGCGGCCAGAAAGACAAATTCAACGAAAATGGCCTTAAGGAGAAAAATCAATAGATCATGGAAGGATATCACCTTAGCTGAAGTTCGGAAGTTCATCTCCTCGTGGAAGAAACTATTGAGGAGGTGATCACATTGACCATTTGTTTAAGTTAAGTAAATAAGTCATAAAATTATAGTTTTATTGTTTTTCATTGTTTTTAGCTGTAACAAAACTATAGACCTAAGTATTTGAAACTTGCAGCAATTATAGAATTTGTTAACGTACGTCAAATCTCAATCGTATAAGATTGATTTTTTTTCCAATGCCAATGTTCTTTGGCACTTACGCCTTTAGCCACAACAAAGGGCAGAAACTGAACTACTATATTTAGTAGAAGAATCGCTGACAGGGTACATATTAAACTCGCCGAAGCAATAACACCCAGAAGAAAATCACAGCCACGCCGTTTTCGGGATTCGAATCCAAGTTCAGATGTGAAGACAGTGCCTGAACGGCAGATTTGAATTGTTGAAGTTATTAAACTTTGAATTAAGTAAAGTTTTTTTCTTGCCACCCGATATTTGTCAGATCTATCGATAGATAAATAACTAGATATTTTGAAAAGACTTATTGCATCTTGTAAGTGTGTCCTTAATGTTACTTTTTTTTTTTTAAAATATTTATTAAATAAAAATTATCTGGGAAAAATCAGCAGCTTCTAAGGATTACTCGAAGCAATATTCCTGCAGTAATCTGAGACTTTCGTTCGTTTCCGTCTCATCAAAATAAAATCTTATATTTTGTCGTAATGAGCCGAGTTCCAAGTTTCCATTGTTTTTTCACTAGTTTTTTGATTGGCAGTTCATTTATCGAGTCTGTCTCAATTTAGTTCGTCAATGCCAGTAGGATGTCAGTGATATAATATACTAAACTGAAGGAAAGACTCAATGTCTTAACTTTAGTTTAATCTTAAGAGATGTCTTTCAAGCAATGAAATTCCTTAGATAGCATCGGGGATAGGTTTTCAGGGGGAAGATGTGAATTTGCTCTGCTTCGTGATAAAGGATAAGTCTTGGTTATGAATAAAGCGCTGGAATCAAAACAAATCAAATCTGAAAGTTTATTGAAACTTTTTGGACGATTAACTTTTCGCCCGCTAATGGAGGATATTTCTTTAATGTGAAGTATCTTATATTATAAAAGCGTTATTCTGTCTGTCATTGTCATAAGACTAAGTTTTTCCAATTTTATAGCCAAATTATAAGAGATAGATTGGTCATGCAAATGGATCATTTTAAGACAAACAAAATGCTACAAAAATCTTTCGAAAACATTTTTTGGTTTCCAAGATGTCGCCTTTTAAAAAGGTCAAATTTGGACTTTTTCTCAATTTAAACGAAAGGTATAAATGTTGGAAGAAAACATTATATTGAGAAAATGTTGGTATTTGAAAGTTCTATCGAACGATATATCAGTCATTAACAAACGTTTCTGCGTTTGCAAGATACATGCAAAAATATTAAAAAATTTCATCATTTTTATTTAAACAGTAAATCTCCACGGATTCTTTTAAATTGTGTTTGTGAATTAATTTGAATCAATTTAATTGTTTAACCAATCGTTTGATAATTAATCAATCGTTTGAGAATTATTAATTATTAATTTCTTATATTTTTTAATTCACTTACAGTTCAGAAGGCAGTCCCCTCAGGCGTTGGGACTGAGAACTTGGAAAAATAGGGGTGAAAGGGTATCAGGGTATTGTTGTGGAATTAAAAAAATGGGATCCTTATGTGATCCTTTTTTTAGTATTTTGGAGAATTCAGCTCTTAGGAAATGTAGTTAATTAAAGCCGATAATAACGAGGTGAAGCTCTGCTAATACTGTTGTAATATTTCCTCCCCACCCCTTTTAACCTTTCATCCCTATTTTTTCAAGTTCTCAGTTCAACTTCTGCGTTGGATTTTGATTTTTCGATTATTTTCAATTTCAAATTGCATTCGAGTCAAGTGAGTTAAATTTAAATATTACAATTTCATCGATATTACTGGAAAATTTTTATGTATTATAAGAACGTTATTCTGTCTGTCATTCTGTCATAAGACTTTCAGTTTTCCAATTTTGTGACCAAACTATAAGAGATAGATTGGTCATGCAAATGAATAAAATATAGATCTTTGTTAAAATGCATACAAACAAAATGCTACAAAAATCTTTTGAAAAAAGTTTTTGGTTTCGAAGATGTCGCCTTTCAAAGGGTCAAATTTTGACTTTTTCTCAGTTTAAACGAAAAGTATAAAAGTTGGAAGACAACATTATATTGAGAAAGTGTGGTATTTGAAAGTTCTATCGAACAATATATTACTCATTCAGAAATCAACTCAGGGTAATTTTGCCTCTTCTTATTGCCTAGGAAGCCAAGCACAACATCATGAAATGCTTGCCAGGCACTTTTTCCGATAGGTGTCATTTTTTGTTCCATATCTGTGGATTCCAGTATCTTTCTAATCTGAGGTCCACTGAATACTCCAGCAAAATATTGATACCTTTGCATTAGATAAACGTGGAAATATGAAGCGAAGATGTTGCAAAGCATCTAACCGTTTATCCAAAGCTGTTACAAACGAGAAGTTCGTGTAGGACATTATGTTGTCCTGGAACAAGTTTGTTCCGTAAAGGCCACTCTTGTTGTCCAGTTGCTCGACTATCCCACAAACAGAGGAAGCATGGCTACTTCGTGAATCAATCTTGGAGTCCCATTAAGAAACTAGCATCTTGAACATCTGGAAACATCCCATTCATAGCGCTCGTACTTGACTTTTTCTAGAAGCTGTATTATATTAGCGTAGTCCTCCTGCAATAGAACAGAGTGACCAACAGGAAGAGAGGATATTTGTTGCAGCATTGTGCAGCAACACGGCCTTCAAACTACTAGCTGAACTATCTATGAAGAGACTCCACTCAGGGGATTGTGTTCTATTCCAATTTCACCAAAGAGGCCACAGCAACCGAGAATACCATCACTAGTGTATTATGGTGCGAATGTGTTATGTCACTTTCTATATTTGTGATCTTGCAGCTGATATCTAGCAAATTCCACTCTTGTAGACGGAATGCTAGGGGCTCTGCTTTCGATTTCGGTAATCCCAGATCAAGTACTAGGTCATCCAGTTCCTTCTTGGTTGGAAAATGAGGCTTCTTGCTGGAATAATCGTCATAGTCATAGTCAGGATCATTGTCGGACATGGATATAGGCAGCATTGGCGATGCACATCCATCTGTATCAATGACAGGTGGTTCAGGAATAGACAAATATGGCCCTTGTGGGACAGGAGCAATAGACGAAGGGGTATCTGGATTCGATATTCCAGATTCTTAAAAGATGCCAAATCAACTGTGGAGAAGTAGCAATTGACATGGTGTCTCGTTGGCTCTTTCCAAATTCTGGGAGTCGCAAAAAGCATGCATTTCCGAGATCCTCGTAGCCATCTTTCTAAAGTTGATTTACAGGAACCATAGCAGACATGTGGAGCCCATGATTTGTCCATGATTTCTGGTCGCCCATTGGCATTCCAAAGTAAGCATTGTAAGCTGTGTAACATTTGGTGTCCGGTTTTATGTTATGCTTCTTCTGTTTGAACTGATGTAATATCCGCATACGTAACAGAAACGGTCATATGAATTCTTGCAATTTCCTCTGGAAGTCATGTTTATTGATTTAGCTTGAACACGTAGAAAAACAAAAAATTGTTATAACTACGGAACCATTAACATTTAAGAAAAAGTAATTACAGATTTGAACTCAGCGCAACAAACTAAGCTAGAAACAAGTGAAATATCTAGAGAAACATTTTGTCTGTTACCCAGTGTTATTTAATGAAGAAGCTGTGCTTTTCCTGTAGCAATTTTGTCTCAAAAATATTTCTCATGTCGTACAGTTGCCTCTGAAAATAAATAAAAATAAATATCAAAATAATAGCGGTAGAACAGCGATCTTTTCTCCTGGAGAGCCGAATCGTCAATCTAGAGGTCCTAAAACTTTTGCTGACAGTCATTTGCATCTGGATTTGACTCCTGAACAAAGTTTCATTTGTTTCTTTTTCTTTTATTGTTTTCGAACTCTTCTAACCCGACATAGCTGCGATCTACCCTAGCTGCGACTGTAGGAACATTGATATCTGCTTCACTATGCGGAGAAAGCTTCACGAAGGAGATCTTTGTGCTAGACGATCAGCAATCTGGGTGCCCGTTATCCCTCAGCCAAAGGAAGGAATATTAGAAATGGGCAAGACTTCATGTCATTGGACTCCAAACCAGTAGATTATCCCCTTAATATCTGTAAAGAAACACTTATGGTGGAGATAACTGATGATTTGGGGTCGAATCTTATTAGGTAGACGCGCAGATCTGTATGTGCTTCCAAAAGAAAACGTGACTGCTAGAACGATGTAGGGATAATGTCCTGTATTTTTTCGTTCGCGCATACGCATGTGCAATAGACAAAACATTTCTTGTTCGAGACTATAATAAATGTCCACACCAAACTAGGCTATTAAATCAATATTTTCTAGAAGAGATCATTGTACGTTTGGATTGACCAACCAGAGTAATCCTAAACAGTAAAGTAAACATATAGTAATCCTATCCAGGATGTCTGGGATGCTATCGGGAAAATGTACTGCTGTCCTCAATCCTCTTCGCCACGATCTGGAGAGCATTAGAAAGAACAGTGATCGTTATTACCTACACAGCCCCTAGACACAATCATCCAAAACGTGAAACAAACCAGCATTGCTGTTAAGAGTGACCAAGCCCTATATTGAGATAATTTAGCTATTTAATTTGAACACTTTAATTTTGATCTAGTTCCTGTGTGCTCATTATTGGAAGAAATCATTTTTGTTCCGAACAAAATGTTTTAGAGTCGTTAACTGACGTAAAATTGCTACAGGTATTCACTCAATTTCATATAAATTAATCAAGTAGGGGAGACCGGGGCCAAGTGGACCTAGGGGTAGAGTGGACCGTTGACTTTAGTAATTCGTGTAAACGCTAGAATGCGCCAAAAATCGGAAAGAAGGTTGGTGCCATTGTGGCGCTGCTACCACAAAAGCGTCAGTGAATTCGGCTTATTGGTGACCGATTGTTTTGTTTTTGTCCAGGTAAGTAAATGTTTAGTGTTGTTTTTACTTTAATATTGCCATTCAGCGATGCATTGAATAACATAACCGTAATATTCATATTGAAGGCGGTAATCTAAAGATCATTTTAAGCAGAAGTATGAATTGAATACTTAAAGTAGTCGATAGTTACAACTGAAGGAAACGCCAAAAAGGCGATGGGGCAGAGTGGACCGAACGACACGGGGCACATTGGACCAGTGGTCCACTCTGCCCCGCTGTTTTTACAATAAAATATTTTGGCACTATACATTATATTTTTTTTCTATATTATATATTTATTAGGCCTATTATATTATAGTGTATTACATTATTATATATTATATATTTTTTATATATTTTTTTATGTAGGCTATTATATATTGTGTGTGGCCTAAATTATTAAAGGATATTACCCCTTTAGTAATTCCTCTCAGCAAGTACCGTAATAGGGGAAGACTTCGTGCGAAGGCATCTTAATCTTCGAAAATAGCCAATTTACACATTTAAGTGTTATTAAATTCTAATTAAAAACTTTGCAAACTGTCACGTTGTGGAATTGGCAACATGACACGATTAAAATCTTGGTCTCTGAGGGAATATATTTTGATTTTTAATAATTGTATTATTGTAATTATGTATTTGAATTTTTGTATTTGGTAAAGTCTTGTATATTATTATTGTGATATTTCATGGTTAAATATTATTTTAATGGTTTGAGCTTATTTAGAAAACAATATGTGCGACAGAAAAATAAAAACTTCGAAAAAACAGTTGTGCGTTGATTGAGTGATCACGTGGTTTTATCTGTTTCGTTTTCCAGTGGGAACAAAAGGAGAAAAGTTAAGAAAAGTGGCGGGAAAAATCAGATCAGTTGATGAATCTGAAACACACGGGCAAAAAGTACACCCAATCAGTCTAAACATTTCAGGAGAGGGAGCGTATTCTAAAACACACACAATTACATCCCTAAGTGAGGTGGATTCAATGTACGCAGTGCAAGAGATGGGCCCATAGTTCCTCTGTAGCCAGTGATATTCGGGGTTTATTTTACGAATGCCTCAACTGCAAAGAAGATTTCTCTAGTGAAAGTGATTAATTAATTCAATGTAAACCTATTTGATATTATTCATTCACGACTTTCAACTGCATAATGATTATTTTAAATTTTCACTTGAATATGTAATACTTTTGGTATTCTATGTTAAGTTAAACTTTATTTCATGATATTCTAAATGGCATGTTATTTTATATTCAATAAAAAACTTACTTTAAATGTTGTTATTCTTTTCCGGACCAACGTGCCCCATGGGGTGTTCCAGCCTGCCCCGATCACTCTACCATTTTTGATATAATTAATTAGATTATAAGATTTGTTGTAAAGGTCTATAGTATCTTACAAAGACAATTGGCGAGGTGTGCATAAAATAAGTGAAACACATTATAAAGAACAATGTACATAAGTTATATTAAATATTCTTTGTATATCCAATAACGGTCGACAGCTAATTTCACCAACTAAACAAACTAGGGAATATTTTTGAAACATAGTAATATTGATAAGTTGCTATGGGTGTTAGGCTTGTTATTATCAAGTTATCATAAGCAAAAGCCACTAAATTCTAATACGGCGTGGGCCAGGTTTCAGTTTGTACCTGTAAGTATTACCTTTGGGATTTATCATTTAAAAATAAAATAAAAAAACAAATAGAAAAATAGATAAGGGTTTAATAAATTTAAATTGTCGTAAGATTGAAAATGTAAAATTGAACTGTTTGGGAGGGAATGGAACAAACGCATGTAGATCAGAACTTTTTAGTTTTAAATTGTTTCCTTTTGAATCTCGTAAGGATTGTCCGTATCTCTGTTTGCATCCGTGTTTACGACGCCGGAATCGTTTGGAAGACACCCGAAGACACCTTTTTGAGTTTGACAAATTGATGACATAGGGGACATGAAGACTTGGCTCCCGTTCAGGTAGGCCTATTTCAAAATTGAATACCTGAGAGTATAGTAGCTTTTAATCCAAAGCCAGAGGTTTAACGTGCAAAAGCTTTACATTTTTCAGTAGCAACGAAAGAAAATTTCTTAATAGCGTCAGCTATTGGATTTTTGTAATAAATCCGTTAAATTTCAAACTGCAAAAACCTTAAGATTAAATTATATTACGAATACTTGTTGAAATAGTTATCTTACATTAGTTATTTTAGGCCTTTCACATTCCATGTGAAATTTCTTTGGCGACTTCATGATAGATTTTTCGTATATCTCCACAAGTCATGCTTCAGTATTTCGTAGGCATTTACTTGTTAATAGGTTATGAATCTGCAACAACATTTTTAATGAAAATGCGAAATGGAGAAATCCTGCAATTGATGAAATAATTCAAATTTTTCTGAGCACAATGAAAGTAAGATTGAGAAGATGAATGGTGTCGACCATGCGTTACGGAAAATCCGAAGCATTGAGTTATTTTGTAACTAAGAAAAAAAAGTTTTCTTGACAGAAAATTAAATCTCAAAGCTTAATAGCCGTTATTGATAAGTCCGTTTATTTTACAGTTAGGTTGCTTTTACTCACAGCAAAGTATAGAAACATCTCATTGGTTACCGAGAGCAGTTCGATGTGCTTAACAAACTGCTTTCTTAATAGTTCAGATCTTAATCCATCTACGTTATGTAGCTGTCATTGTTTCTTTATCATTGTTAGTAGTGATGAATAGTTTCTATAGTTTCTAATTAGTAGATGAAGCACCTTGAATTGTTTAAATCAGATTTATCTAATAGAAAACGTGCAACTGTTGGTGATATAATTTACAAAACTACAGACTTGACTGAAATGAAGAAATTTTCCTTGGAAATAAGCGTGTTTCAATTTTACTTACAGGTAAAAGGAATTATGTACTAGGAATTATGAACTACATCTATGTAGACAGCCAGGAATAGGTCGAATCTTTTTCAATTGTTTTAAAGAAACTATAAATTTTAACTTTAATGAGAAATACATTTTTTTTGAATTTATATGTCTAGCATTACAGGCTGAAAAGAACCCATTCTTTAATTTTAATGATACTCTGAACTATTCCAATAAGTTATGTCAATTTCAAGTTTTGTTTACAAAAATGCTGGACTTTTTGCAACGCCTGTTTAAATTTTCATTGAAAACCATTTTGGCAATTACGTTACAAAGAAAAGCTAAATCAATTATCCTCTAATTTGACTTTAAATATTGAAATGTGAAGCAACTAGGGTGTATATATATTTTTTTTATTAAAATACTCGAAGTAGTTGACTTTCAATAATTATAATTATCAAATAGTTCCCAGCAGATATGAATTGCAAATGGCTTTTACTTGTGTGATTAAAAAGTTCACTGAAATAACTAATGGCTTTCACCCGTGTGAATACTTTATACTAAAAGTTCACATCAGTAGCTAATGGCTTTCACCCGTATGAATACTTAATAATGTCTTGATAAATGAAATTCACTCAGTTCCTAATACAGTGCAACTTGGATAATTCGAACGTCTTTAATTCGAAATCGTGGTTAATTCGAAGATTTCTCTTAGTCCCTTGAATTTCTTATTAAATCAATGTTAAAAAATCTTGGATAATTCGAAGTTCAACTTCCTTAATTTGAAGTTTTTTCGAAAAAAATTTCGAACCATAATGACTTTTCGGCGTTTCATCGTTAAGAAATTCGACACGTGATAACCGAAATCCCCTTCCCGCCACCGTTCGCCACGTGACGCCATTCGACATTCGACATGGCTTCAGACGCCATTCGAGCTTCCTGCTGTCAGTGTCACCATGTCTTTCAGTAAACCATGTGTGTAGAAGAATTTAACGTTCGCTGAAAAGGTCGCCGTCATTCGCGAGGTGGAAAAGAGTGTGAAGAAGAAATGTCAAATCGCCAACGAGTACGGGATAGCGCCGAATTTCGTCGGTACATTGAAGGACAAACCAACGTAAGTGAAGCTGTTTTCCGTGCACTAAACATGCTTGATGATTTTGCTAACCCTAAGTGACTGAATTCTACAAAACAATCAGACATTGCACAATTTTTTGAAAAGCTATAATTTTCTGTATTGAATGTATTATGTTTTGTAGCTTACGTAATAGAAATCTTATTTTGTTTACATACATATAGTGTTTAAGTCTTTCATACCATGATCTTTCTGAATAAATATTTACTTATTGACAGAATAATCTTTTCAAGCATTCAGTGCACCTGAAATTAAAGTTAAAAGATGTAACTTGTTTAATTCGAAGTCTTGGATAATTCGAAGTTTTGTAGTGGTCCCTTCAGCTTCGAATTATCCAAGTTGCACTGTAATACGTATGATGACGTTTCCATTCCAATTACTAGATACTTTAAACACAAAGTTCACTTGCTATGATTTCATAGCATGGTTGTCTTTGCTACGATTGCTTTTATCTCTTTTGAGAAGTTTCTGTGAAAACGATTTATGTAATCCTAATTTGTTATTAAATTCTTTGAAATATATTATGATGGCGATAAACTCAATTTTCAACGGTTCCCATGTTAACCTCCTTGACTGGGATGGCGAACAAATCTTTATCTAACACCTTAGATTAAAATCGGTAAAAAATTCGGGAAGTGGTTTTGTCAAAGTCTACCAGCTCAGGCGTGACTTTCGACTCTTTTGTTTTGAATGGTTTCGTTTGCTGAGCATTGCCCCGGTGAAGGTAAATGCAGAGGCGGCAATCACTAAAGAGACCGTCAGGCAGGAAGGGCGAAAGCCTTACAAACACGCAGGCCCCCCATATCAAATTCAGGGCCCAGGTACCAAATGCAAAAATTGGCCCTCTTCCCACATGATCAAAATCATAAATTAGCCAAAAATATCGCGAAAATAACACGATTTCATACTTCTACAGTTTAAACATGGCACAGTCATTTTCATTATTTTTAGAGAAAATTAACTTAACACTGACACGAAATAATTATTTGTGAACAATCAAAAATAAAAAAAAATGGAATAAATGAATTCTGACAAAGAATTACAAACCGCTATCAATTTTGTCGCGGAATGCACAGCAGTGATACAAGATCTGAAACGTAAATTGAAGGGCTTGGTGGAAGAAGGGCCAATCCCACAATTTTGTGATTTGGAGAAAAATGCAGTTAAACTGTTGAAGAAGCTGAACAGTTCAACCTTCATCACTTTTTACAGTGCATTTCCCATGGTGTTAGGCATATCCTAAAAACAGTGGCGGCTCGTGGCTGTGAAGTTAGGTGAAGAGCTAGTAGGAAAATAATTATATTATAATATACCATAATATATATATTACAAATTATATATATAATAATAAATAATATAAAATATTATGATAACTTCCTTCTTATCTAATTATATTATAATATATCATAATAAGTATATTAAAAATTATATATATTACATACAATATATATTATAATATGAAATATTATAATAACTTTCTTCTTACCTAATTATAATATATATTAATATATATATAATATATATTATAATATATAATATAAAATATTATAATAACTTTCTTCTTCGTCTTTCCAACGTGAAAATGATGTTTCTAATAAAATACACACTATATCTTAAACAGGATTCATATTTAAAAAGCATAGGACTGCGAAACAAACAAAGAATTTCACATTGGAAGAACAGAGCTTATTAATCAGTTTTAACTTCACCTATACAGCGGGTGATGTCATGGTTGTCATAGCAACCATCGCTTCAGTTGTCCAGATAGGCTCCGCCTCTGAGGTAGAGAAGCTATAGATAAAAGGCTACTTCACTTGGCTCGGTGCCAGAACAGTCCCGCACCAAGGCGCGGGACTTACAAAATGCGAAAATATGTTTCTATTAAAACCAACATACGTGATAAGGTTTTATACGTGATACGTGATATAATAATTGTTATATTATAAATAAATAATATTGTATTATAAATAATTGGTGAAGTACCTCTTCACCTACTTCCCCTGAATAGCCGCCACTGCCTAAAAAGAATTTAGTTCAAAGAGTAAACACTAGATGATATTAGCTTACACATCAGACACAAATCTCATTTTTCATGGAAGAGTGGGATTGGCCCTTCTTCCACCAAGCCCTTCAATTCTATATTCCCTCCTAACGCCTATCCTAAAAGTAGAATGAAATATACTGTGGCATGCTGAGCTCATATACAGTAATGCCTGAACATAGAAAGAAAATGTACAGTAGTAATACAGAAGGACCTTGATAATCCGGCATGCTCGGGATCTGTCAATGCCGGATTATCAAATATGCCGGATTACCAAGGCCATTTTTAAAACTCTGGTTTAAACGAGGGTATATAAATAAAAACTACAGTTTTAACATACAAACACGATTAATTGTTATTTAGTAAACACAACAGAAAACATTACAGTAAACTAAACAAAGTATGTAAAAGTATGTAATACTGCACAATGAAAACTATATTGAACTAAAAATTAAATATAGTACTGTAGTGTATTTCACTGTTAAATAGCTCAGGATTCAAAGTCTTAGCAAAGTTTGAGTGCCATGGTTTATTTAACATCAAAAATAACTCAATAAAATTTTATTAAATAACTGCGGATAACTACACAAGAATTGCTAAATCTTATCTTCCCTCTTATCTTACATTTGAATTACCCTCGCTATAGGTTAACAAAACAGAACACGCGTTCTTTTTAATTAAACTACACTTGGGAGGAGAAAAATCGCACAGTTGCATTTTTGGACTTTTTTTTTTCTTCGCGATTCGTAATTTTTTTTCAATTAACCGAATGTCAATTTAAAGATCGTTTCATCACCTATCCAATGATACCACTTAAGTGGGTATTGCGTGTCAGCAGACTGCGTGTTCGAGGAATCGCCTAGCCCACCAGGAAAACGTTCTTACAGCCTGGGAAGTGGTGATTAAAACAAAATTCAATGCAAAACAGTTATAAAATAATCTTTATTAATAACGGATATTCCCTCCTCTAGCCTAAATTACGGCCCTCATTCGATTTTGCATCGAGGTTATCAAATGTGATGATAACATCTTGCGGTATGGCTTCCCACTCCTCACAAATTGCGAGTTGCAGCTCGTGAAGACTCATATAAACAATGAAAATTATATTGAACTAAAATCAAATGTAGTACTGTATTGCACTTCACTGTTAAATAGCTCAGGATTCAAAGTCTTAGCAAAGTTTGAGTGCCGTGGTTTATTTTACACCATAAACAACTAATGATATCACTTAAGTGGGTATTGCGTGACAGCAGACTGCGTGTTGGAGGAATCGCCTAGCCCACCAGGAAAACGTCGTTTTCTTACAGCCTGGGAAGTGGTGATTAAAACCCATTCTTCTTAGTCCGAATTTGTCGCTTTAGCTCGTCCCACAAATGCCCTGGAATCGGATTGAGATCGGAGCTACGAGCTGGTCAATTTATAACCGGAATATTTACGTCTTGCGAGTATTGGCGTACAATTGCCACGGTGTGAGGTCTGGCTTTTTCGTGTATAAACAGAAAGTTGTCGCCAATAAACCCTGCAAATGGCATGACATGCTCCTCCAGTACTTCCTCTATGTAACGCTGGGACGTCAGTCCTCGTGTTCTAGAGCCGCCACCCAGCCCGGCGATGAAAACAATCTCAGTTTTCGCTTCCATGGAAATTCCTCCCCAGAACATGCATGAACCCCCGCCATATGGGACTCGTTCGCTGATATAGCACGGAGCGATTCATTCTGAAGGTCTTCCACGTGCATCGTTGCCATGTAGAAACATCCTGCATTCGTCTGAGAACAGGACATCCCTCCTTTGGTCTAATGTCCAGTTTACATGCTCTCGAGCAAATTGGAGACGGGCTTGTCGGTGGGCTGTGGTCCATCTTTAATTTGACATTCGTTTAATTAAAAAACAAATTGCGAATCGCGAGGAAAATACAAAAAAACTTCCAAAAATGCAACTTTGCAATTTATCTGCTCCCAAGTTTAGTTGTTTATTTAACTGGATAATAGAATGTAACTTCTAATTTTACACCGTTAAACGTACCTTTTTATTGTTATTTATATTGGTAGTTTTAGACCGACAGCATTGTGTATGATAATTTTCGTACAACTTTTTTAAAAAATATAATAATGTTTTAGTTTTAGTAAATCAGGGAGAAAAAATCTGGCAGAAAAAATCTGGCAAATCTCTATTTCTGATGAGTGCCGGATTATCGCGGTCTTACTGTAGTAAAATTAAATCTTTAACAATCGAAATAAGTAGAAAAACACAGAAAACAAAATTAAACAAACTTTTATATTACTGTTGATTATTAGAATAAGTAAGAACTTAAAACGTGCTTAATTATAAATCATAAGAAAAATAAATAGTACAACCGTTAAAAGCACATAGGTTTATATATAAAGTTTAAAAAATTAGAAAAAATATATAATTACATGATTTTACGGTGCTCAGGAAGATTTTCAAGCGTTTTTGCAACGCCCTTCTTCAACTGTCAACTGTAAGGAGGAAATCAACCGTAAAATCATGTAATTATATATTTTTTGTAATTTTTTAACTTTATAATTTTTTAACTGTATAAACCTATATGCTTTTAACAGTCGTACTATTTATTTTTCTTACTTTGATTATTCGAAAGTGTTTCTTATACTGATATCTTTTGTTTATATCATAAAAATACGCAAGCAGAAATATATAAATGGGTAGTTCTATAACATGTTTAAATGTTTTGTAACATAGAGTAGGTGTCATTGTTCTGTTCCAAAAAGGGACAGTCACTTTATTCAGTATTTTCGAAGTTATTTCAGTTTTTCTGAAAATTGCCTCCAGGGGACTGATGAAAAAAGTACGTTTTATTAAAAATAGAAATTTTTTTTGTGAATTGCACTGTTTTATTAATCTGAAATACACTAAAATATCCTAATCAGCCAGTTTGGTACATAAAATAATTCTCTCTTACATATTTAAAAAAAAAACAAACAAAAAACCCATCAGCCTTGTGTGTTGTAACCAAAACATACCGAATTAAAAAAGTGAATTACGAATTCAACTTACTATGACGTGGAAGTAACATAACAGTCTTAAAACAATTACTCATTTATGTAAAGTAAAAATAACTTCTAATATTTGAAAATTACCTTATTACTAAGTAAATAACGTATAGTGGAACCTCGCTATTCGTACACAATCCGTTCCAGGAGGCCGTTCGAATGGCGATTTGTACGAATGGTGAATCATTTTTTCACATAAGATATAATGTAAATTGGATTAATCCGTTCCAGACCCATAGATGATTCCTTATATAAACCTTTGTTATAATATGTTAAGCCTAAAATACATAAAAACTATGAAAACAATAAATATATAGGCCTCTATTATTATTTCTTTCTCTTTCAATATAGACGATATGGTTGATTTCGCCATGGCATACTGAGTTGCCAGGTCAGAGACACAAGTTCCACTTTCAAACTTCGCAATGATTTCTTTTTTTTCAATTCAATTGTCGTTCTCACTGCTTTCCTTTTAGGCTTAGTTGAATCAGTAATCTTTTTTAGACCCCTGGCTGCACTATTTTTAATAAAAATAAGAATAAAATATCACAAAGTTTCACGAAGCTTGCGTGGATGATGTGTAGCGTACGGAAGCTAGCACGATACTGAACTGAAGCGATCGCGTGGCGCGGCCAGTACAAAGGTCATGCTGTCCGAATCGCGAGCAAGCGTACGAATGGCGAGTTCAATTTTACTTGAAAAAGTTGTACGAATAACGAGTTGTACGAATAGAGAGGCGGACGAATGGCGGGGTTCCACTGTACTAAGTAAATAATGAATTTTTGCACAGTCGATTCCAGACACTTTGTCTCTTCGACATTTTCTGAGACTGATTAATGTTACTATTTTATTAAATTAGTATTCTTATTTGAATTACAAATTACTTTTCAAAAAAATTAATAATATTCTTAAATTTATAAAATATTCTATCATACTTTATCTGCAACTTAGGAACTGGCAGTTTTTAACACCTGATCAATCAACACATCTGCAATATCATTTTCATCTAATTTAAATAGTTACATCCTTATTATAAAGTTTAAAAAATATCACTTTTCGGTTCGCCATCTTCTTCATCAATGTCAGAATATATTGCAGCTACTGTATTAAGTTTCCTTCACAACAAATTTGACTAGGACAGTCGTTTTGTAGCTATCCTGCTTTTTATTCTTAAATACATCACTGGTGCATCTTCTTCAGAGTCTATAAACACTGCAGAAGCATTTAGAAAGAGGTCTTGGTTGTATTGGACGAACGTTGGGCTGACCACCCGGGTCATTGAAACGTTGGAGGCTTACCTCCAGCGTCCCAATGGGCCCCAGTGGGAAACCGAACCTAATTTTGCTTGTGTACAATTCCCAGCGTAAAATAATGATCCACATTCATGAGGGCTACAGAAGCAGCTAAGTGACTTCATTACAAGTCAGTATTGCCAGTTATTTTGTGAACCAAAAGTGTTCCTTTAAAAGCAACGAACTTGGTTTGATTTTCGTTAATCACATTATTCATTCTTTCAATGTCGCTTTTTTCAATAACAGTTCAAATTGCTGGACATCTTTCACGAATAGCACTCTACAAATTCTTTTAGGTTAGTGATATCACCTCCTGTAGACGACTATTACTGTAGTCTTCATTTAGTCTTACAATTAATTTTCGCAGTCTTGTCGCAGTATTTGTCACTTCATTTATACTTTGTCTTTATCCTTTACTTTCTTTTTCTTTGTTCTGCTAATTTTATTGGATAACTTTTTATTTTCAGTAAACGGGCCTTCTCAGCTTCTCTTTTTTTTCAAAATTTCTTCCCTTCTTAACTTCGGGTTATTTCCTAGGCACCATAGCCTTTAAAATCTGTAATGAAACAATAACCGATCAAGTAGCAAGACAAAAAGAAATTCAGAGCGTTTATATCATTTACTTTATTATATTATTAAAGCACCAGCCTCTTAAGGGATAGACACAAAAACATCAGTCCCCTATCGCCTTTCTAGGCAAGGGACTGATGAACTCAGTGAAAAATAAATATATCTCTCAAACGATTAGGGATATTAGCTTTATTGTTTGTCACATTAGAACATTTCACAAAAATCTTTTAAGCATTAATAAATGATAAAATAAATAGTTGTAAATAATCGTAAAATTACTTGCCAGTAGACTGACATTTTTACTGGCTCCGACAGTCGTTCACGCCACAATCCCGCCTCTCTTACTGATTCCAAACTAGTTGTCCTGTAGTAAGCAGTTGCTATAGCTAATGTCCCTGCTAATGTTTAAAAGCTGATTGGTCTTGGGATTGAAGCGCTATTAAATACTCTGATTTTTTTTTAAATTTCAATAACGACAAGGGACTGACGAGCAAAACTGAGTAGGCAGGTTTAATATTAAAGATTTAGGAACGTTTCTTAGTTATTTTCACTAATCATTTCATTTAGAAATATTTTAAAAGTATCTTATAATGTATATATAAGATAGTAAAGTATAATCTATACTACTATTATAAAGCAGAATATTTTGTGTGTTTGAACGCGCTAATCTCAACAACTACCAGTCCGATTTGAAAAATTATTTTTGCGTTAGAGAGCCTGCTTATTGAGAAAGGTTATAGGTTATAACATCACGCTACGATCAATAGAAGCGGAGCAGTAAACATAAACATCAACGAATCTGTTAATCTGAGATTCAAAAAAGAGGTCCAACACTATTAATAGTGAGAAAGGGAGGTCGAACACACTATTAATAGGGGGAAAGGGAAGGAAGCATGAGTCAAAAAACACTATAAGTTACAATTATAGTTATGAATAATAACAAGGACATGGTATGATATAATGAAATTAATATAATAAAATAGTCATTACAAATACAGATAATAAATTTAGTTAAGTAATTAAAAATATTTAAATAAAGGTTTAAATTCACAAATAATAGATTGAAAAAAATCAGATGGAAAATCATTATGATTTACGAGTACATTGAAAAGGGTTTAAAAATGGGATTAAAGAAAGTATTTCAATAAACAAAAACAAAACAAATTAAAAAAAAATTACAATTTTGTAACTCATTTTATATTGTGTTTGGATTCATGTTTCCTTCCCCTTTCCCCCATCAATAATGAATGTATTCAACCTCTTTTTTGAATCTCGGATTGTTTATTTATATCCGATCCGTCTGCTTATTTTTAATTTGAAAATGGCAATTAGAACTATAATTGCCGTTATAATCTACTATTATAACGAGAAGCGAACATTACCGAGAACGGCCGAGCCCAGGAGGTATCACGCCATACGGCTCAGTCATGTGGTTGGCCCCTTAAGCAACAGTTCTGGCTTCAACGAACTAATTTTTGTGGATGTGTTTGATTAATTTCATTGAATAATTCTTTGCGTTTCCTATATAATAGGTAACCGTAATAGTTAAGCGTATGTTTGATTTAATATAGGGTAAATGCACCAGTTGTGGATCAGGAACCAATTGCGGATCAAGTCGTTTACCATCTTAGCTATCACACTTGTCAACAAATGGCTCAGATATATAGAATCCCTAACCCTTCATGAGCCTGGTTTTGGTATTACAGTTTGTTTGGAGTTTCAAGTGGAGCCATCATTTGAATTTGTTAACTAATTTGTCAGAATTTCAACAGAAAATTAAGGTGAGTTACCCTGAAAATTATTTGTAGTTATTCTACAATGGATGTACGTTAGAATAAATGTTTGTATGATATTACAAGGTTTAATATAACCGGGAAAAAATAAAACATAGTGTTTGCTGCCTCTGGCCAGGATTGCCTCTGGCCAGGAAAATCTGCAACGTCGTGTGTGTTGTATCTGATTCGGCGGCCATAGTACCACATAAGTCGAATCTGGCCACTAAACCCCGATGCAATCCGCAGCGACAAATTCTCCAGAGATTTAACTCCTGAGACAACGTCAGATGGAGCCAGTGTATCATCGGAGTCAATAGTGGTTGTAACTATAAGGGAATTACTGAAACCTATCGAAGATACAAGAAATGCAACTCGATGTTTCACCACCACAAGGTGCATCACTTCTGAGGAATTCCTCAAGGAATTAGACGAGAAGGAAAAAAACAAACCGACGAAGAAAAATAGGAAAAGAGCTAACTCAACAATTGATGAACAAATTGTTGACGATCCTAGACCAAGTACGTCTGCAGAAAACGATGAAGATGAGGATGCTGCCAATGATGACACAGAGGAAGGTGACGATGCCTGTGGACATTGTGGTGATAGTTATAAGAATGACTGTAACGGGGAATCTTGGATACAGTGTTAAAAACTGAAATGCAAATTGTGGTATCACCAGACTTGCCAGGGACTTACGAATGCTGCAAGATCCGAAAAAAATTGTATGTTTCAAGTGCAAGGATCAATAATGAACCTAAAATAATAAAGAGAATATTTTGTTTAACTTTCAAATGTTACTTTGCAGTTTTTTTCCCGACCTGTAATCCTGATCCGTATTTGGTTCCGGGTACTAAATGTGGATCGGTTGGTATAACCTCTCTTCATCTAACATTAAATTCAAGCGCAGGCCATTTACATTGTTATTAGTTCATGTACTGTCAAGTACTAGCAAAAACATTAGGTTTTGAGAGGGGATCCACAATTGGTTCCTGGGGTCCAATTGTGGATCAAAGGTCACAATTCAAATGAAGACTGTGAAAATGCAGTAAATATTTTTTTATCGAACTGAGGTAATAGAATGTCAATTATAAGAGCTTAATAAAGGAATAAATGCAAAACTGAAAATTATTTCGTTATTCCTCGTGGTGAAAACCAAGTTTATGCGTAGGCCGATCCACAACTGGTGTATTTACCCTAACTTATAATTTTAGTTTTTAGTTACTTTTAATAAAATCAATTTGTAGGTAGTTTTTTTAATAGGTTGCAACGATCGTGTTATGAATAGGTAACAATATATTGTAAACAAGGAGAAAGAACTAAAAATATCGTCTACAACGAAGTACTGTAAATTTTCATTAAATAATTTAAAATATATCGTTTTCGTAAAAAACCTCATTATCTATTTTATAATAAAATAATTTCTCAAGTCAAGTCGGTTTATTTTTTAGTGATTGGTCCTTTTATGTTTACACGTAATTTCCAGATGGTATTTATAGTTAATGCGATGCACTTACTTATGTACTCATAATGTGTATGAAACAGATATTTAATTTAACGCGGGTGAAACTATGGGGCACCGCTAGTAAAGTATAATAAAGTAAGATAATAAAGTATATTATTTTGCATAATTTCGAAAATATAAACGTCGGTGTCCGGATTTTTGTAATGGTGACCAGGCCCGGATTAAGACCACTGAGGGCCCTGGAGCTGGGAAAAACATGGGGCCCCATTAAAAAAGAAAAATTTTAAAGTTTAGTTATTGTGAACCAAAACGACTCTACTGAGTACTGAGTACGGCTTATAAGAAGAACTTTCTGGATTATGTTGTATAAAACACTTAATAAAAAGTAATTTTTTTAGATTACAATACTCAGCAACTTTTTTATTTAGTTTCGAAATGTAATATAAAAATAGGACCTACACAGTAGTATTTAAAAGGCTTTTTTTCTGCACTTTGCTGAAGTTCTTCGAAATGCACTTTCTCATTCGTAACTCACAAGCTAATTTGTCGTTTATGTAGCAGAACTTTTCGACGCGGAATTTGTTGCTTCCAATTAAAGAGGTTTCTGCTGATGGGCTCTCGTCTGAAAACTTCTTTTCGACTACTTTTCTTCTGATTTATCCTTGTACTTTTGTTGTCCACTTTCCTCCTTTGCCTTTCTTTCAAAATCTTCAAATTTGTCTCGCAATGAAGATATTTCCAAAGATAAGGTTTCAAGCAACTTAATAGCCTCTGCTAGTTACATTCCTTCACATTGCAGATATTTACTGGTCTTGTCAATGTTTTTCAAAATTGTGTCCCACACTAACACCATAAAATACATTTCAAGTGATGTCATTTCTTTACAATTTGATTTGCATCTCTTTTTGTCTCTGTGCTTTCCGATGGGTCCACCCCAATCTCTCAGAGAACTTCTTTTATAACTTCATAGTACTTTCTGACGACAGCACATGCGCACCATTACCGGACCATCGAGTTCTTGATAGCGTTTTGAGAGTTTCAAAGGTGGCAGATTTTTCTTTTACTTTGGATTTCAAACAATTTTAGCGACGGGGTGTCCCACTGCAGAAATTGTACAAGAGATGGAGTAGGGTAAAAAAATCTGAAGCGTTTCGGCAGCATTCCACTGCAGTTTTCCCTACCAAGTTCAAAGAAACTTCGCAACGAGTTCTTTTTTCAATTCAATTGTCGTTCTCACTGCTTTCCTTTTAGGCTTAGTTGAATCAGTAACCTTTTTTGGACCCATGGCTGCACTATTTTTAATAAAAATAAGAATAAAATATCACAAAGTTTCATGAAGCTTGCGTGGATGATGCGTAGCGTACGGAAACTAGAACGAGACTGAACTGAAGCGACCGCATGGGGCGGCCAGTAACAAGGTCACGCTGTCCGAATCGCGAGCAAGCGTACGAATGGCGAGTTCAATTTTACTTGAAAAAGTTGGACGAATAGCGAGGCGGACGAATGGCGGGGTTCCACTGTACATTCATTTTTGTATATACAGATTAAAACGCGCTCCTTCAGACATCGTTTGCTGAAAATTGCAATTTATGGATCCAAAGACTAACTTTTCAGTAATAAAAGGTTTCCAATTTACTTTCTCTTTAATAATGCTGAATTTTTGGAGAAATTAATGACTAGATAAACTTAAACAAAAAAATTGAATAAGAAGCTTCAGTAAATAAATAAATAAATAAATAAATAAATAAATAAATTTCTAGAACATTCATGGGGAAAATAAATTAATTTTTAATGTCAAAAACAGAAAAGTTAGAATAGACCCTAACCTAATGCGAACTATTCGTTTAGTTTTAATGAGATCAATATCGTTTCATAGTTTAAATAACCATGAAAACATAAATTAAAAACGTATCCAAAAGCAGAACATCGATAAACAGAAACTAAACAGAAAATTGAAATCAAAGTTTTCGGGAAAAACAAGTTTAGCAAATTTTAAGTTTTTGATGTTCTCGGCATAACGTAGATCTTGGAAACTTCTAAATACCTTTTATGTCAAAACCATGGCGACCAAGTAAAGGAATATCATGAAATTTATTCTCTATTAATAACGGGGATTCTATAGATCAGTTTTGGTAAACTCTTCATTGAAAAGACGTTATCCCATAACTTGTCAGGAAAAAATTCAGAGACATGATTCCCATACTTCTAAACAAATATTTATTTGTTTTGATGTTTGGTGGATTTAGTGTAATATCACCTGCAGTGATTAAAGAGATGTCTTCTTCATGATGGAAATATGCCGTTTGGAGAAATTGATATCGTGTTCTCGAAGTCTTCTTACCCTAACTTCAGCTGCAGAATTAATAAGAATGTGTAGCGTGTGCTTGCTGTGTCATAATATTGACAGAAACGACATGTTGATATATTGATTACACTGGTCGTACAGTGACTGGCGACTTTCGGGCAATGATGGATTTAAGAAGGTTTATTGATTATTTAACTTCACGAAGAGAACTGATCATTATATTATCTAAATAGATTCCTCAGAAGAAACAGAAATCCTTTGACAATTTTTTCTTGAGGGGGAAAAAAAAACCCCTCTTCGGTAATAGAATTGTAAACAGGTCGTGATTTATTAGACAGAATTATTTATATTACTTAAAAAAGTAGTAATTTTTAAATCACTGTATATATATTTAAAGAAAAATACACATCAATTTAAAGATTATGATTACATCAGATAAAAAAAAACAACAAAAATATAATTAATGCTTTTAGACAGTGTCAAAAGCAAAGCGTCCCCAAAATATGCACAATTTTATAAACAAAAGTAGAGTGAACCTACCAGCGTTTACAATGAACCTAATGGACGCTTACAGCAAACCGGAGTTGGGGGGTCAAAAGTGGTCGCTTCCGATAAAGAGAATATCCCCCAATATCGACCCTTCTGAACACATTGGTGGTGGTCACGTTTTGCCAGATAAACGATTTCTGAGATATGATAAAAGAAAAACGTATTGAAACACCAACTTTTGACCCCCCCCCACATCCGGTCAGGGAGTGATCCTATAGGTCTGATTTTTTTGGATGTAGTCACCTACTTTTTGATGCTGAACACAATGGTGAAGGTTTCACTCTAATATCTCTAACCGTTTGGCCACTACAGTGTGTGACATCCAGCAAGCATAAAAGCAAGAGCAGTCGCCTATATTTTACAGGCAAGCTGTAACCTAGGGGCCGCTAAAAAACAACTCAAGATTTAACCAAACACTAGTTGCATTTGAAAAACTTATTATTCTTTTTTCTCTTTTGGAAACAAATACAGTACGTGATCAAAAATATCCAGTACACCTGCCCGAAACCGTAGTTAGACTTTCCCCGTGACACACTCCGATGTGGACATTAGTATTTGGATGAATCCATCTTTTGCCTTATATCACAACCATGACTCTGCGGGGGAGACTTTCCACTAAGTGCCTCAACGTCTCTGGAGGAATCACAGCCCAGGCTTCCTGAAGAGCTGTAGCCAGAGCAGTTCGTGATATGGGACGTTGGGATCTGGAGCGAAGTCGAGTTTTTAATTCCTTCCATAGGTGTTCAATGGGGTTCAGGTCTGGGCAGCCAGCATTTTCCGGAACTTTATTGTCCACAGACCATTCCCTCACAGACCTCGCACAGACCTCGCACTGACAACTCGGCGTTGTCATGCTAGTAGAGGTATGGTCATACCGAAGTAGGCGGTATGTAACTGATCAAAATGTCTTTGTACCCTTCGCATTTGCATTACCGTGCAGTGGTACAAGAGGTCCGAGTCCATTCTATGAAAAACACCTCACACCATAATGCCACCTCCTCCAAACTTCACTATTGGTACTACACATGATTTCAGATATAATGCCACATCCAAAACCCTCTCATTGGACCGTCAATTGGTATAATGTGATTCATCACTCCACATCACGTTTCTACTGTTTCACTGTCCAGTGGCGTCATTCTTTATATCACTTCAGGCAGCGCTTAGCAATCACAGGGGAAATGCTTGGTTTGTGAGCAGCTTCTCGACCATGAAACCCCATTCCCTGACCTCTAGACGAACAGTCATTGTGCTGGCTAGAGTATTAGGACTACTGTGAAACTCACGGGTGATTGTTTCAATTGATTATTTTCACGAACCACCTTCTTCAACTCTTGACGGCCAGGTCTGGCCTATCAGATCGCGGTTTTGTTGTTTGCCCGTTCCTGTTTCCACTTCACAATCAGGTCACCAGCAGTCGATTTCGGCAATTTTAGAAGGGTTGAAATGTCCCTGACAGACTTATTACTCAAGTGACAGCTAATGACCAATCCTCGTTTAAAGTCACTGAGCTCTGCTCATCGAACTATTATGCTGTTATGGTTGGCACAAAATAAGAAGATATGATAAAAACGGGAATAAGGGGATCCTTTAGTTATTCCTGGAAATACTGAACAAAAGACAGTATCAAAAAACATGGCGGCATTGGAAGAACAAGTGTGCGTTGGTAAGAAAGGTCTGACCTTACACAGCCAATCCAGAGGTATAATTTGGAATGTTTTTCAATATTTTAAGAGTGAGGGCGATGGAATGTCTATTAATGAATTAATAAAAAAAACTGCTATCGCAACAAATTTGTCAAATTCGACGGTTTGCAGAGTTGTCACGAGGGAAAAGCGAAACACGATGGCGGGATTTCATTTTCAACGCCAGGAAAAAGAAGACCACATCCTAAGCCAATTTTGGAGTTAGATGAATTTGATTTATCTGTTGTCAGAGCCACGGTGAGTGAAATTTTTAAAGAGAATGATTATCCAACAATTAGTAAAATTCTTTCAAAATTACAATCGAAAATAGGATTCACGGGAGGCAAAACATCATTACGAACAATTCTTTGTGTGAAACTAGGAATGAAGTACGGAAGAATTGACATGAGGCAATTTTACATCGAAAAGCCTGATATTGTAACTCATCGACACAGATATTTAAGGCAAATCAAACAGGTACGTTCCGAAGGGAAAACAGTTATTTATCTGGATGTACGTAAGTACAATACAACCTTTAAACTCAGTGACATTGAAAATCTCACCGCAGCAGCTGTACAAAATGTATCGTCAGATAATTGGATGGCTGCTTACAATCATGTATTGCAGGTAGAAGAAGCCTACTGGCAATCAGATCATCTCATTGAGAATCGAGTGGAGCCCCTTCTCATAACTACTTCCGATTCCAGTGACGACAGTGATTTCGATGAAAGCTTTGAACCTCTTTCAGATTAACCTCTGTATTGGCTGTTTTTTAGAATTCACAGAAATAATAAAAAGGCCCTTTTCAGGGCCACTAAATGTGCGGAAGAGACCAATTTGTTTGATTCAATTTAACATTAAAAAAAGGTGAAATAAATACTTAATAACTGAAATAAATAAATTTAAAAATAAAAAATAGAATTAAAACACAACTAATATCTTATAAATAATATAAATTCAATAATAAGATGTTGGTAATATAAAAATATTAATAACAAGAAAATAATACAAAAATAATGTATAGACAGTTTAAAGATACAAGATTAAAAAAAAAAAAATTGGATTCTTCTTGACATCAGAAATATTGGATTTAGTTACAACATTGTGCGATAGATGGAGCTGTACTTAGGAGCATGCTTGGAAGTTGTAATCGATAACCTACTAATTATCTTCTTATTTTGTGCCAACCATAATTTATACAAACAATGCCCGACTCCCTACCTTCTTTTATATCGGTAGTGACGGAGTAGTGCCATCTAGGCTTTAGTTCATTATTGCAGGGGGTGTCCGGATATTTTTGATCACATAGTGTACAATAAAGAAAAGTATAACAGGAAAGCCAATGGCATCTAATACTGAAACTTTCGGCATATTTTTATTTTTTTATTTTGTTGACGCATGATTTTTTTCTTTACCCAACCATATTCTTTTTAATTTAATTTTAGGATGAAGTTTTTTTTTTTTTTTTTTTTTTTTTTTTTT
>JAFIDM010009631.1:151844367-151857394 GCA_023159025.1 Thereuonema tuberculata
CTCTACATGAGCTCTCATATCTTTTTAACAGTGAAAGCGTTATGAGCATGTGAGTCTTGGCAACTTATTTTACATGAAATGTTTTGGTTGGGATTATATTTTCTGTGCAGAGAGAGAGAGCATATATAAAAATTATAAATTATTGTGTTTTACTGCATGATTGCAATAGAACAATTTAGAAGTAAAAAAAAATTATTAAATTTGAAAAATTTAAATTTTAATATATAATATATATTTTAATATATTTTAAAAATTTCATTAAATTACCAGCGGTGAATAAAAACTCATTTGTATATTCAATAAGAATGCCTTTTTGAGTCGAACTGATACTCTGGGACGGCCGCTTCGAGCTTATTAGGCTCTCCTCAGCCAGAGCTAATCAGCCAGTGCAGGACTCAAAAGGCGTACGAGAGGAGATATTAAGAATACATGATGGAAACTGTGACCCCTCAAAGACTAAAATCAAGAAAATAAAAAACAAGAACAAAATATAGATTCCAAAACCTTGGGCAGTACTCAGGCTACCACAAAAGATATTTAATCACAAAAGGAAAATAAATAAATAAATAAATAAATAAATAAATAAATAAATAAATAACAAACTCTCTAAGGGGCAAATAAAAGCAATAATTCAAATAAGAATGCCTTTTTGAGTCGAGCTGATACTCTGGGACGGCCGTTTCGAGCTTTTTAGGCTCTCCTCAGCCAGAGCTAATCAGCCAGTGCAGGACTCAAAAGGCGTACGAGGGGAGATATTAAGAATACATGATGGAAACTGTGACCCCTCAAAGACTAAAATCAAGAAAATAAAACACAAAAGCAAATTGTGGATTCCAAAACCTTGGGCAGCACTCAGGCTACCACAAAAGGTATTTAACCACAGAAGGAAAATAAATAAATAAATAAATAAATAAATAAATAAATAAATAAATAACAAACCCTCTAATGGGCAAAATAAAAGCAATAATTCAAATAAGAATGCCTTTTTGAGTCAAGCTTATACTCTGGGACGGCCGTTTATTTTCTTGATTTTAGTCTTTGAGGGGTCACAGTTTCCATCATGTATTCATAATACCTCCCCTCATATGCCTTTTGAGTCCTGCACTGGCTGATTAGCTCTGGCTGAGGAGAGCCTAATAAGCTCGAAACGGCCGTCCCAGAGTATCAGCTCGACTCAAAAAGGCATTCTTATTTGAATTATTACTTTTATTTTGCCCATTAGAGAGTTTGTTATTTATTTGTTTATTTATTTATTTATTTATTTTCCTTCTGTGGTTAAATATCTTTTGTGGTAGCCTGAGTGCTATCCAAGGTTTTGGAATCCACATTTTGTTCTTGTTTTTTATTTTCTTGATTTTTAGTCTTTGAGGGGTCACAGTTTCCATCATGTATTCATTTGTATATTGTCCAAAGAAATATGAAAAAAAATATTAGCCTGTATTC
Organism: Thereuonema tuberculata; assembly: GCA_023159025.1. NCBI lineage: Eukaryota > Metazoa > Arthropoda > Chilopoda > Scutigeromorpha > Scutigeridae > Thereuonema > Thereuonema tuberculata. The sequence goes on from JAFIDM010009631.1 coordinate 151,845,811, forward strand.
TTTGTTTATAACGTTACTTAACATTCTATTAATGGTCAAATAACATAATTCGTTATCTTCTAGAATTCGTTATTTTCCATTCTTAGCGTAGATCAATAATAACGCGATCCCTCACGAAAAGGAACCTTTCAAGGAACACATATTTTAATAACAGCAATGGGCCTACAATGAGGAATAATCTTGTTCATTATCTCCTGAAGTTTTTTTCTTTAATTCTTTTTTTTTTTTTTCAAAGAAATTTATCTAGGACAATTGAAATTCGCTATAAAATCCCAGTCAGAATGATCTCCTTTTAATAGTTTTCGAATTCTCTTAGTAAATAAAAGACATTCTTCTTGGTTCGGGAGTTATGATGACATAAGGCCATCACAGTTTCATTAATAAAATCTCACAAACTAAACACGGACTTATTTTAACAATTATCCTTGGATTATATTTTACAGCTCACCGATATTATGAAGCCCCTTTTCAATTACGGGCGCCGCCTTGGGATCAATATTCTTTATAGCACTAGAATTTCACGGTTTTACATGTAATTATTGGTACTACATTTTAATTATAATTTTAATTCGCCAAAGGCTTAATCCTCAGAATACGAAGTTCTGTTGCTTTCCCAGGGATGGTTAAATGATTAGAAATTTTGACTTTTTATTTTTAATCTTATATGAATTGCAGCAGGAATTTTTGACCATCCTTCAGTGAATCAATCTATTTCGATCAAATTCATCAGAGATATTCTCTTTAAAAGTGATAAAGTGAATATTTACAAATTTTAAACTTCTAAATTGAATTCTCTTTTATTATTCCTTAAAAACAAAAGCTGTTTAGTTTGTAATTATATTCATTCTTTTTTTATTCTTATCAAAACTGATTTTAGAAGCTTAAAGTTGCCGTAAATTTCAATTTCTGTTTAAATTTAGTGCTAACTGAATTACAATAGCTGAATGCTACTACACCATAGGATTAATTATGGTGTGTTTTGCGAGACTATTCTGCTACGATTAGGGAATTTTGACTAACTGAAAACACTGTGTTCAGTGAAATCGAACCATTATTTCTTCATTAAAATGATTTGAAGTTGAATTAATTTTCCAAATAAATGATGAAAACCTGAATGCTCCTGGATTGTCAGATGAATTTGTCATTTGATTAAGGGATTGTCATTGGATTAAGGCTTTTTAATCTACTTTCACGATAATTAAAAAATAAAGATAAAAGACTCTGAATTTGGAGTACCTTCTTCTAAACTATATATCATGAAAATTACGAGGCAAAGTTAATCCAACCAGGGCACTAACACACCTTCTGTCTGAAAGAACAAAGCACAAATCGCATCGTTTTGCAACAGTAAAGAAAGCACCAGATTGGATCTGCTAAGATGAGACCTGGAAAGAATAGAATGAATAGATTTTTTTTTGTCTTTTGTTTTACGTATTTTAGTTTTAGTAATTAAACACTTAGTACCTGTTAATTCAAGATTAGGACTATTCTTTATTTAGTATAAGAAATAGGTAGTTCTAATCACATACCATATATCTGCAATTCTTGCAACAACATCCACATATAAATATTATCTATATACATTTCTATACTTACTGTTTTCTAAATGTGATTTGTAGTCCTTGGTGCAACTACGTTATTATATGTTGGAAACTGCCAAAGGCAGTTTATAATCAAAAAGTACTGTTTCAATGTTGCCTGCCCTCCCCATAATACGTTTAAATTAAAAAATATAGAATACAGTTGACTCGCGATAATCCGACAGTTACGGGACCGAGGGGGTGTCGGATTACCAAAGATTGATTTTTTAAAACTGAATTTTGACTTCTAAGCCAAGAAAATTTAAGTTATGTATATACAGTACTGTACGTACGATAGTACGTATATTGTTACAATACATATTGAGTACATATTTTACGGCCATTGAGGATATAAAAAAAAACTCATTAGGCATAGTTTTACACAAATGAATACGTATGTATTTAATACTAATTTATTACTGTATTTATATCTTAAAAAAATAAAATTACAGTATATAATGTAAAATATAATTTTACGTCTTAAAATAAAAAATAAAAATACGTACATATGTATTTACGACTTAAAAAAATCTGTAATAGTTTTTTGTTTCTTCTTACGTAAAGAGTCTGTCATGGCTTTTTCTTGAATATCTTCTAACATTAAACTGTTCTCGTAGTCGAGTTATTTCTCCTCACACCAACGTATCAAAGTGTTTGCAGCTGACATAACTTCATCGCAAGTGATTGTGCATTTCACCTCCGTGACCGCCTCAATCGGATCGGTTTTCGAACCAACCTGCGTCGGACTGTCGAATATCGGATTATCGCGAGTCAACTGTATATCTATTTCCAGCGGCCCTAACTGCATTTGACAGGTGTTTCAAACAGACTAGGAGGAAAAATTCACTTAATATGTTTAAGTGAAAAAATTTATCGATTTGCTAAGGTTTGAAATTTGTTAATTGCATGAACTATTTTCTGAAATGGCGCTGAATATTTTCGAATGAATTATTAATGACTTAAAATAAACATTCGAAAAGATTCAGCGCCATTAATTAATTAATATAATTATTAATTCATTAATAATTGTTTTTTATAAAAGTTATTGGATATATTTGTTGAGCGAATTGTTGTCTTTTTTTAAGAAATTGTTCTAAAGAAATTCTTTACTGTACAGATTTGGTCATAAAAAAATCGAAAATCCACTTATAGATGGATACCTGTTTCCGCTCATTCTTGTATTCCAATGTTTCTAATTTTCTAATAGTAACAGAAGAGCCATTTGTTGATATCTTCCATCTTTTATATCAGAATTGTCCTTACTTGTGTTATAATTTATTGATCAAAAATTCTGGCTATATTTTAAGAAACAAATTTGTACAACATTGCTTTACGTAAGTGGATGATGGATGTTGCAGAATTACGGTCAGAACCAAAATTATTTTAACATCTTAACATGAAGGTATGAAGCAAGTCAACTAGATGAAATATAGTGTTAACTTTTTCTTGAAAGTAGTTGCTTTCAGGATGTAATTTTGATCTATTATTTATGGACACCCACATATAATTTCCACAACTCGAAGAAAATCAATAACAAGACGACCAATCCTCATAATAGGTGATCCAATCAATAAATTTATGATAGTTGGCGGCATCTCCTAAAGCAATAGCTGTAATCTTTACTGCTACCCTCAACCCTTCGGTTCTCTACAGCATTTCTCACAGCCCCAACAAAAATCCCTAAAATCTAGGAGAATTTTTATATTTTATTTTTTATAGTTTTTAACTTGTTCACCCTTGAATTTGTGTCGAAAAAGCGGTTGATAATACATTTTATTCCGACACGTCAAAACTTTTATTATAACTTAATTAATTATTGAAAATTATTTAAATTATGCACAAGATATTTTTTTTTTTTAATTTTGCAGTTTTAATTTTTAAATTTTAATAAAACAGTCCATTTCCTTGTTTGTTAATTAGTTTCAATTCAACTTACTGGCTTTCTTCGGAATAATGATTTATATTTTAAGGCAGTTTTTTTTTCCTTCTTCTTTAGTAGCTACTTTTTATTCGGTTCGAGTCAAGAGAACGGGCTTTCATCTTGGATTTACGAGATGAACGAAGAATCAGGATGGGAAGATAATGCTGCCCTTGTATGCTGCTAACATGGAAGAAATAACCGGCTTTATTTATGGGGGAAAAGAATTCGCTACAACAGCTACAACGAAAATAATGGCTGTTGATGGGATGAGCAGCAAATCGAGAAAGATCTATCATGAATTATATACGAACACTGACATGTAAGGAAAAAGAACGAATTAAGAACCTGCGCAACCATAAAAATAACTTAATAATCTTAAAATTCCCTCAGATGAAATGATCTTCTTTAAATCATTACTTCCAGACAATAGAAAACTCGTAAAAGAAAGAATATAACCAATCATCTTGTGATATACAAGCACTTGTAAGTCGACATTGGAGAATCTATTTCGGAGCTAACTGCTTTGGAAATATCGAATGTATCAAGAGATTTCCGATATTGGGAAGTATTTTTCCAGTTTTTCTTTCAAAATTAACTAAAAAATTATATGATTTCATAATAGATATTAAATGTAAAAATAATATTTAATATTAAAAAATACAGACTAATAAGTTAATAATGATTAAATTATAATATCTTAGAAAGTTAAGCTTCTCTTAAGAAGCACACACAATATTTGTTTTCAAACATTTATAAATTAAAAAATAAATTTAAAAATAAAAAATGACACTTCTAGTAATTTAGTAAACTGAAAAACTAATAACAAATAAAAAACTTGTGAAAAGCTTAGGATTAAAATTCCTCTTCCTCGTAAAAACAATACTTTGATAGAACATCCAAAGAAGGGAGAATTTCATGTCAACTATTAATAAAATAGATCTCCCTTTCGTTACGGGTAATAATTATTATTGAGCAGGCGAAGTTTCCCTATTCCATTGGACCATTCTTGTCTTCTATTGGAGTTTGTCATTCATCTACTTATGAGCGCATCACATTAAAAATATATTATAGGCCTTGAAGTAATCGAATATCTAATAATTTTAAAATTTCTAAATTGAAAAGCAGGATTTTTATTTTGGTTAAACTTTTGTATTTGCTTTCAATATACGGTACTTAATTAACAGAAATAAATCAATGCATTATTTCTATAGAAGCAAGCAACTTAAAAATTTTTTTAATGGCTTTTGTGAAAGTAAATGAAACGCTTTTACTGTTTGGTGGTTAGGTATTTCTGGTCTCTGGATTCCGGTCATTACTGCTGATTTGCTTCACTCTGCAAATCACAAATGCTCACTTGACAACGTGAGGTTACCAAATGCATTCGTGATTTCCCCACAAAAGGTAATAACATAATTCGAATAGTTTCAAATAAAATATTAACTTTTAACCAACGTATCTCTTGAAGACCAAAGAATATCAACAAACCAATACCATTGTATATCAACAATTCGAATGAACTGGAGATATTGACGCATAGTGACCTTTTTTTTTTGTTTTAATACTGTCACCTGTCATATTAATTTCTGGCCTACAAATTCTTCTCAGAAGGTTTTCTTAATAATACATTATACACTAAAGCTCGGTTATAACGCGATCTTTCGGATCCAAGATTTCGAACCGAACTTTTATTACTTCGCGACGTCAAATGTCGTATATCGCACCCTGTTATCGCCCACACGATTCCAAATCGATTTAAAATGGTCATTTCGCGATTACCTACCTTATTCAGAGCTATTTGAGAGAATTTTATATTTATAAATACGTAAATCATTACTTTTTCAACACTTTGATGGGTTATATTAGCCAAAATTGGCGCCGCCATCTTGGCATCTTGTACAAACGTAGTCACGTGGATCGAAACTAGGTATTCATACGCCTATTAGATTACATGGGCCTCTTTACTGGTTGTCATTGGCAGAAAAATAGATCTCGATATTCATTTTGGTTAAACGAAAAAGTCCGCGATTCTGATATTTTTTTAAATATATATTTTATTTGACGCATTTTTGTGACATTAGGGTGGGCATAGAGTCTCAATTACTGTAAATAATAAGGAAACAAGCATATTAATTTCCACCTTTGATTTGATCTTAGGCGAAAAAACAGTAAATTTTGCAATTTTACAATTATACACCTTTTCCAAAATAGAAGGGGTCCAAGACCAAATCGCGTTATATCCGAATTCGCGATATAAACAACCGCGTTATAACCGAGCTTTAGTGTATGTATTTTAATCAGGGCCGGCGCTAGGAGGTTGCGGGACCTCGGGTGAGATGAATTTTGCGGGGCCCTTGCCAATCCTATTTTAACAAAAAAAAAGACGATCCTATTTTATCCTCTTTCTTTTAACCAGGCGCGGGGGCCCCCATAAGCGCGGGGCCTTGGGCGGTCGCCCCATTCGCCACCCCCTAATGCCGGCTCTGATTTTAATAAATAAACAAATCACACATTCTACTTTCTATTGGGAAATAGGCGAAGTGCTCATTGGAGATGAACAGACCAATAGATAAGAAAGTTAAAGTCAAAAGCTTTTAAGATCATTAAACTCAATTTTAAGAATTTAGTTCAAATTTGTTTTCTCCATGGAAAAAAAATAGTTGTTGGAGTTGAATAATTGTTATTCGAATAATGTTAGCACCAGTTAAATTGTTTTTTAATGAAAACAATTAATTTAGAATTAATTGCTTTTGAAACGGAAAGTGATTACCGCTTTTTGAAAGAAAGTAAACTAGTTTAGAAATGAAAAGAATTAAAGAGCATATAGAAAATTAAAACCAGACAACAGCAAATGATAAATAGATTAACTTATACATTTTTTTAAAAACATGCAACTAAAAGGAAAAAAAAAATTGTAGAAGAGAAAACAACAAGAATGGTAAAACTAATACAAATAGGTGCAATAATTCACGATATCGTATTTGTCTTCCTCAGTATGATTAAAGCAAAATGAAATATAATAGTGAATAACAAAATCTTCATGATATTCCTTGACTTTGGCTAAATCTTAAATTATTTACTTCTACACAATTGAGTTGCAAGGATATGGTGAAAAGGGGGGGATTCAAGAAGGTATTCGGCATTTGAGGACTTGACACCGGGGTAATGAATTTGTTCAACTGGAAAGCACAGAAACCGTATTTCCGCGTTGATGACATTCATGTTTTCTACTAATGCATTTTCTTTTTAACCAATCGGTGTAAAAATGCGTCCGTGATTTAGGAAGCTGACCAGTGCTACACGATGATCAGTGGCTACCACTTCCCCAGGACCGGATGTCACTCGAAACTTCTTTTTCCTAGATGAAACGGGGTGTTTCAATTTCATGGTTGATCGCTTAATGGTGGAAGTGAAGCGAGGGGATCAATGCTTCATCGCCAGTAATTCGCCACAGAAAGTTGTTTGCATACCTCGCATTTTCAAGAGAGGAAATCGGATTGCCATATTGGATTGTCAAAGCTCCTCTTGCGCATTAATCACCCTGGACATTAGAGCTCAGAAAAGTTGTCTATCAAATGTCAGCAACATTTGAGGTTTTAAGGTATATTTTTTTCAAGACTTGTATACAATACGTCTTGTAAATACTTTTCTATGGAATGTCGAATAGATATATGCTGTTCTTAAGAAAATATTAATAATGAATAGATAAACATTATGCTATGATATTTTTTGTAATTTTATTTTGTCAATATTTTTAACTGCTTAATTACTTTGGATTTCAATCGGGCATTGACTCCTAAATCAAAACTTACTTACGCTATTGCTTTTGCCTAAATTTCTTCCAGAGGCTTTCTAAATAATGAAATCCCAAATTTGGTTGGCTGAAGTAAATTTTGAAACTGCGAAACCCGTATTGGGTGTAGCGTTTTTCGTAAAATAATCGATACAAGCGTTACTAAAACAAACATCGATATTGGATTCGCCATGAAAAAACAAATTGGAAGAGTTTGCTTATCTCTTTGATGCTTATCAAAAAAATGGTGCTCATATTTTGAAGATAAACATCGCACCAAATTTCATGAAATATAAAACAAAAACCCACTAGACAGTTATATTTCATGTATTGTTTTTCCTATGCACGTTAACATTTTGTAGGATATGTATTTCTTATTTAACAATTAATCCTTATACGCTAAGCGATCGCTAGTGGGTATTAATTGATTGACCTTTTTATTCTTGATTTATGTTTTACTGTGTTTTAGTATGAATGGTCGTTGTTGTGTCTACCTATGTTTTCTGTAGATATTGGGCGGATCCAACTGACAATGGTCAGGAAACCTGAAACAAGCTGTCTTGGATTCCCGGTATCACAATTTCCAGAAATAGATCAGTGAACTTTTAGTTTTGTGCGTTTTTGTTTTATATTTCATGTATTGTTTCCTACGCACATTAAAATTTTGTAGTACTATTATTATTACTTATTAAATATTGCTGAGAAGTTACGGCATTTCATAGGAAGTAAAGTAGTCAGAACTGATCCTAGGAAAAATAGTCTCATAAAAATCAGTCAGATTTTGAATTAATTAAGATTAATTGAATTTATATAGCTTAAGAAATTATTTGCTGATTTTATTTGCTGAAACGGAAAATACTGATTGTATTAAAAAAGTAACACAATCTTGTAAATGGCCAGAATATTTAAGGAAAATACAATTTTTGCAAACTTCAATATAATTTTCAAAAACAATCTTAAATTTAAAGTTAAATACCAATCAAGCTTTGTATACCCGAGCTTTATAAGCTTTATCATCCAACTTAAATAATAATTTAGAGAACTGACAGAAATGATAGAAATTTGAGAATAGGAAACGAACAATTCGAAGGCGGGAGAAAAATAATCTTCAACCATGGTAGCCACGTCTGGGAAAAGTGTAATCAAAATTATGAACAGCGGGTGAAACAAGAAAAATCCATTGGGAAAATCCTTCAGGCTGCACTCTGACAAAGACAACTGACGTCGAACCTAGTAAAACAGTCCGTCTTTGTACAGTTGGCACCAGGGGAACGCGAATTATAGTCCATCACAGCAATATGTCTTATCACTAACAGTTGACTTATCAATGGGGACAACCTTGCTGGATTGACTACAAAGGTAGATTTTAAAAATTAAGACTGATATATCATAAAAAGTAGTAACTTTAAGCTAGTTCTGTTCTATTTCCCTCGAAATTAAAGCTACCTATTTATCAATAAAAAAAAAAAAAAAACTACAAAAAAAATACAATATAACAACAACAGAAGCAATTAATAAGGAACGCAAACAAAAAAAAGAGATAAAAGATAATAAGAGAGTCACGTTGTTGCGTTCGAGAAAACTTATATTTCAATTTATCTGTTTCTTTATTTGTTTGCTTATTTAGAGTCATTTCTATAAGCAATCTCATGGTATATAATGAAAATTTCTGTAAATTTAACTGTTCTAGTTTGAACCAAAAGTTCTGAAGACGACCTTTTTTAACATGTTTTTATTAGCTCACTTTCTTCTCTGTCTGTTTGTTCGGTACAAATTTTGCAATTGATTTTAAACTAACTTCCCGATGAGCTAACGACTTGAAACTTTAAACATAGCTCAGAAATGGATGACAATGCAATATTAACTCGCTTTCTTGTCTGTCTGTTCGTTAGGGAACCTTAATTCTTCGGATAACAGGTGGGTGCCGCATGGCGCGTCTGCTGTCAGTGTTTCTGCAAATGGCCGCATGGCGCTGAATTGCGTGCATTGCAAGGCAGCGGTTTTTTTTTTCCTTTTAACATTAACACGTTTTTTATCGTGTTTAAAATTTAAATTCGTGTTAAATGTTTAAAATCGATTGAAAAATTTCATACACACAAGACTAAAAAGCAGAAAATAATTATTTAAAAAAAATATTTATTTTAATACACCACGTTTTTAAGACGGACTAAAAAGTATAAAAAGTATAACAAAAAACGTGGGGCGCAAGATAATACACACTCCATCCATACCATCTCAATTACCTACTGCATGCGCCCCACGTTTTTCGTTATACTTTTTATACTATTGATAGTTATTTTATACTTTTTAGTCCGTCTTAAAAACGTGTTATATTAAAAAAAAATTTTTTAAACAATTATTTCTTTTTTCTTTTTTAAAATTTCAATTATTTTTCTTTTAATTCAGGCTTTATATCGATAATTTTTAATGAAGTCGTAAAAAAACTTTAATGGCATACTCGTAATAAAACGCATGTTGTAATTTTTGAGAAATAACCTGTAAAATTTCCATTGAGATCAATTTACTTTTAAAATTACACCGATGTGCCTAAAAAAAAACAAAAAAAACAAAAAAAAACTGGGATACCTGTCCAATATCGCGAAGGTCCTGCTTGCGCTTGGATGACGGCAGCAACACGACGAGACTCCACGAGCTCTCTGTAGTACTGTGGAGACAGTGTACAGCATGCATCCTACAGAGTGTCCCACAATTCCGTAATGCTCGCAGGCATTACGATGGCATTTAAATCCGGCGAACACGGGGGCCAGCAAATGACCATAAACTAAGAGGAATGCTTCTCCAGCCATAATCGGGTGACTGTAGCCTTGTGCGGTGGTGCAATGTCCTATTGAAAGAGGCCACACCCGTCAGGGAATGCAGAACATGAACTGGTGAAATAGCGGCTACCGGTCACTGAGGTCTGTAGACGTAGGAGGCGTCCTAATATATGCCAGCTGAACACACACCATACCGTAAGAGAGCCACCGCCACCCTGTATTGTCCTTTGTAGGCATGCGGGATCCAGTGACTCATGTGGTTTTCGCCGACCGGAGTCGTCCATGTGCCCGAAGCAATTGAAACCGCGATTGTCGGACCAGGCTACACGTTTCCCGTCATCTAGAATCCAGTAGCGTTGTACCAGTGTCTAGGCGAGGCGCAGAGCTTGTGTTGTGTGGTCAGCGATGGCACCCGGGTGGGCCGTCGGCTCCGGAACCCCAAAGAACACAGGAAACGTTACACTGTTCGAACGCTGATGTTAGTACTAGCATTGCATTTCTTTAGTTATTACATTTCAGTCTTACTAGATTTTTAAACAAAAATCTGTCTGTAGGTGCTGTTACAGTTACAATGAATAAAAATTGCAGTTTCTGGCAACTACAATGTCAGAAGAGGATGTACTCTTTTTTTATATAAGTAAGTAGCAAAAGAAAAAGAAAACCAAAAAAAAAAACCTTGAGGAATCTTCAATCAATGAAAATAGTAGATAATCGCATCTGATGTTTGATTTAATGTAAGTTAGTGAATGAATGAATGATAAATTAATTATGTTTTGCAAAGAAATGCATTGGTTGAAATCAGTTTAACAATATTTCAATAAAACATCCAAAATTGAAGCAAAATAACGATAAATACTAAGAACCTTTTTTTGTTTCTTATTTTGATGTTTCTTTGGTAAGCAAAGCGCATAGACAAACTCTACAGATAAATTAATCTATTATAAAAGTTTTATAATAGAATTAAACTATATCTCGATACTTTCACATAGATTCCATAACTGAATTACTCTTTTTATACCCATAAATATAAGTCTACTGCATTTACCTGCGTTTTCAAGGCTTTAATATCTACTTCCGATATCTACACGAAGTCGACGATAACTGAGGGAATAAACTTTCATTTTAGTGTTGGTTTCAGTTCAAGAGGTTGTTGTCCCGAATCTCAAAGCAGAGCAGACGATCGTAAAACCCACTTAAAGCATTTCAAAAGACTGAAATTTCTACTTTCGCTATAATGCTAATCTTTTCACGTCTTTCCCCTTAGACATTGATCGTACTGTCGAATCGCCACCTGATTCTTGTATGTATCAGAAAAAAATCAGTTTATTTAAAATAAAATACTTCTCATATTATGCAGTAAGCATTCTTACTAAAATGTTGAATTTAAAATTCTACTAATTCTTCAAAGATTTTAAATGCAAAAACTTTAATCTCCGCTCAACTACAAGATTTACATCATAAATTAATTGCATATCGATATATTAAAACGAAGAAAGATCACAAAAATATCTACATT
>JAFIDM010009631.1:151892940-151958119 GCA_023159025.1 Thereuonema tuberculata
TTATTGCTTTGTTTATACTATTCACAGCACGTTAAATTTATTATTTACAATAACTTTCTTAGTTTCACTTTTGAGTAAAGAATGAATAGAGAAATGGCTTTCATAGGAATAGACTTTTCTTTATGAAGAGATAAAGGATCAAAAATCAAGCATTCTATTGGGCTTTCAATTTAGTATTTGGAACTTATTTTGAAGCCTAAATACCTACAACTACCTTACTCTTTTGAATTTTGTTCCTTAAGATAAAACTTAAAACATAAATCAACTAAGTTAAAAGTGAAGTTAACACATTCAGGTTTACTGGAAAGACTTATCAACTGAAAGAATATGAAGTTTAAAGATTTCTCTCAATAAAATAACTAAAATGCGAATATTAAGTTGGCGTGAGGATTTTCAAAAGAAAACTCGACGCGAGACGAAGTCGCTTCGTCAAATGATAAATAAATATGCATCTTGTGATATTTATTTACTTACTTAAGTTAATACCATTATCAAACAAAGGGAAATAATTTTGAATTTCCTTTTCCTAATCACGAAGGCTTATAAACTTAAACAATCCTCTTTTATCTAGTGGATTAGTTTATAACCTCTTTAGGCAATTATTTACTCAATTAATACCTAGATTTCTGAGGAGATAAGATAGAAAGATTTTCTAATCTTCACGAAACTGAATTGTAACTTTTCTACGATTTAGGACATTTTTCGTTAATTTCGCCGAGCTCCAAATGAGTCATTGAACAGATAATGACAAAAGTGAATGAATGAATGAACAAGCTTTTGTTCCCTAATTTAATTATGTATGGATAAGTTAATTACTCCCTAGTCTCTTTGGACACTTTGGCCAATCCTTCCCTCTATGCCATGGAAGCTAACACAATTTCAAATTAAAACTAATTGAAGTTCAGCCTTCATAATCCTAAATAATTAATAAAAGACAAGTCGAATTACTGAATTTTAAACTGAAAATTACGTATCTTATGTAATTATTTACTTTAATTCTATTTGAGCAAATTTTCACATATCAATTCTTATTACAGTCGGACCTCGATAAAAAGTCACCCCTTGGGACCTTGCGAAAGTGACCTTATAAGCGGGATGACCTTATAACCGATTCATACGCATTTGTCAATAAATAAGCAACATAAAAATACAGTATAATTCTTTGTAAAATTTGGTATGTACAAAAATATCAGTTTATTATAATCTAATTTTTTAATTTAGTTGAACCAATTAAAATTAATGGAAACAGAAAGAAATTATTTTTTTAAAATTTTAATTCGGAATAAGTTGTATACAAATAGTACTAGTATACTCAAGCAAAGTACTGATGTACAACTGACCATACTTAAAATAATCCATAATACAGGACTGTCGCGATATTTATTTTGTAAAAGCCACATACAGTTGGACCTCGATATAAGATCACCCGCATACAAGGTCATCTCGCATATAAGGTCACTTTTCTAAAGTCCCGGCTCATTGAATAGGAATTCTTTGATATGCATTATCGGATATATGGTCAGGTCTTAAATACCGTAATCGCATATAAGGTCACTTTTGTCTGTGATTTCAGTGCTACACTGATTCAATTCCAGAATTTTTCCATGGGTACGATCTTTTATCGGCATCATTTCTCCTACTGACGGAGGGGACAGCTTTTTCACAAAGCACTTCATCCCCTCAAATTCTAGGAAAAAAAGATGATGAAGACGATATTCCTTTAGCTGTGTTAATACAAGATCGCAGAAATCGCGGCTGTGCTATAGAAGGGGAAAGTGAATACGTGAAAATTGATGATGAAATTGCTACCACTTCTCAAGCTTCGATTTCCGAAATTGTTTCGCAAGTTTTAGATTCCAATGCATTAGAAAGTGAGGATAACGACAGTGATACTAAAAGTGAAGCGGTGACACAAGCAGAAGCACTCAGAGCATTAGATGTCGTAAGACATTTTTTTACGAGCCATGAGGGAGCTGAAGAACATTTTCAGAAACTACAAAACTTAGAAAACATTATACAAAAGATGAAACCAAAATCGCGACAGTCCTGTATTATGGATTATTTTAAGTAAGGTCAGTTGTACATCAGTACTTTGCTTGAGTATACTAGTTCTATTTGTATACAACTTTATTTCGAGTTAAAATTTTTAAAAAATAATTTCTTTCTGATTCCATTAATTTTAATTGGTTCAACTAAATTAAAAAATTAGATTATAATAAACTGATATTTTTGTACATATCAAATTTTGCAAAGAATTATACTGTATTTATATAATGCTTATTTATTGACAAATTCGTATGAATCGGTTATAAGGTCATCCCGCTAATAAGATCACTTTCGCGAGGTCCCAAGGGGTGATCTTATATCGAGGTCCGAATATATTTGTTTTGGAGAAAATATAAAAAAGACTTCATTGTTATGCTAAATTTATTTTCTTCTTAAGTTTCCTTAAGCAGTTACAGAAGTAAAAGAATTTGATAAACGGATCCTGAATTTCTGTCGCCCAAAATTAGTAAGGGTTAAAAGTGCAATCCCTTTTAGATTTCTAGCTAGCTTAACAATGAAATGGACTCATGCTTTCTTTTTTTGTTATGTCGCCCAACATTGAGTAATGCTAATTCAAATTCATTGTTATGGTTATTTAACAAAAAGCATTGCAATCATTATTAATCAACCAACATTAGTCTACAGAAATCTAGAAAGTAGGAGTTAAGCTCTTGTGGTCCTTCTAAGTTCCTCATTTATTTCAGACTAGTTTCATCATTAGAATCTCGCGCAATAAATGTTAGTGTAGGCAACGCCTCTTTGAGAAAATTAAAATATAGAGTCAGGATTTCATGAAAGCTTTAAAACCCCGATTATAATAACAATGCAATGTAGGGATGTATTATGTTTATTATGTGTTATGAATATGGGTGGCAGGGAAGCCGAGCACTGCGACCTTAGGTCTGCTAACACTTAGGGATACAGTGACTTTGATCAAACCTAGGGGAAAAAAGAAAAGAAAATGTTAGGTAAAAAAGTATCTTATCCCTTTCCAGCTCTCTGTGGATCTGTACAGAGATCCTCAGCAAAGCCCCACAGTAACATCCTGTGTGCCGCAGGGAAACTGCCCAAAATGCGAATTGATATGGTATGGTTGCTTTCTTACAAGTAGACCTCATATTCATACTGCAATTATTTGGATTTTAGTAATATAGATTACACAAGCCAAATGGACCAAAATAATAAAAATACAACCAATTGAAAGGTGTGTGACAAATAAAAGAATGTGGATGGACTGAATGCTTATTTCAAAAATAATTAACAATGAATAGATTGAATAGATGATAGATGAGGAACATCCCATCAATTGCAAGGAAAAAAAAACACTTTAATTATTTCTTCAATCTTTCCATAAAAACAAAAAAAGAAAAAAAAATTAAATTCGATTAATTGGCTACCAATGAAAGCTTCCCAATATTATGTAATCGTGCTGCAAAATTTCGATCATGAACTTGAGTTCAGAACAACAGCTATACAATGTATTCCAAAAAAACAACATTAAACTATCTTTAAAAATATAAGATTCAAAGAAAAATACAGGCTCAAATGAGAAGGAAAGAAAATGAAAGATAATTTTTACCTGAATACATTTTGTTTTTGATACTTATTCATAGGAAAGTGTGTGGGGATTTTAACGTACCATGCAACTGTTAAGAAAAATATATAACCCAAATTACTGGAAAAAATTAAACAAGTGAAGGCATTAAATACAGACGGCCCTCGACTTTCGCACGTTCTACTTTCGCACAATTCGCTGTTTCGAACATTTTTAAAAATTCAATTTTTAAAGATTTTTGTCGATAATGCAAAAATTGTTCGCTTCCACGGAGCACGGTAGCTCGCGAGCACTCACACATTGCCGCCTAGAGTAGCGGACTCGTTTTGACGTCATTTAGGGTTCCGAGCCGCCGCGCCGGTGGCGGGGGCCTAATGTCATATGAAACAGGATGTCTTGCGTTAGGGTGTTTGTCGATGCGTTGTGTGTTTTGCCAATTTATTTGTCTATGTTTAAATATTTCGCCCTTATAAATTTATGAATATGAGTGAGAAACGGAAAAACTACAGTGTTGATACAAACAAAAAGAAATTAAGGACTCATAAACTTCATACGATTGAGACAAAGATGGAAATAATTAGTCATTTTGAAAGCGGTGAGTCTTTTGCTTCAATCGGCCGTTCGTACTACAGGTCTACGATATGAAAAACAAGAATAAAATTAAGGAATACGTTCAAAATTGTGGAAATATATCTTCAAAGATTGTTTCCAAAAGACACGGCATAGTGATGTATGAAATGGAAAGATTTTTGTCATCATGGATTGATGATCAACATCAAAACGATGTCCCTCTGAATTTTTCCATTATTCAAGCTAAGGCTCTTAGTTTGCATGAAGATTGGAAGACTAGATTAAAAGATAATACGGTGTTTCAAGCAAGTAATGGCTGGTTTGACAAATTTCAAATGATGTATTCTTTACATAATATTAAATTCACTGGAGAATCGACTGATGCGGATAAAGAAGCTGCAAAAGAATTTATTTCCTCATTGTCCAAAATTAGTGTAGATGGAGAATATTCTTCAAATATTCAATGTAGATGACTATCATGGAAGAATGTGATCCCAACAGAGAACGTATATCTCAGGTACATAGGACGATCACGGCGATCTTATTCACTTCTGGGTACAGGCGGCCCTCGACTTTCGCACATAATTGATTCCTGAAAACGTGTTCGAAAGTTGAATGTTCGAAAGTAAAGGGGTGTAAAAAAAAAACATTTGTATTCAAAAATTGTATTTTAAAATACAACATAATTAAGTTAACGAGGCGTGTTGAAGGGCTGTCAGATGTTTTCTGATTCTTAATTATGTTGTATTTTAAAATACATTTTTTGAATACAAATGTTTTTTTTTCTTTTTTTTTTCTTTTTTTTTTTTTACATCCCTCTACTTTCAAACATTCAACTTTCGAACACGTTTTCAGGAACCAATTATGTGCGGAAGTCGAGGGCCGCCTGTACCCAGCAGTGAATAAGATCGCCGTGATTGTTTCCTAAACAATTCTGAAACTCTGCAAAAAGTAGTGAATCATTTATGCCCTGAGTAAACACAAATATTAAAGAAATCCTTAAAAATAAATAAAAGAAGATTTAAATCAGTCAGAACTAGTGAATCATCAAAAATTAAAGTAGATATTTGACGAAAAATTAAAGTCGACTTCGAATTAAAGTTTTAGGATAATTATAGCGCGATAAGTCCAAAATCGATGTCAGAAAATTCTTATCTTATCGATTTTTGTTTATATCTAACATTTTATATCTAATATACCAATTTCATTATTTAACTTTATATAATTTAAAAGGGACAATAAGTTTTGGTGAATGTCTCTTCGAAATGCTGTATATTCAGCTCTTCTCGAGTTACAACATATAAACAGATAGGATCTCTATAGAATATTAATAATTATATTAAATTCGATAAACTTTTAAATTCGTTCCCCATTCGAATCTTTACAACGCTTCCAATTTGTAGATCAATGAAACGAGTTTAGTAACTGGATTGGATTTCCACATAGATGAGCAGAAAGGAATATAATAGAGATTTGTGATAACTTCAATTGGAAAAAACTGGAAATTCAAAATCACTATTCAGAATCTACATTCGTTTATCTGAAAGTAGAATCTTACAGTACTAAAAGCAATTTGTAATAGTACTTTGTGGATCCAATACAAAACCACATACATTTACATACACACACACACACATAAGCATATACAGGCAAATTGCAAGGCACACATAAGGCACTCACACCCAGGCAAGGCACTCACACCCAGGCATATTGATTTTATGACCCTCTTGGGATGAAGATTGCAACAAATAACACTTCACTTTAAGACCTCTTTCTCAAAATAAAACATTAGACAGTAATTATTGTCACTTTTGTTAAATAACAATCAGAAAAGTAAAAATCTGATATTTTGGATAGAAAAAAATTAATGTAAGCTGGCACTTTGTGTCCAATTAGAATTGAACAATAAAATCTTTAAAGCTTTCTTCCCAATTACATCTTGAGGTAATGAAAGAGGATGTTTGGAAGAAATAAAGCAAAAGAAAAGTCAAACTTTTCAACTTTGTTACCATGGTGAGGCTAGGAAAAAAAAAAGATCAAATTTTACGAACGCAATTATCAGAAAAGGAGCTGAAGGGCATTGTAATTAAAGCATGTTGTCTAGATACAGACCTTCCACATTTTGTTTTGCAAGAACTCATCCCCAAAAGTGACTATTTCTGCCAAAAAAAAGAAGAAGCAAAAAAAAAAAACAAACACGAAAAAAAAAAAAACAATCTGCGACCGTCTTTTTGAAGGATTGAAGTAAGGTCAAACGTTTTCAGTAATGGATTGACCATTCTTATTTCTTACTTGCAAAGCTACATACAGATAAGGAATAAAATATTTTCAATATTCCCTAGATAACAGTCTTTAATCTACAGTATATCAACTTTGCATGTTGAAAAATGTAACTATCACTAATTTATGTATCAGTATTAATGTAAGTATCACTAATTTCAAATCTGATAACAACTTCATGATACTTGATTTGATATTGAAGTGCATAGCAATAAATTAAAAACCTTGGTAAATACTGAAGTTATAAAAAAGAAGTTAAAAAAAAAGAAGAAAAAGCCAAAACAAAATCTGAGACCTTATTCCAGTTCTGTATTACACACTAATACAATCTATATTATAAAAATAAGTTACTTTAATTATTAAAGAGTAATTTCATTTCCGTTTCATTAGCATTAAAAAATAATTGCTAACTCATTTGAACTTCAAGTTTCTGAGTAAGCCAATCACAAAGACAGTGATAATCACCGATCAGTAATAAGTTCAAAAACGTTTACCTATAAAAATCTTGATCTCGTTATCCTAACTATAATAAAATTGTTACTTTATCTTTACCTGAGATTACAATGAAGATCAGTAAAACAGAATGAGATTACTATGAAGATTAGTAAAAGTTGAATGCTCGAGTTTTAAGTGGATTAATATGCAGTGCGAAACATCGATAGATATTGATTGTTTGGCATCTAACTTCTTTTCCATGAGATTTTTTTTTGTCATCTTCTGACAGAATTGCTCCAGAAAGACCCAAGTGAAGAAAAGCTTTCAGATGTAAAACTTAGATCATTTCTTGTCCGCAAATACATATACCAAACTTTAAGAACCTCATCTATTCTCTTGTTCAAAATTATTAGAAGAGGATCACACATAAGCATATACTTACACACACAGACACACACACAGACATACGCTCTCACATACTTAGCCCCATCAAGCCCCCATTGATTTTATGACCCTCACTCTTCGTTGGAAAGTAAGATAAACAAAACTTGTTAATAATCTAAATTCCTAAATCGAGTTCTGCCTCTTCGCAAATCACTATTTCAGAAGATAGGCCTACATGTCAATCATTTTATTAACTCATACAATTACTAAAATATGAACTAAAGCTAATCGGTATAGAAGAGAAGAGGTAATAATAAAACTAATGTATGGAAACTAATAGAAGGGATGTTAAACAAATTTATTGCCTCATTTATTACGTTTAGTTCTTATTCATACTTAAATGAAATCTCGAAATTAAAGTTGAAGCTTAGGAAATATTTGACTCTTTCGAATAATGCAGACAAGTCACATTCCTCCACCTAGAACAAACCAAACTTAATTTCCTTGATTTTTACGAACTAATTTTTTTTTTCAATGTAATTAATCAAGTTTACTATTCTCTTTTCCAATATTATAAAAATTTCATTTTGTTTAAATCTGTATCTGAAAATTTATTTTTTCTCACCTTTGAATTATTTTCTTTTTCAATTCTATCATCATTTTCACTTGTTCAGTGATAAATGTCTTCGCCTGAGCTTTGTTGCATTCCATACACTAGCTTATAGCTATTTATAAGGGGCATTCAAAAAGAAACGAGCTGGAGGCCTAGGAACAGAAACCAGTACCGGTATGTCAGAAGTATTGGCCCTGGCTGTTAAGGCACTTGTCCCCCTGCAACACAAGGCGGTGAATGGCTGTCTCGTAAAATTCCCGGGGCTGCATTGTGAATCAGTTCCGCAAGTACTGCATGACATCGTCGTCCGAAATGAATCGTTTGCCCCACAGGTGAGCTTGCCTGTGGAGCAGAATGACCTCACAGGTGAGCTTGCCTGGGAGATCATTCTGCTCCACGACAATGCAAGGCCCCATATCACGGCACTCTTGCAGAAATTCAAGTGGGAGGTTCTCGATCACCCTCCATACAGTCCAGACCTCTCTCCCTGCGATTACGCCAATTTTTTGGTCCCCTACAAAAGGCTCTGAGGGGCAAACCTTCACCTCGGACGACGATGTCATGCAGTACTTGCGGAACTGATTCACAATGCAGCCCCGGGAATTTTACGAGACAGCCATTCACCGCCTTGTGTTGCAGGGGGACAAGTGCCTTAACAGCCAGGGCCAATACTTCTGACATACCGGTACTGGTTTCTGTTCCTAGGCCTCCAGCTCGTTTCTTTTTGAATGCCCCTTATATATAGTATGGAAATTTCTCTTAATGAATAAGTATAACTCCTCTCGTATATCCACTCAAAAGAATTTGTTGTCAAAAATTAATTGACAAAACAAAAGTTAATTAATTTCTTCTCGTCAATGGTTCCATCGAATACTCTAGACAAATTTCTATCCTCTCGCCCATTCTTGTTTCAAGTTAGAAACTTTGGACCAGTTCTTACTTTTACAATAAATTAAAACGCCCGCTCTAAAAATCGTACATCCCATTTGGTGCCCGATCCTAAAATGTAATATTCTTCAAATAGAATGCTCTTAAATTTCCGAAATGATTTATAATGTGGATTCCATATAAAATTTTTCCTTGAAAATTACACTTTCCAGTAACTTAATTTAGAAAATTTCCTAAATCATAATTATTTAAACTCTACTAAAAACTGGGTTGTTTTTGTTTCTCTCCACTACTTCCCTAACTCTTCAACTATTTGGTTTAAAAAATTTTGCACGGGAATAGTTTTTAGTTCTCTTTAGTCTTGAACTTGTCAAATCTCATATAATACTATTACTAATAGATTTGAAATTCCTACCTTACTCTTCAACTTCTCACGTTTTAACGAAGCTCTAAACCTTTGTCAGTCATTTTAATTATAAAAAAATTTACTTAAGTAAATATCACTATTAATACCTTAATGTTAAGTTTAAAGAAATATTCATAATACAGCATTATTATTAGGTTTGTTTTCAGCTACAATTAACAAATAAGACATTGATTCCAATTACATTTCGCGAGGTGATGTTTGCAAGAACTAAGCCAAAAGCAAAATGAAACTTGAAATCTGTTTTCATTATAAGGCAAAAAAATTCTAAGAACGCAATTATCGGAAAAGGACTGAAGGGCATTGTAAGTAAAGGTATGCTACAAATCTTACACTGTTTGCTTTGGATGAATGCTCAACGTTAAATAAATATTTCCTATTTCTGCAAAAAGAAAATAAATAAATAAATAAACAAGAACAAACTTGAGGTGGGTATAATCACACAGGTTATCACTTTTAAAGATATGGTAGACAAGATCTTTTGAAGCCTTCTACAGTAAATTTAAGCCTAGACATTTCGCTTCCAATATTAACTAAATACAATTAATTTAGAATAATTCAAGTATTGTAAAAATAAAATAATATTTAAGAAATAGCAATGTAAATATGTATGCTCAGATCGTTAGACATTAAACAAACCATTTATTGTAACCTACTAATTAAAAATAACTGTTTACAGATAAATTCAAGCTGGAGGAAGAATTAAATTCAAAGTACATAAATACTTACGACTAAAATTTAAAAACAAGATGAAACTACTCTTATTGGCTTGTTTTTTTTAGATTCTGATAAGTAGTACATACTTTTTATTTTTCAAAATAATCCAATCTGCCAAAAAGTAAATCATTAGAATGCAATTTCTTTACCCTGGAATGTAGACAAAAACTCTTATGGCTGCTTTTCAAGCTCTCGAAAACTTGCCTCAAATCGGCAAGTGGCTCGAAAAATCTGCCAGTTACTCTGTTCTTAATTCAGACAAATATTAGAAGCAAGTCGACATCATTCCTCCTGGCGGCCAGAAAATTTATTTAAAAACTACAACAGTTTTAACTTCACGTTGAAATCTGAATATTCTTCGCTAATAGATTCAATCCGGCTTCATTCAACTTATTCTCTTCCGTCCGGATTTTTTTCCCTTTTTCTTTATCTTTGCTGTGAAATGAGTTGAGAATTGTTGTTGTTGTTGTTGGTTGGGGTTTAATGGCGCAAAAGCAGCTGTGGCTAGAGTTGAGAACTAAAAGCAAAACCAAAGTTGAGAAATCAACTTGTTTGTAGCTTAGCCGACCAGTATTTTAATCCCGATCTCAACGAGAGCAACACGAGATTTGCCGCTCGCAGATGCAAAGCGTCGGCATTTTCCCCCAGCTGCATCTGGCAAATGGCAAGTATTTGAGGAAAGTTTTCGAGAGCGTGTAAAGAAGCCATTAGTCTTCTGTAGCACAGTAACAATGGCTGCAAAATAAGCAGTCTCAGATTGGAAAAATTCATACGAACTGTTATTAAGATTTAGAAAAAAATTAATCTCTTTTAAGATATTAAAAATGATAATTATTTTAATAAATAGCACAAATAACAAACATTTTTATCTCCAATATTTTTCAATGCTATGGCTGGATTGTAAGTGGTGTGGGCGTTTGATGCGGGTTGGAGGGAGGTGGGGTTCAATTTCCGACCTCAGCGGATGTCGGGGATTTTCCCACACTATTTCTTTTTTCTCCTCCAAGCGGGTCCTAAGGTCCACCCATCCCTCTGTAGAATGAGTACCGTGTTTCTTTCCCGGGGCACAGGCGGGCACCAGTGGGATATACTATTCCATACTAAAGTTGCTTTTGCAGCAAAGAAGTCCATAGTGAAATTTTTACAGGCTGTACATTTGCAACTTATATTTTCTCTGTTTGTTCTACTATGAATTATATTACAGCAAAATTTAGTTACATTCATTAAATTTTTATATTATATAACTTAATTTTTTTCAATAATTACCATTGTTAAAGGACCTAGATGAAAATTTTATCTACAAAATAAATTTAAAAATGACCTTGTTTGAAATACGATAACAATTTTCTAATTAATACAACTATTTAGTCTATAAACTAAAAACTTTTTAATTTATCCCAAAAATTATCCAAAGCTTTGTTACTATATTCGAGGGTATTTGAACAAAAAAAAAAGAAAGAAAAAGAATAATGCAAAAAGTTTTGCCAGCAATCTATGTAAAGGAATGATAAATACAAATAAATATCAATTATCTCAGATGGTTCTGACGGAATTACGGAATAACTGAGATGGTCTTTCCCATTCTAAATCAATACAGTAGCTATATAACTATGCAAAACTTTGTCAATATTGATTTAAATTTATATTAAATCTTTGGCTACTTTTGTATCTCAAAAACTATAAGTCAAATCTCAATGAAAATCTTCCTCATCTAATCAATTTCAAATTCTACCTAAGTAATTTATTCAGGCATTTATGAATGAAATTTAGATATAAGTCTAGAAATAAGTTTTTCAGTTGTTCGAATGCTTATATTTACTTGATCTGAGTAGCGGCTGAGCATACAGCGCTGGACGGTCAATTTTGAAAGGGAGAGGAATCAAAATAATCGTGTTCATATTTTAAGGGGGATCATAAATAATCATCGAACCAAATAATAAAAAACAAAATAGAAGCTGTTTTCAATGGAATCCATCCTTTTTAGCAAGATATTTCATTTTTGAGGGATAGGAAGGATGAAGACCAAAATAAATTGAACTATAAATAAGCAAAGTATCAATTTCATGAAATTTTATATTTTGAGCTCGTACAAGCAGACAACAAAAAAGAAAAATCTTCATGTGAACAATAGGACTTCGCATGGGCAGTCAATAAATTGGTCGTAAAAGCGATTGTAAAAGCAAGTCTTTGCGTGTCCTCGAAATAAATTGAAAAGTAAACAAATTTTAAAACTATTATCTGATAAAAAAGTAAAAATATCATAGCAGTAAGAATAATTTGAGTATAACGTTGAAATTAATTGTATCGTTGAAAAGAAGAATTAATTAAAAATTAGTATATACATACTTTGATCACTTTAATCAATAAGAGCAAATGTAATTAACTTAATTTAAGGCTGACATTTCTAACAAAAATCCTTGTAAGTTAATAATTTCAAAACTTGAAGATGAGCTTCCGACTGCCTTCGGGAAAACTGGTGAAGGTTCAGACTTCTTTCATGATATGTAATTAAGCTCTTTTGAAGCTTAATTAAAACAAACAGTCATGCAGCTATTCCTATTTGGTCTTGGATGTAAAGTGACCAAAGTAAAATAAAGACCAATTTGATCATTTAAAATCTCTACCGTTCGTTGCATTTACATTAACAGTTTTTATTAAGATTTTAATTTCGTTCAATTTCTATTCCCTTGAGAACTTGTAGATTATTTTTTTTGTATTTTTTTAATTTTGATCAATTTATATTTAGGTTACCTTAACTATTATTACATCGTTGTTAACAGAGTAGCTTCTCTTTATTTCGATAAGAAAGTTATATAAAAAAAAAAAGATGAAAAATCTAATAAATGAAAGGTCAAAAGTAAAGTTCGCTCAGAAAACGTTTAGCAGAAACCGATTTCTTAGGGATAAAAAAAAAGAAGGCGGAAAAGCTAACAGTAGAGGAATACCCATATCGATTAATCTAAAGCTTGAAATGACTTGATTTTCACGTTTATTTCCCTGCGCATTGTTCAGTCAGTCTCTAGATAATATATATTACAGATAAAAGATTTTCAATTTTCCAGGAATTTGTTTCTAAAACTTATTAAAAAGGAATGGCAGACAGACAAATGGATTTTGAATTTTAAAAAAGAAATCAGTAATTTTCTAACATTGTAAGAGTTATCTTTAAAAACATACAAATAATATTTTTTTTTTGAAAGAATAGCAGGTGAGATAAAAGGTCAGTATTTTATTTTTTAATACGAAAAGCTAGAATGCCAAAAGTTAATAAAAACATAAATTTCAATAAAAATAAACAATAAATTTCATAGTAACTTTCAATAATAATGTGATAATGGAACAGTTAATTAGTGTCTTAATTGTTTATAATGTAAATGAGATGTTCGAGTTTTGACAAAGAACTTCGGTAAAATAGCAATTCAAAATATTAACAGAGGAAAATGAAGACTGTCTTTTTTTATTATTTAATTGCTTTACTTAAATATTTAACATAAATAACTAGCTCATATCGTGTATTCTTATCAAAGGTTATTATTTATCAGATTAATGTAATTCAATTACGTAGTTACAATAAAGGATAAAATATGATCATCTCTGCCATCTATCAAAATTTTATTGTTGCTATTCCAGGCTGATCAGGCTTGCGAGTTTCTCGCCAAACTTAGAAAATTGAAACAGTTGTATGGACGTCATCACGCTCTGGGAATCACATTGAAGTAAGTTTCTGAGGTCGAACAGGAATTCCCGTTAGGGGATTCCCGTAAATACCAAAGTTCCTAATGAAAGTTTCAGTGTCACGTTTCTATCAATTTTTCAGGATATCTGCAGCTAGACTGAAAGTTCTGTTCATACTAAAACTCACCAAATTATTAACGAGTCAAATTAGAAATTTTATTAATTAATGATATTAGCTAGTCAGATTTCATAAAATAAAAAGTTTCCATAAGGACAAAATAACTTATACAAAGTTTCAGATCTTGTATTACTGCTGTGCATTCCGTGACAAAATTGATAGCGGTTTGTAATTATCATTTCATTCATTTATTCCATTTTTTATTAGTTTTGATTGTTCAAATTATTATTTCGTGTCAGTGTTAATTTAATTTGCTCTAATAATAATGGAAATAACTGTGCCATGTTTAAACTACAAAAGAATGAAATCGTGCGTTATTTTCGCGAAATTTTTGGCTAAGAATTTATTATTTTGAACATATGGGAGGGGGCCCGTTATTGCATTTGGTACCTAGGCCCTGAATTTGATGTGGGGGGGAGGCTGCGTGTTTGTAAGGTTTTCGCCCTTATTGCCTGACGGTCTCTTTAGTGATTGCCGCCTCTGCATTTACCTTCACCGGGGCAACGCTCAGCAAACGAAACCATTCAAAACAAAATGGTCGAAAGTCACGCCTGTGCTGCTTGACTTGACAAAAGCATTTCCTGAAAGTTTTTGCCGATTTAAACTAAGGTGTTCGATAAAGATTTGTTCGCCATCCCAGTCAAGGAGATCAACATGGGAACCGTTGATAATTGAGTTTATCGCCATCATAATATATTCCAAAGAATTTAATAACAAATTAGGATTATGTAAATCGTTCTCACAGAAACTGTAAAAACAGATAACAGCAATCGTAACAATGACAACTACTGCTATGAAATCATCTGCCAAGACTCAGGGGACAAATAGCCATGCATTCTAGTGGATCTCATGCTGTATTTCAACTCAGGTGGGACACTGGACGATATACATCACAATAGGAAGATCAACATAATTCAGGTTAAGAATATTAGTAATGGAAGCCAGAATGTCTTGGTGAATATGCATTTATATCCAGTTTCAATGTAAGAAAGTATTGATTGAGAGATAGCTACAAGTTTTAAAACCCAAGCAAAATATTATGGAAATTTTCTTTACCATATAATGATTTATCTAACGTTGTTAAAAAGATATAAAATGAGAATCTACAGTAAGGCTAAATTAATAATTTTCGTAAGGGAAAGGAGTCGACTAGTGAGCATCTTGAAACTTAAATTACTTGTAGCGGCATCAAGATTTAGCTTCCATTTCTACTTTTCAACATCAGATTCCGAAACTTTAAAAAGTGTGTCAGTTTTAAGAATGTCTTCATGTGAATTTTAAGGTTTTTAAAATCTTACGTATTAGTTTATATACATGCTTATTTTTACTCTGAAAATCGGTTTAGTTTTCATTTTACATGTTTTACTTTTTTTTTTTTCGTTAAATGGAGGAAAATGAACAAAACTCATTTAATGGAACTAACTTTTTAAAACTTAACTTTAATAACTATTGATACAATCCAAATTTTAATTTCATGTAACAAGATACACTATAAATGTAATTATAACTCATAAACAGTATCTGAGTATAAATATGAATCTAATATTTAATATTATAGCAGCGTATTCTAATAATAATATTTATAGCAGCACGTTATAATCTTAAGCCATTACATTTTTAAACGAGGAAGTTTAAACGAGGAATGCATTAACAAATGAGTAAGGCATATGTTAACCTATACAATTAAATATTTATACAGGAAACAATAATAAGGAGAAATATATACAATGAACATTGTTAGTAACGTTAATAAGGCATAATAAACGGTTATATAAAGTAACACTTGTTAGTAAGACGTTAGTAAGCATAAGTATAACAAATATAAGGTTAATTATATATTATATCGCGTATGTAATGATTGCCATATAGCGAAATGATTTGTCTTACAACTTTAATAACTATTTACACTTTACTATATAATGAAGGGGGAAAGGAACAGTAGTGGTATTCATTTGAAGCAAGTTGCTTCCATTCTGCAGCCGGCGTTTTATTTCGCATGTTCGGGTGAAGTTTTTACAAAAATTAAGATCTAAAGATACGTTTAACAATGCTTTTTTGAAGACGAAGTGTGTCATTTTAGAAATCTTTCTACTTAAAAATTACATCATAAAGAAACTTAAAATACCATTTTAGTCATCCATCCATTTTAGTCATCCATTGTAGTCATCAAACTTTAAAATAAAACATATATTTTAACTTATGAATTATTATGAACTATTGAAACAAGTAATATAACAAATAATAATATTAACAAATATATTTTAACTTATTAATTATTATGAAGTATTGGAACAAGTAATATAAAATATATATTTATTGCTTGTTCAATATTAAAACAAATTTAAATATAAATATTAATGAAATTGTTATCCCTTTATATTGTTGACAAACGTAATTCATAGCTTTATCGTACTGGAAGTACAATTTTGTCTTGCCACATGAGCCCAAAACACTTCCCAATAAGTTGAACCACGATGTAGGCCTATACTCAGCATAACATCTATTGGTAAGTCATTCTGTCTTGAGTGGAAGATCCATGCATGTGGCACTGTTTCGTCTTAGTTTGGGACAGAGGGATCTCCCAGTTCCAAGCCTTTCTTGCTTCTTCATGGTAAACATGTAAAAAGAAAAAGCAAAATTGCAAATTAACAGGATTAAATAGTGTAAGTAAACAGCACTAACTAATGATTAAAATACAAGTCTTAACTAATATTCCTTCCGACAGTAATTTCGAAAACTGATATAAAAAACTACGCTCGTAATGTGCATTTGAAAACCCAAATTACAATAACTTCAATGAGAAGGTACGTTTTGATCCTCTAGGAGATACTAATTCTTCTACATAAGACATCCAGTTTCAAAATAGGAAAGGCCACCAAACGTTTCTTAAGCAGGAAACCCCAACCAGCGTGTTTCTATAATATTCACAAATAAAAAGTGGCATTTCATAACCTGCAGCAATATAGTTATTAGTAGAAATACGATATAAATGGAAAAACCTATTGCAAAACACTGCAACCTATTAAAGGTCCACGGTAAAGAAAATAGTTAACGATGATTGGGTTTTCGTTAATGTTTTTGTCAAAGTCCTGGATAATTTTTATATTTATAAGTTAAATTAGAGGGTAAATGATTTAGCTATTCTTTGTAACATAATTGCCAAAATGGTTTCAATGAAAATTTAAACAGGCGTTGCAAACAGTCTAGCATTTTTGTAGATAAAACTATAAACAAGCAATGTTAATTAAAAGTTGAAATTCACGTAACTTACCCTTATTGGAATAGTTCAGAGTATCATTAAAATTAAGAACGGGTTCTTTTCAGCCTGTAATGCTAGACATATACATTGAATTTATATTTCTCATTAAAGTTAAAATTTATTACAAAAGATTAATAATTACAAAAGATTCGATCTATTCCTCGCTGTCTACATAGATGTTGTACACAAGGGCGAATATAAGAGCCTCCTCGCCCCCCCCCCGAAAAAATGAATATAAAGAAAAAAATAAGTACCGTAATCTGAATTATTTTATTGCATTTATGCAATAATGAATTCAGCATTCACCGCAAACTACCCTCTGAATACGAGCAGCAAAAACTGATATAAAGTATCATGGGGAGTCTACTTAAAATTACTTAACCTAACCTTACATTAATCTTGGCTCCCCCCCCCCAAAAAAAAAAATATATATTCTATATTCGCCACTAGTAGTTCATAATTCCTTTTACCTGTAAGTAAAATTGAAACCCGCTTATTTCCAAGGAAAATTTCTTCATTTCAGTCAAGTCTGTAGTTTTGTAATTAGATCATCAACAGTTGCACGTTTTATATGATATAAATCTTGTTTAAACACAATTCAAGGTGTTTCATCTACTAATTAGAAACTATTCATCACGATTATTAACATGATAACAAACAATGACTGCTACATAAAGTAGATGGATGAAGATCTGAACTATTGAGAAAGCAAACAGTTTGTTAAACACATCGAACCGCTCTCGGTAACCAATGAGATGTTTCTATACTTTGCTGTGAGTAAAAGCAACCTAACAGCTGTGAAATAAAAGGACTTACAAATCCAGCAAATCAAAGGCTATTAAGCTTTGAGATTTAATTTTCGCTGTGTAATGAAAACTTGTATTTCCTAGTTACAAAATAGCTTCAGATTTTCCGTAACGCATGGTCGACACCATTCCTCTTCTCAATCTTACTTTCATTGTGCTCAGAAAAATTTGAATTATTTCATCAATTGCAGAATTTCTCCATTTCGCATTTATCAAAAAGGTTGTTGCAGATTCATAACCTATTTAACAAGTAAATGCCTACGAAATACTGAAGCATATGTCTTTTGGAGACTTACAGTTACTACGAAAAATCCATCATAAAATCACCAAAGAAATTTCACATGGACTGTGAAAGGCCTAAAATAACTAATGTAAGATAACTAAGTATTCGTAATATAATTTAATCTTTTGCATTTTAAAATTTAATGGATATATTACAAAAATCAAAACTATTAGGCCTAAGAAATTTTCTTTCGTTGCTACTGAAAAATGTAAAGCTTTTGCACGGTAAACCTCTGGCTTTGGATTAAAAGCTACTATACTCTCAAGATTTAAATTTTGAAATAGGCCTACCTGAACGGGAACCAAGTCCTCATGTCCCCTATGTCATCAAGTTGTCATAAACTCAAAAAGGTGTCTTCGGGTGTCTTCCAAACGATTCCGGTGTCGTAAACACGGATGCAAAGATTAAGACGATCCTTCAGAGATTCAAAAGAAAACAATTTAAACTAAAAAGTTCTGATCTATATGCATTTGTTCCATTCCCTCCCAAACAGATCAATTTTACATATTCTATCTAACGACAATTTAAATTTATTAAACCCTTATCTATTTCTGATATCTTTTTTATTTTTATTTTTAAATGATAAATGCTTTATAAAAAAGGAATCGAATGATCGGATTTGTCAAAAAGATATTAGAAATTCAGTGATTCTCTTAATTCTTAACTATAATAAAATTATACCTATAATATTTAATACTATTAAAATTGTAAAACTAAACCATGGTAAAATAAAATTAAAAACAATTAAAACAAAAGCTATTTTACAAAACTGTTCTATAAATTGTCAATAAACCTATTTTCTAAAAACTTCCAAATTTCTGAATTAAAAAAAAAAGGATTTCTTAAGTACTCCAAACCGAATATTTTTAATACTTGTATAACGCTATCTTTAGCGTTAAACTTATTAAATTAAACCATGAAATATAAGACTGGGAAAAAGAATTTAAACAAAACCTAATTTTTAAAACTGTTCTAAAAATTGACAATAAACCTACTTTCTAAAAACTTCCAAATTTCGGAATTTTGAAAAAAAAAAAAAATTCTTAAGTGTTCTAAAACGAATAGTTTTAATATTCCTTTAAATAGAAAAAGAATTTTATTTAGCAATAAATTGTTCCGAGTTTTTTAATTATAAAAAGGTTTAGTTTCGAATGCTTCCTAGCATTATTTCGATTTCCTAATAAAGCAAATTTCTGAATGTGGCTTTAAGCTGAGGATTTATTTTCTACATTACTACTCATTTATACTTACAAATATACAAAAAAGAATTTCTCAAAAGTTACGAAATTACAAAAAAAAATAAAAAAAAAATAGAGCAAATTTGGTTATCATTAAATATATTAAACTAGTCATTCCCGAAGATATTATTCGTAAATTTATCGTATAAGTCAATAGTTCCTTTAATTACGACAAAAATCCCAAAGGTAATACTAACAAGTACAAACTGAAACATGGCCCACGCCGTATTAGAATTTAGTGGCTTAAGCTTATGATAACTTGATAATAATAAGCCTAACACCCGTAGCAACTTATCAATGTTACTATATTTCAAAAATATTCCCTAGTTTGTTTAGTTGGTGAAATTAGCTGTCGACCGTTTTTGGATATATAAAGAATATTTAATATAACTTACGTACATTGTTCTTTATAATATGTTTCACTCATTTTATGCATGTAGACTTAAAAAAAATAAAATCTAAAAGTATTTTGCAAATCTGATAGCTGTAAGTGGTTTATTTTGGAAGTCAGAAGGAACTGGGGAGGAGACCTTGGAGATATTGTCATATATTGGATTTATTTAAAGGAATTTAGTTATGTTTCTGTTAATATTTATGTATATTAGTGATGAGAAACTTATTTATTGTAAATTTCTGAAATTGAGAATATATAGAATAATTGAATAATATATTTAATGTCTTGATCAGCAGGGAATTTTATTTTTTATTAAACATTTTTTTCCAAAAAGTTTCAAAAATATCATTGTTCAACTTAATTTTAGTGTTTCATTTCATACGTTTTTATAAAAATAAAGTAGTAGCATGATTTACACAGGTCTCTTATTCATATTCCATGTGGCCATCTATCCCCTACTACCCGTGTCACCTCTCCCATAGGTATGGGAGACATGACTCAATGTCAAAAAAATTTTTAAATTCTAAAAATAAGAAACAGCATTAAAAACATAAAAAAAGAACGTAAATATGAAAGCAAAGGATAAATCAACAGTTTAAAGCTTTCAAACATTTAAAAAATAAGGTTTTTAATATTTTACGTAAAAAATTTGAATTGTGTGGCATCTCTCCCAACTTTACCTTACATTTATTTTTAGTTTTATTCGGTCCTCTGCAATGGAGTCCTGAAAGTTCTACTGATCATGTCTGAGGTGGCGTTGAGAATTATTAATCTTGAAACATCAACTTACCTTTCTATTTTTTAATGAATATTTATTTAATGTAGGTGGCTCGAATTGGATTATGAGTTGCTAAATGATCCTTATGCATTAATAATTATGATTTTGCTATTTAAATTGTTAGCATATGGATGAATAGCAAAAATAAAAATAAAAAGGAACTGAATTAGCCGCTCCGGCATGGCCGAGCGGTCGAGACGGCTGTCTGCCGTGTGGCCAGTGTGTTGGAACCTGGATTCGAATCCCGGTGTTGGCATAGCTGTTTCTTTCTTCTTCTGTGTTTCGTTCTGTGTTTCTGGGACTTACTATCTCAGGGTTATCCTAGACAGATGGGAATCTCGTTCACCCCTTCTTGACTTTCACTAGCTTCGCCCTGACGTTGTCATGTTGGACTAGTTCCATGGTCCATAATTGGCCAAATTCGATGAAAGGAAGGAAGGAACTGAATTAAGAGGAAAAGTAACTAATTTTTTTAGAATACTTTGACATTTTGGTCTAAAAAGTTTTTCATCAATATGTTCTTAACAAATATACAAACAAATACAAAAATTTTCATTAAATATGTAAAAAATTTAACTGTAAATAGTGAATAGTTTCTTTTTTTTTAATTCAGTTTAATGGGTTATATCAAAGCTTTTGTTGATCTGCTAATCAGATATCCTTTTTATATACAGTATAATCTTATTAATTATTCATTTTTACACAATTTGAAATGTATTTAACGTAAGTTGATGTATGGTATTTAGAAATTTCATTTCATTTCCTTCACTCCTGAATAATGCGTAAGTTATTGCAAAAAAAATTTCCTTCTTTACTCTTTTATTCCAAATGGAAAAGAACTTACGATGATTTTGGGAACTACACGATTATCTTCGTACTAATACTACTAGAATTTTCTAAGGTCAAAATCTAGGTTTCTTAAAATCCACCGTCCAAAGTTTAAGGAAAACATGAATTTTACACTAGCCTAAATTCATTTAAATCTAAGTATTATTCAAATGTTCCGTTTGAATAATTTATAACTCTAAATCAATAATTAATTACGGATTCCCAATTGATAATTAATTGACGTCAAAAATTAGCCAAATTATCAGATAAACAAGATTAATCTATTATGCATATTACAATTTGTATTAAAAATGATCGAATTCAGAACCGATAATTACATTCATAACAAAGACAATTGTGTTCGTAACCCTTTAGAAAAAAATCAGGATCCTTGTAGCTAAAAAAACAAAATCGCTACTACAATTTCTTAATATGTAAAGTCAATTAAAATAAGGTACTTATTTTAATAGGATTTTTATAACTGATTTCGTCGATGTATGGCAATAGAGAAAATATTAATTTTCAGAAATAGGATTGTTCCCAGTAGAACTGTGCAGACCTGAAGAAACCAAAGTGGAGGACAAAGGATCAACCAAGTGATATTTCGGAAGTGCATCGCCCGATTTCGTCAAACTCTTTTAATTCGGCTTCCACGGGTTTGAATAGTTATCTAGGGACGAATACAAGATACCTGCTAGACAGTGAACGAACACATTATGAGAAGGATTAAGATCAGTTGGAACCTGCCAAAGAACACAGAGGATCAGCTTGTTGTCCGACTAATGCATTCAGTGAAAAACATAAAGCAAACTGCTGCTTCGATAATAAGTGAATGATTTACAACGAACACGATTATAACGAAATTTCTGGAAACCTTGAAGAGTTGGCTAGAAATGATGCACAAACCTTATTTCGCAGATGAAGCGAAAATGAAATTTGAAGTATTTAAAGGTCTAATTAGCAAATTTTTAAAACCATTGTAATGAGAATTTTTGAAAACTTTCATAATGTGTTTAAAAACTCCTTCTTTATAACATGAAACTTGTGATATAAGTATCGAAATTCGACTTTATCTCTGTAAAAACTCAAAGAACATTATTTTAAAATTTCACTTTAAAAGAAATTCGAAACAAACAACATTGGAAGACTTCTTAAAAAAATACTGTAGTGCAATTTATTCAGACTTTTCATGAACGACCTTAAAAAATAATATCGTATCCTATAATAGAAATTGAAATGTTGGACATAATTTGATGAGCTACATTCAAAGAAATTTTATTTCAGTCCGATTATGATAAAACAATACTTTTGAGTCTTGAGTTGATAATAATTATCACGCTTTTCCAATAATTAAGAAATCAGAAGGTAAAATCCTGGAGAAAGTAGAATAAATTTGCCCTAGTTCCTTTGCCGCCACTGGCAACTTAATGTTGTCTTGTCCTTGGTCCACCGTCCCAATGATGTAAAGGTAAAAATAAATTTAGGATTAAATCAGGGGATACTAATTCCTAAAAATGTTTATTATGTATATAAAGGTTAAAATATTCCATTATAGGGCTATGTGGCCTTTCGGGTTACAGGAGTTAAGACTCTCGATGTTTCCTACTAAACCAAATGTAGATAGGGTGGTCAGTCCTGAAACCCGGTAGCCATTCATCACAAGGCTGGGTGGACCCTAGGACTGCCTAGAGAAGAAATCAGCGTGGAAAAATCCCCGACGAAGGTTTGAACCCGGTTCTACTAGCCTGCAATCAAGTGGCTACCGGGCTAGTACATAAAGAAATCCGCAATTTTTTTATACAATTTCAATAAAAACTTACATACATGCTCCTATTAGTTAATGTTTTCCCTTAGATGACTGTCAAAATTGTTAAATGAAAAAGATTCGATAAATACTGGAAGTATTAGATTGTCTTAGAAAATTGAACTAGTCTATCTCACGTTGTTTGTACCATTGTTAAGTAGTTAATAATGCCAGTGATACATGATTTCTTTCTGCTAAATCGCTGTAACATTGATTTTTAATTGGCACTAACATAACTGAATTAATAAAAAATAGCTTAAAATAACTTCGTTATTAGTCATTAATAGAAATTAGTAATTTTGAAGTCCACAGAAATTTGAGACAGACCAAAAGTTAGCACTCAGTTGGAAAAATAACGAATTGAACAATTTTATTAGCAGTCACCTTGAAATTCTACCATCCTTGGACGTGATTGTAAAATTTAATTTTCGTCGTTACTGAATATAGCTGTCATTATTTCACTATGGAATGGTCATTCAATATATGTCTGAGATTTCTGTCAAAGTAATATAGTAGATAGTTTTGTTTGTTAGCATAGCCATTTAAATGAAAATTGGATTTCTTCTGACATAAACAAATTATTCAAAAATCACATAATTTACCTAATCTGTAAGAATGAAATAATGAATAGTCTTGCAAAATGTGATAAATAGTTCTGTCTGATAACTTCATGGCGATAACATGTCGTAAAGCAGAATATATGGGGAATTTTATTCTTTAAAAAAGCTCCTCGTTTTTTTTTTTTCGTCAAAAATGGTTTCCACATTTTATCAAGAGATGAAACAAAATAATTGTGACAAAAAAAAACAAAACGAAGACATTAACAAATATCCAGACATGTTACAACACATAAGGAGCAATTTGAATGCAGGACTTCAAGAAGTTTATTTTTGTTGAGAAATATATTTTTTTGATGTTTCATTCTTCTAGACCAGTGGTGGCCAAACCGTGGCGCATGCGCCAAACGTGGCGCATTGGATGATAACAAGTGGCGCATTGCATACTTTTGGTTGTTTTTTTTTATTATTTTTGGTTGTGAAAATAGAATTGTCGTTTTTTTATTATTATTATTATTTTTTTTTGGTTGTTAAAATTGAGTTGTATGGTGCAACTGAACTCGTCTGTGAAAAAATTGGCGCATGGTATGCTTAAGGTTGGCCACCACTGTTCTAGACCAATGCGTCTCATCATACTTCACTGCAGCATCCTATAATTCACTACCACTTTTTTCACTTTGTAGAAATTAAATCTATTAGACATCTGGATATAAATAATCCATAATAAAATTCCTTCTAATTTATTCTGAAAGAGAGAGTTTACAAAACATTAGAAAAATCTACTGAGCTCTCTAAAGTTTTTAAATAGATTGCTTTTTGCCATACTTGTAATATTTACTTGAAAAGCATTTGATACTTCATTTTCATAATACTTCTAACTCTGCCTTCATTTTTTCCTATTGAAACTCCTAAACTATTTTTTTACCAAATAGAAACAGTAAATTAATTGCTTGAAACATTTTTCATGTTTGAACTAAAAATAAGGTTGGTCCAATTATTGAACACTTTTAAATTCACATTCCAATCATTTACATTAAAAAGGTATGCTTTGAATTTCATTTTGATCCATTTGTGCATCTGGAAGATTTGAATAACATTAGATGACATATTGACAGAAGACATTTTATTTCTTTAATTTACGTTCGGTCTTTTTCAAGTTAAATTCTTGACTTTAGAATTATCCATTCATTACATATTGTTCCGATTTTGAAGTGTTAAGCGAATTTTGATATTTAAGCCATTGAAATAATTTAAAATTTTTTTATCAATTATTAATTAATATTCAATAATCAATACTTTCTAAATTAATTCCATTACTTCCGTATTTAAGATGCAGAATCGGACTATTGTTGACTTGCTAGATTTAAAATTTATTTGTGAAAAAAACTTATCCTAATAATGATACCCTATATGGCCAAAGGTATCCGGACATCCCGTGGTCGGGACGCGGAGGCTCATGAGGCACGTATTAATATGATGTCGGTCCCCCTTTTGCATCGATGACAGCCTGTACACGTCTGGGAAGACTTACCACCAGGTTTTGATATGTGGTCGCAAGAACTGATTTCCAGGCGGCCATGACAGCTGAAGTGAGTCCGGCCACGGAAGATGGGCGATGTGGTTGGGCACGTAATCTGCATTTTATTTCGTCCCATTAGATGTTCAATGGGGTTAAGATCGGCCAGTCAAGTTGAGACGGCCAGTCAAGTTGTGGAACACCCATCGTCAAACCACGGCCGCACAAGCTTCGATGTGTGTACGGGACAGTTATTCCTGCTGGAAGAGAAACGGGCCTTCCCCAAACTGTTGCCACAGAGTTTGGAGGACAGCATTGTCCAGAATAGCTCGATGCATCGCAGAGTTCTTGTTGCCCGTCACAGGAACTAAGGGACCCAAAGCGAACCACAAAGATATCCCCACACCATTACGCTGCCGCCACCGAACTTAACAGTTGGCACAATGCAGTCGGATAAGAAGCGTTCGCCGGGCATCCACCAAACTCACATGCGTCCATCGGACTGCCAGATCGTGATACGAGATTCTTCACTCACAGAACGTTTTTCCACTCCTCCACGCTTCTTATTGACGGCGGAGATGTTCGGCTTGTGAGCGGCCGCACGGCCCTGGGAACCCAAGTAGTTTAGCTTTCGGCGAACAGTCCTGCTGCTAGCGACAACGCCCGACCGATTATGAACTCCGTCATCATCAATACCAACGAAGACTTGCGATTTTGCTTCCCTACTCTCTTCAGGGTTCGACGGCTACGGTCAGTCACTTTCCTCGGACTACCACTTGGTGCAGCTGTCGTTTCACTGCCTCGACGTCTCCATTTTACAATTACATCACTCTCAGTTGATTTCGGCACGTGTAGCATGTCCGCAATTTCACGAACCAATTTCTTACAACGGTGGCATCCGATTATCATGCCACGTTCGAAATCACTGAGCTCATCTGACTTACTCATTTTATCGGGAACGCAGAGTTATGACCGCCCAAGCCCCCACCAACGCTTTTATAGCGTCCGATGACTCTTCAAGCCTTCTTCGTCATCATCAATACCAACGGAGACTTGCGATTTTGCTTCCCTACTCTCTTCAGGGTTCGACAGCTACGGCCAGTCAGTTTTCTCGGTCTACCACTTGGTGCAGCTGTCGTTTCACTGCCTCGACGTCTCTTCGTCGGAAGGGTCATTTAGTGTAAAGGATCATATAATTTTGGCCGTACAGTGTAGCATTGAAAGTTAACAATTAGTATAGAACAGTTAGGTAGATTAAGATGTTTTTATCTTTTGTTTAAAAACAGCTAGGAGGAACGTGGCTAGTTTTGAATTTAGGCGACAATTTGTAAGTGTAATAAAATAATTTGTAAGATATAATCTACTTGTATAAGTAGATTAGGC
This sequence comes from Thereuonema tuberculata, assembly GCA_023159025.1. Taxonomy (NCBI): domain Eukaryota; kingdom Metazoa; phylum Arthropoda; class Chilopoda; order Scutigeromorpha; family Scutigeridae; genus Thereuonema; species Thereuonema tuberculata. The sequence goes on from JAFIDM010009631.1 coordinate 151,919,552, forward strand.
TGATCAACCAATCTCAACTAAAGTCCCGGTGCAGTAATTTCAGATTACCCCTTCACCTTACCGGGAGGTAGGATGAAATAGATTTCAAATTCCCCTTGGGGTTTCTTGAAGATGATTTCATCCTACTGCCTGGATTTGAGATTACCCCTTCAAAATATTTATTTATTTATGTTTTATTTAGATACTTATTTCATGCTTACTGTTCGGTTTTGTTTACGAGAGCCTTCAACGCTTTTGCGTCAGGTCTCCTTTGATTTCTTCAAAACAGGGGCGAGGAGAAACAAAGATGGGATGTTTACTTTTTATAGTGTTAGATTACTAGTAGCTGCGTTCTATTTGCGCTTTTCGGGAAAGAATTATGGAAAGAATAAATACTATTGCAAAAATGCTCCTCCGTTATTTTTTTCTTTAAAGCGAAAATGTCCAAAAGTACTCATCTCAGTGTATCACACCTCTGCGGAGTAAAATCCTCCGGCAGTGGTAGCTCTGCCTTTCATAAACGCACAGTAAACACAAATAAAGTGACAACAACAATAACAACTTACTTACTCCCGGAAACTTTCTAAAACATTTTTTTTTTTTTTAGAAATAAATCATCAAAAAATACACCGCAAGTCTACATATATGGCATTCATAATTAAAGTTCACATATTTCAAAAAACTGTAATTGGGGAACTAATCAGCGGAATGACTTCAAATTTGACTTGAGGACGGATGAGATAAAGGAATTTTGCTTGCGCATAAATAAACTTCAGCTCCAAAAGTGGCCGCTAGCGCGATACATGGCGCTGCAATATCGTAGTGGAAAATGCAAATGACCAATGCCCGCAAAGACATGCGATTCCAAAGAAGCTGCTGTAAAAGCAGGTAGCTGAAGAATATGTCACTTCACTGTCTAATTTGACTGTTTCAGAAGAATCGAGCATTTCTCGTGTAGCTGCTTTACGCTGTGCCTTAACATCATTGCGAAAGTTGAGGACAATAAAGGGACTAAAAACGGGCCTGATTACTGCAAATGGTGTGCAGAAAATTGTCTGGAAATTCACAGGTTCCTTACAGGTGAAGCCTGGCACAGGATGGAAAACTTTTGCACAACATACAGTGGAAGAAGTAGCCATAGCATTACAGGAAGAAAGGATGGCAAATGTCTTGAGCAGTGGCAAGTGTTCCATGATCGTTCACAAAGTTGTAAGGTAAATGCCCTGGTAGCCTTACAAGATTTCCAATGTTCAGAAATTGCTTAATCCTGACCTAGGTGCACGTGAAATATTTGCCCTGTAGTTTCTTTCTCGGACTGAATTGGAAGACGATTGGATTGCCGAAGCTCACTTCCATTTGCATGGTGATGTGAATACACATAATAGCAAAATTTGGACAACTGCAAACTCACACATTGTGTGACAGATTCGACTTCGTTCTCCAAAGGTCACTATAGTGGTTGTGTGGTTTAACAATGGCTTTCTTTTTCGAATAACTTGGTCCTACAGGTCTTGTTACCAACACATTATTAATGGCCAGCGATATTTAGCAACCAGATGTTCATCTCTTTTAGCCAACTACGTGAATGCAATACTTCATCAGCATCAGTTTCTGGATTCAATAGTTTTCTTGCAGGACGGTGCCCCACCTCACGTACCAGGGGCGTATATAAGGGGGGGGGCGAGGGGGCCCGGGCCCCTCCCGAAATAATGAAGATATGTCCTCCCATCGTTTTTTTTTAGGTTGAACAGATAGGTTTTCATTGTTTTTTTGTTTGGTTGAATAGATTTTTTGGCCCGTGCCCCCCCCGAAATAATGAAGGTATGTCCTCCCAACGTTTTTTTTTGGTTGAACAGATAGGTTTCCATGGGGTGTCTACTTAATTATATTAATCTTGGGCCCCCCCCCGCCCGAAAATATATTCTATATACGCCACTGTCACGTACTCATCTCTGTCAAGCGGTTGCTTCAGGTTCATTTTACTGACGACAGAATCATCAGCCGCCATTTTAGTATAATGTTACTGGCATGCTCGCCGGATCTGATCCCCTGAGACTTTTAGTCGTTGTGACATCTCAAGGATATTTCGAGTGGCACTGTACGTTCTGTGGTTGAACTTTCGATTTTGCGATATCAGCACGTTGCCGATACCGAACACTATATCGAACATATCAGTAACAAAACGTGTCCTGTATATCCACTACGGTATTGAAGCGCCGTTTATTGCCCAAGCGGACACTTTCGGCACTTTTTTGAGCCAAACAAAATTCTGTCTCAGATGTCCTTATGTCAAATGTGAAGTCATTCTGCTTATTAGTTCTCCAATTATAACCTTTCGAAATGTGAGCTGTAATTATGAACATCCTATGCATTACATCCTATGCAGCCATATTTTGGATACCCTTAAACTTACAAACACCGATATTATATATTTGTTATAGTTTTATCTTAGGCTAGTTACAAACGTTCTGTGTAGACGTTTGCACAATAAACCCTATTTTAAAGTTCATGAATACAATTTAAAACGAACAAGGTAATTCTTTTAACTCTTATATATTGAAATTATGCAGATTGACAATACAGTTTAAAGCACAAACAAATGAAGAGACTTAATAAGTAGGCCAATCTTTTAGCTTTCAGTTCTATTTTTAATCTTGTCTTATTCATACACTGGCATATTTAAAGCGGCTCTATTCAGATAGTTTTTTGTTTTCTTCGGAATTCTTTTTTCTATTTACTATTCCGTAGTTATGAAGGCTTCTAACTACGGTTATAAGGAATTACTTTCAGTTGGAATATTTAAGTTTAGGAACACAAACTTAACAAGAATGATCTGTTTTTGAGCAGAGTTAACAAATTAAAAAGTTAAATGAAAAAAAAAAAATCTTTTACTAAATTGCGAAAAAGTGACTTTGTAGCGACTTGTAACAAAGTATAAAGGGGGAACTATTTTAAGAAGGTTTTGTCCGTTGCCAGCTCTGCAGCCCAAACTGTAAATCGTACAGCCTTGACTGATACCTTATTGGAAAGTGTATGATTTGTAGAGGTGGGGCAAAATTCGAGTTCCCTCTGTGGCCACTTTCTGTCAATAGGAAGTGGCCAAAAATGAAAAATGTCCAAAATACACTTCGGACATTTAATGAGTGATTAGAACCTTTGTGATTTCATAAATGGGGGGGGGGGGGAGATTACAAGTTCCTGTCTGCTCTCATTTTCTGCCTCACAAAATGAAACATTTAAGAAACCAGTTTTTTTTTTCCTTATTAACAAAGCTTTGTAAAGTATATAATTTATTGTAGAAACAATATTGTAAGCAAATATAACTACTAATTTACGATATTATGTATTGTTTTACTTATCTGTTCAATTTTAGTGATAAAAACCTTTTTATCACGTAGCTTCTAAGTTGAATAAAGGAGAATAGAAAAGAAAAACAAGGAAAATGGGCTTTTCAGACACCTGTGTTCTCTTTGATTCATTACCATTTCTTTTTTAAATAATCAACGATCTATCTACAGATTGTAAAACAGATTTAAGTTAGTTCTGGAAACTAGATGTGTAAATTGAAGTATTTCAATTTCCATTAAAACATTCTTTAAAACAACAGTAAAATATTGGCCATTTATTAACTTTAAAAAGGTTTTTCATTGTTTAAACCACAAAAGATATAATTTTAATAAGGAAATATGACATTAGAGAAAAGAAGTAGATCCATAAGATGGGAATTAACCAAAACTATGAAACTGCAGGGACTGACAATATTTCTTGTTATTTTTTTTTGTAAATTTATTTGGAAAGTATGAACTTTAAATGAAAACTAAAGTAAAAATTAAGAAAAATAATAATTACTTTTGCAACACTTTCTTGGGGTTCTTGCACATTTTCAGCTGTTCCTATTATTTATGTACAAAGCATGTGATAAAGTGACCCTGGTAATTCCGTTTTGATTTCTTATTATGAAAATATCATCGGCTCTCTTGTAAATCACGGATGAAATTGTTCAAGTATTTCATAAATTCATAAATGCTTTGCAGGAAAAGCATTGAGGAAAAAAAATTCTCAATTCTAGAGTGGCTTAATTTAACATTCAATTCGAAGTATAAAAGTGACTAATATTAGCCATCGCATAACTAGGCCTATTTTAGAAATAAACTGTAATTCTGGAATGTTATTATATTATATTGCAATTTAATAATTATAGCCTGCCGGTGCAGGATTTGGTTCATAATTCAGTTAATGCCATTGATCTTTAATTACTTTCTCCTCTAACTCGGAATCAATCTCTTCTTAGTTCGTCCATGTTGTTGTTGTTCATTTGAAAAGCTTGATTCCATTAGTATTTTCATTTGCCGCTAGGGAATGGAGATGAGTGATATCGCCATTAAGTTTATGATGGAGTCACAGGTAAAGCGCTGATCAGTTCATGTGCTTGTTATTAATATTGATTCCTCAGGGAGTTTGGAGAGATTCAACTTCGTCTTGCTGCAGTTCAGTCATCATTTAATTATCATAAATTAATAACGGCATTTTATAATTTGAAAATCATTAAGATAAGATTTTTCCTCGAAGCATAACAAGGGACAAAAAATTGCTTAGGTTATAGATTTCTTATTAAAAGAGCTATTTCAAGGCAAGCTACAGTTAATTACATTTTAAGGATGAATTTGTTGATCTACTATTTGCAGCTGCTGCCAGTGAGTAACAGAATTTGATATATCCGGTCTTCCAAAAAAAATCGATATCACTTATATTATCGCTTCTCAATGTAGATTTCTAATAAGTTTATATACTGATTTCATTTTCTGACTATCTGATAAATAAATTGCATTTTTGATTTACATTAGTTTTTGTTAAATTAGGATCATAAAAATAACTTAACTAGAACTTAGAAGGAGACAATTTTCATTTAATAAGAAGTTTCTAAAAGATCCTGAGGCCTACTTTATTTTTCAATTTTTCTATTTTTATAAAATTCTGAAAAGTATACAAACGAAAAGACTCTAAAATACTATATCTATGAATAATACAAGGGATTAAACAATCTATTTTAATATTTTCCATTTGTTAAAAACTAATAAAATCTTCAAATTTAAGTCCAATTAATTTTAATCACATGAAACAGCGGGCAATTAAAACGATTCTGATGCTCTGTTAGATGTCAAAAAGAAATTAATTTCTGTTTCACTTCTACAGCTTTTCTATGGACATTTTTATCACCTTTACGAGCACATTTCTCCCCAAGGATCCAAAAGGAGAATTTTTAAATTTTCAAAAAAGCAAAAACAAAATTTAAATTAAATAAAACAAGAAGTGAATTCGGCACAAGTTTAACCAAATTGCCTTTCTGGTTCGATTATCGGGAAGGAATCGGGAACGGCCGTATCGTCCTACTTGGGACTCATCAGCCCGATCTCCGCCTTCCCCGATAAAAGACCCAGAAAGGCAACAAAAACAAAACAAAACCAAAATACAAACATCTCTAGTTATTAACTTGTTATTATTGTCTGTTCATTATATCTGTAAAGACACGTGATCACAGTTAACCAATCATTAACTTTTCCTTTCTTCACTAGAGTTATTGCTTGGTCGTGTCTAGAATGTCCGGTGTTTACATTCTATTTGTCCTCACCCTACAATGTTTTATTTTAATAATTTTTGTGGGTTTTTTCAATATTAATAATAGGCACTAGTTATGGATCTACCTAAGCTTAAGTTCTGATTTTTGAAGCTAGGAAAGGAAAAGTGTGAGAGCTTTACCTGGAGCTTGTTATTTGACGCAATTATAACACTCTACGATCACTTACATTTATGACAACAACAATATAGTAAATATTTTCTTAAAAAAACGACAATAAAATCCAGAATTAGACCCTCGCACTAGTTGAGGATCAGTTAACGAAAACCATTTTTCTTTCTATATTTTATCAGAAAATAGCACAAGGATCACATAAGTAAATGGCGCATAAGATTATAACGGTCAAGAAATGAAAGAAGCAATATGATCCGCAACTAGTGACGGAGGCTAATTGTGGATTAAAATTCTGGATATTATTTACATCGTCGTACATGTCCAAAAAAATTAACGGAAACTGAAGGATATTACATTTTTAATTGTAGAAATCAAAATTGCATGTTCCAAACAACAAGTTACACAAATTAGAACGATATAATTGAATTTAGCAGCTCACAGTCCATTATTGTTTACATTTGAAACATAGGAACTTTTTTGGTCGAGCATTATTTGACAACTTCTAGCATGTTTGATGACACCACAACTTACATTTAATACACTAGATCCAACTTTCTTCTTCTTCATCTTGTGGTAGTGACTCTTCTTGAACGTTTGGCATTGTCCTCTTCGGGTGCCAAAAGTTCTTTTATCACCTGAATCACTGGAAAGACGGGAGAGGTTGCACTTGCATTGAAGAGCATCCGGGTTGTGGCTCATCGTCTGGTCTAGTAGGCACAAGAGAAGAAACATTAGGACTACTGTCCATCAAACGATGAGCGAGGACAGCAGAAGGATCCAAAGGCCAGACACTACTCCCTCGAAATCCACCTAATATGTTGGCTGGAGTAATTGCTGTCTGCCATGCTGGTGTTAGTATCTTACAGAAATCGTACCTGTTTAAATACTTTTTCTTGTTTTTACGCATCAGTTTAGTGCATTCTTTTAGAGAAGGATTTTTTGAGTGGTCCGAAAACACCAACATCCAAGGGGTCATCTTCAACTTGCCCGGAAGCCTAGATGGAAAGCTTCAAGCAAGATCATGTATGTTTTTCTTCAAACTATATACCTATGACTTTATTTTGAGTGAATTTGAAGGCTCTGAATTATATGTAGAAATAATTAAACATTTTTAAATTAACTTCCTTAATTTTCCCTTCAGTTTTCTGCCAATAGTTGGAACTTATGGCTTCCCCATTCACAACTGCCTGGAAATAATGGCAGCAGTTGCTAAAAAACATGCCATAAGAGACACCTGACGTTAACTTAAGAAACTAACAGTACAGACAGTTCGATCCTCCTCTAGTGCCCGATCCACAACTAGTGCCCTGACTCTCTGTATATTTTTATTTATTAATTTTTGATTTCATAAAAAGTTTATTTTTAGTCGTCCATTTCTGTTATCGGTGTCGGCTGCTCTCTTTTCTTGCCCGGCGTTTCAAACAATGGGTTAGGCTTAGTGATAAGTGAGGCTTTGGTTTCCACAACAATAATATTGAACAGTGAATGAGATGAAATACCTGCTGCTTCAGCCGTTTTACGATATATAGAGCTAGATATATACATTGAAATAAAAAATAAAATTCCAAAGGATTCCTCTCGATTGAACCTTCAAAGTTTTGTTGGCACAAACGAACAACGATGTGTTCAGCAGCCTGCCTATACAAAACGGAATACGCGGAGTAACTAATGCTCAATCGTTCACCATATATGGAGTTGTCACGTGTCTTAACAGATATAATAAACGGAGTATAATTGAATGGTATTTTTATTCACAGATTGAAAAGTTGGAGGAAGGTCCAACAGACAGAATGACGAGCTTTATTTTTCTTTAAAAAGTAGGCTAAAATGGAAAATAAAAACAACTTTTAATTAGCTTTGATTTACTTAAAATGCTGTTTCGTATTTTCCTTCGACTATGTAAGTTTAATCTAATTTTATTTAGTTTCTTAATTTCTAGACTTACTATTGATCTTTGCCGCAACTCTCTCAGCTGACAATCTTCCAACTGAAAGGCATGAGATTAGTAAATATAAAAAATGGTTAACGAATACACTTTGCTTCTATTTATGAAAGCGATTCATTCTGGAAAATTTGTTATAATTAAAAATTCAAAAATAAATAATTTTTATTATGATTTCCATTAATTTCAAAGGAAAAGTGATTTAATTCAGAGCTCCTAAAACTGTTTAGCATTTAATTAAATCACAGAAAAGACATATCAAGAATATCTGAATTAGTTACTTACAGTAAAATAAAAAAATATTATTTGGGAACAAACTTTGCAACAAATGTTTGTTCGATCATTGTTTTATTCTTTCGCAAACGCAAAAAATATGAAATTTCAAAAATGTGAATTGCATGAGGTCGACCATTGAAAAAAAGAAAAAAAAGGTAAAAATTGTTACTCGTACATAAGAATAATTGAATTCCTGACAACATCGGATTGCTTCATTACTGCAATAAGGTCTTACGGCTCCAAGAATTAAAAAAAAACAACACAATTTTCTACTTAACATCTCATTCATCTTCCTGAAATTCTTCTTCACCATTTCCATAGTATTTTATATTCCCCTGATAATAAGGTTTTCTTTTTTGATTAATGTATTTTTTTTTACATACCGAACATATCGGACTACAATGTACATGCTTTACTTTTTTCCCCAAGCAGTTATAAAAACAGCAAAAAAAAAAAATAAAAAAAAATCAGTTATTTTAATTGGGTTATTATTTAACCCTAATTTACCTTATTATTTAACCTTATTTACTTTTGTATTTATTAGGTAAACATAGTTTTTATTCGTTTTTAAAAATTTAGTCGAGTGTTTTTTTTTAGTTATTTTTAATTATCTTCATTGTATTTAAGAATGGAGATTAAGTCAATTTTTATAAAAATAATATTGCCTAAATTACTGTGATATTTGTTTTGCTTTTTTATTCAGTAGCAACTTACTCTTGTATAATAAGTAATGTTCAGAATTGGGGGCGAAATGGACGCCTTTTTAGAGGGTAGGTTACGGCAATGTGACTAAGTTTCAGATGGGGGAGGAATGAATCAAAAGTTGGCTAAAAATAGTGGAAAAAAATGAAATCTTTATGGATGCCCCTAATTTAAGTAAATCGGATGATGAGATTGTATCCTAGGGTGAGGGTGTAGAAGTAATTCCCCGTCCTCCCTCCCCCTGCTGTTTTCTCCGTTCTTCAATGCATTTCATATTTTCCTATTTGGCCATTAAGTTTTATTGTGATGCCTTCTGACATGGTTTCCTTACATTGAAATGTTTTTACAGGCAAAAAAAAAAAAAACACTCATTTCGTCTTATCTTAATAAAATAAAACTAACGATATTAATTTTTCGTCGTTTCTCGAAAAAAAAAAAAAAAAAAAAGAAAGAAAAAGGTGAGACTTTAAGTCCATCTTCTAGTAATCATTAAAGTTGAAATTTAATGCAATACGGATAAGATATTGATAGAGCAGGTTAAAAGTGGAAAGCCATAAGTAAAAAAAAATGTCAGACCATAACTAAGACATTTTTTCAAGAAAAAATCCATCCGTCAGTGATATCATTAATGCTAAAGATTTTTCCTTAAATTTATTATTTCCCCAAAGATGTAGCGTAGCCTCTCATCAAACAAATCGAAAGCAAATGTTCCATTATTCAAGTTCATATTTATTGTGTTATAAATTATCAGGTATGAATTACAGTACATAGGAAAAAAAGATTACAGTTTAAAGCGTTATAAATTGTAGAATCGCTTTGTACTACACTTCAGTATAAAGAAAAAAAAAAAAAAAAGATTGCTGAGTTTTAACTTTTATCTTCTGACTTCCGTAATCAACGGGACTAAGGTAAACGGGTTCGATGATTTACTGGACTTCTGCACCTCTTAAACCGCGAGAAAGAAACGTTGTCTCCATTTACACAAGGTTGGGTTAACCTTAGGATCCATCTAGAGAAGAAAGAACCAAAGAAAAATCCAGTTGCAGAAAAGTATTTTACCACTTGAGATACGGGTCTCATTCTGTAGAGAATGCTCTGTTTAAATAAAAGTTAACCGTTGTTAATGAAATAAAAAATAGGGGAAAAAGAAATTCCCTCTTGCTCCGTTTAGATAAACATAAAATTATTAGTATTTCGGTTTATTAAATGAATGAAGCTATTATAAAGACGCATTCCAAAGACACAGAGAAATATCAACTATTGAATCAGAAAGAAAGTTGTTGATCCACCCCTTAGCTATAGTCCCCACATTTTTAGTTCTGAGGCCGATACCAGGGCTCCCACAAAATTTTGAAATTTACGGAGTGTCTATTTAGGCCTATATACATTTATATTTTTATCATACATGAAAGATGCATTTAGTCATATGGTTTCAATACAATTGTTGGACTTACACATTACTATAGTCAATGATCATAATCAGTAAGAATGATTCTGTACTAGTAAACCATAATTTTTTTACCATGCTTTTATTAACTCACACTGTCTGATTTCCGGGTCAAATCTTGTAATTAATTTTTAAGTCCCTTCCCATCGGTCAATCATCTAGAAATTTTGCACACTTGCTTATGTCTGATGACAATACAATAATACTGATATATTAATATATTTCTATCGAGACCAGCCGCTAGGCGGCGGCATGTATAACTACTTCTGAATTACATATACATAATTCTTATATGTTTTAATCATTATATAATTAATATAGAAACCGTAGTTTTTAAGTTTTTTAATGCTTTTTTTATCCCTCTCTCCATTCTCTCTAATCAGAAATGAAAAGGAAATATTCACTTCTGCTGTGGATTCAACGCAGCACTGAAGATTTAGCTCCTGAGATCACCAGGTTAAAGAGAAGAAAACTGATACTCATTTGATAGAAAGTTTGGTGAAGCCTAGGAGGAGAAGTAATCAATAAAGATTATCTACCGTCGCTTACTAAGTTATTACACATTCACGGCAGTCAGGTATTTTTGTAGTAAGCAATGTTTATAACAACTTAATTTAATGTCTGAAAATATTACTGAAACTTTTTTACATTAAAATTTTGTCTACTATATGTTTTAGATTCTGCTAAAAGTATCAGAAAATCAGTACAAAGTTGTTTAATCGAGGAAGAGAAATTTTGAAATATGACTTCTCTTAAAATGTTCGTTAAAAAAAGGAATATTACTCAATCATGCGAAAAAGTAGTATTAGGATATCTTTCTTATGAGATACTTTCGGGAAATTGAGATATAAGTGAAAAACACTTATATTTTAAGGAACGTTTTAAGATAGTAATATCTTAAATTATTGTAATGCACTGTTTATTTACATTACAACGTCAAAATAGGCAGCTTTTTTTTCTATTAAAATAGAGTTTTACTTTTTTAATATGGGATTTTTTTTTCTTTATTTATAGATTTGGAAGTTGTGCTGTTGATTTTCGAGAATTTGTCTTTTGAAGCAGGAAACCAAGTGAGAAATCGGAGAACTGCACTTACAAGGGAAGTGCATGACCTCGAACGCTGAGAATATGAGTCATGCAAAACAGCACGTCTTACCACGAGAGACATTTGAATGATCACCTATTGAAGGTCGAAGAGAGGAACTTTGGTAACGCGAAGAAATAAAATATCGATATAATAGGACCAAAAATATACATATTTCAATGTCGTGACTATATTACTATATTTTCCTCTGCTTAAAATAATTACACTATCTGAATAAGAAACGTTTCCTACTGACCTGATAGTGTTGCACAGCTATTCAGTCTTAAAAGTGCAGGTGTGGGATTTCAATAAAGTGGTCAAAGTAAAGTGGAACAGAAAAATATGCACATCGGACTAAATCTACTTTTTCACATTCAACATCACTTCCGCATTCAAGCAGTCCAATATCAAAAGCCACACTAATTACATTTTGAAACGATGATATTGGTACGCTAATGTCATGACCTGCCTTTTGCCAAGCATATCGTAACATAGGCTTCTACTTCGGTGCAGAAAGTTGATTATATAGCACAGGTGAAGACTGATGATAATATGACGATTGTGTAACTTTACTTGTGGTTTTTCACAGTGTAGTCTTACAAAATCAACGATCCTTCTCATGTAGAGCTTATATTGCGTAAAGAGATACACATCAAGAGGTTGGCAATATTTTGTTGTCTTCGGTGGCAATATCTTGAGATTAAGTATTTGTTAGTGCACATACAACATGCCACCGCCGGATGGCGCTAGCAGACAACAGCTGAGTTTTGCATGGGAATGACTCATACTACTGTTTTTGGGATGAGGGATTTATATTCTATGCACATTTTCGTGCGGTTCTCAGCGTCGAGAACCTTGTTAGAAGAAACCCTCTGAATTGGACATTGAAGATAGTTTTGAGCAGTGAGTTTACAGACTACCGTGAGGCTTTAGCAGAACAACTGATCTATTGAATCTCATTGACGAATCTATGATTGATTTATTGACCCTTAAACAAAAAAACAAACAAACTAATAATGCAATATTGACAAACTGGGGGGAAAAAAAAGCTTATGAAGAATACTTTATTAATCTACTGTTTTGATTTATTTAATATTATTTTTTCAAATTGGGATATTCTGAAAAAAGTAAGAAATAAAAGATGTGTCTAAATTCTACGAATTTAAAATTGGTAAGAATTTTAGATATTATCAAAAGCAAATATTGGCTCACTATGAAAATGGGCAATTTAAATGTTTGCTTTTCATTAAATACATGAAACAAGTTCACAGCTGGTTCATTTCTAAAAGCTGTTTAGAGGAATAATAATGGTCAGGATTTTACTTGTATAAAGTGTTATTTTACTTGTATAACGGAAATAGTTTTAAATTTCAATAGTCGTTGATTATGGAACTCCTAAAATTAAAAATAGGTTTTGCTTTAAAATGCAATGCAAAACATTAAAAAATTTAAATTAAGGAATTTAGCATTGAACAAAAGAATTTCTCCAAATCCATGGTTAGGTGTAAGTCCGGGTCCAAAGAGGCTGGGAAAATCCAAGGGAGGCCCCCCGTGGTCGATCACGAAAAGGCTGCGCAATACAACCATTCATGATAATCGCACCTAAGAACGTGGAATTTGGCCAAAAAACAAACAAACAAAAAATTGAAAAATGTTAACTTACTACTTCCCACAGCAAAGTAATGAGTTACTCAAATAATCCAGAAATCGGATTATTTGACTATGTTTAATGCCATCGCCGATAACTAAGCCGATTGTATTTAAATCAATGCCAGGATTTCGGAATTTGTGGTCATACTTTCTGAATAGTAAATTTTGATTTGTAAAACTTTCTAACTGCAATTATTCTAAATAGGGAATTCCAACTTCTGAGCTACCTCAGCTGATGATAATGATCTTATTAAGTAAAACCGAATATTTTAAGAAATTCATGTCGAAGGTTTCATTCCACAGGTTTTCCGATTACAACAAGATGATTTCCAGATTACAACTGTCAGTGTTGCATCAAAAAAAATTAAGGAATTTAACTGTTTCCAATTGTTGTTTTTTTTTTTTTGTTTTTTTTTTAAACTAGCGAATTACACAAAATTATTGTAAATTCTTAGTCAAACAGGTGTTGATGGAAAAAATCCTAATGAAATCATTAAATCGTTTGAAATGTTTCATAAAAAACAAAACAAAAAAAACAACAACATAAAAATGGAAAACAAGAGATGTAGATTGGATGAGAAATGAAACGCGAGTGCGATAGTGATGTATATTGTTTATAATTGTCCTTGATCTCTGAAAAAAACAGAAGTGAAAAGCTTTTTGGGAGCACAACGGAATGCTTAAAGATCAATGAATTAAGATCAACAATTTGTGATAATTTTGAATTATCCGACCTTCGGAAAAAAATAATAAAATCTAGGATATAAACGCTCTAAGAAAACTTGACTCTTATAGCTCATACGAATGTAACCAAACCAAATTACCAGATGAACAGATATCGAAAGGGTACAAGTAAAGTCTATTTTTGAAAGACATTTTTCTCATGATAGCAATCAACTGAAACAAATTGAAAAAAGTATTTTTAGAAAGACTGCCTAAGAGTAATTTGAAGAGTAGCCTAATAAAAATTAATGATTTATAAAGTAGAGAAATTAGTTTAGGTGTTGTTTTTCCCTGTTTCTTTTCGTAAAACTTCAGTCTCTAAAAAGAAGCAAGAAAAAAAATGAGTTATTTAGGATGAAAAAAATTAAAGGAATTGATTAAAAGATAAAATGAATGAAATGTAAAGAAAAGATAAAGATTTTCAGGCAAAAAAAAGGACTATTAAGAATTATTTAAGAAGTATTAAAAGTGACGATTAAAAAGTAATAGTTTTGCAAGAGAAAATTATGAAATTCCTATCTGCAAATTGGAGAGAAGTATCGAAGGGAAAATTCTAAGCAGAAGGAGAATAAGAGAAAGATATCAGATCCTGGAATAAAACAAACATACAAACAATGAAACAGAAGGAGTACGAATGGGATATTCACAGGACTTCAAGTGGGAGATGGCACTTGAAGACAAAGAGTAGTTAGATGTGTTTAATGGGTTAATGCATTCGCTCTGCATCTTTAGGAGTGACTTGTTTGAATATGTATGAGCACTCATCTGCCCGCATGATGGAAGGCTTAAAGGTGGGCAGGAGCAGCTCATTTGGGCACCGAAGCGAGATACGGTCCATGGTTGCTTGATGAGAGATCTCCTCACCCACTTTTCTTCGATCGAGACCCAAGATAAAGCCTGGACCATCTCTTTGTAATTACGTACCGATAAAAAATGTTTAAAAGCTCTGAAAGCTTTAATATAACTTGTTTCTTTTTATTACTTATGTTCATTCAAGACAAAACTGTCATGATTCTTTTTTTTTTGTTTTCTCTCCGTCACTTTTTGTTATCATTAATAATAATAGAAAAATAGAAAGATAAGTAAGTTTAGAATAAAAAAATTAAAAGTTCTTACTTTTCTAAGCAGCTTAAAATCCAAACATATATTTACACATAAAAGTTATTGGCCCTACTTAACAAGACGAATTGATATGAATTACGCTTATCCACAATTTATTTACAAATACTGAAAGTGATAGTTTTGTTTTTAATTTTTTAATTGTCTATTATAAAATTTTTATTCTAAACTGTACATGAAGAAAAGTTTTATGTGATATTACATTTAGAAATTTTATTTTTATTATTAAACCTGGCTTGGTATCTAAGTTTTATATTTATCTAAGCTCTACCTAAGTTCTTATTTAGGACTGGAGGAGAATAAAATCATGGAAAAATTTGGGAAACTCCCATCATGCACCAAAATAAACAAAAACCTATTCATGCCTCTAATTAATCCTTCGCTGATGATATTTTCTTTTGTTTCTGCAGCTGAGTAACAAGATTTCTTTCCTGGAAGTGGAGCAAGCACATCACTCTGATCACCACTTATAAGTTCCGATTGGTCACTGAAATGTCGGAGTCACTATTTCCACCGTCTCAATGTCGCAAATGTAAGGTCGACGTTGGGCTCCTGCAGTAAAAAAATAGTGCCTCATAAGAGTCGCTCCATTTAATAATAGTAATAAAAACCTTAACTAATATTCACTTTGCGCTTTTTCAGAATAGAGCTATAGAAAAATTTATAGCCACTTTGGTAATTAACGAATAATTTTTCACATAACAAAAAAACATACCTTAAGGTTCATTGCTTCGTTGTGCCGAAGATAGCCTTTCTATGAATACTCAATAACTATGACTTTCAATATATTTTTGAGAACAGTATTTTTAGGATAGCTTTTACCCAGATCATTTTCATGTCGTTTATTCTTTAATTTGAAAAAGAAAATTAATTATATCTCACAGGAACCTGTGAAAGTTCATCAAAGACAGAGGAGATTTAATCATGTATTACAACATTACAAAATACTTAAATAAATAATAAGAAAAGAATTGAGACTTTTTTCCCCTCTATCTATTCAGGGTTTACGATCGAATTCAATATAAGTAGAACGTTTGCCGTTTCCTCCTTAATGATCTTTACTGCCTCTCTCCCACACTTTCATCAGAAATATTTTACATGAAAAAAGGGTACCCCCACAGCCTGGACATCAAATTGGTGCCAAAACGGAACTGCAGAGACCTTTCACGAGATATTGCCTTCGTTAAAAACTTGCTCACAACACGGCAACATGTCTCGCTTTGTCGTAGTTTAATCATCAGCCATCAACATGGAGTTCAAGTTTCTGCGAATAAGTTCCAACCAAGTACATAGGACCAATATTGCAATTATGACCTATTGTCGTAATTAGAGACTTCTACCCAGAGGAATAATCCTCTGATTATAATTTATAAGATAAGATTAATAATAAATTCTTATTTTAAAAAAGTATGTATATTGCCGACTTAAAAGTTTTTGGGGAGTCATATATGCTTCGCACATGGACGCAACGGCTCTGCTTCTATCAGTATGGATATCTCACAGCCAAAAATCTGTTAGTTTTGAAGTTGACTGACACTTACTGTAAAATATGGTAGAGGTTGTTCACCAAAAGTCTACATTTTATATCCTTCTAAGGCTGTTTTCTTTAAAAGGAATCAAAAATTCAGCTCTGTGTGCTTTGTGCTCAAAACGATCATCCATACTTGGTAGGCAGAAATCACATGATTTAACTTCCTGCGCTACATTTGCCAAAATACACAGATAATTCCGATAAAATATTTTATGCACATGAAACAAATGCTCATTGTAATAGTACATATCTAGATTTCATGAATTCATCAATTTCAGGAAAAAACAAAAAAATAAAAGGCCTCAATTCGTTTTCACTTGTCTTGTTTTTGAAAGTTTCTAACCTTAACTGCTTTTAGAGTTTTGATCCTAGAAAAGTGGTTGGAGCTGAGATGATAATGTGAAGTTTTACATTTTTTATAGGACAAAAACTAAAACTAAAACTTAATCTGTCAATTAAGAGTATATATCTGCTTAACGAAATTATTCAATTATTATTTCAAAGTTATTTAAGCTTTATTATTTCTCTAAATAAAACAGTGAATTCATATTATGCAGTATTACCTAGGCAATTAGTAAAAGAACTAGGCAATTAGTAGAGCTGCTTGTAAACATAGAAACTAAATTTGTAAATTTTTTCAATGTTTTTTTATTCATAAACTTAGGCATAAAAATTTAAACTTGATATTTTATCAAAAGACTGTAATATCGAACATTAATCAATAGTTAAAAAAAAAATATGATAATAAGCCTATTAGCTGGAGGAGAAAAGACTCAAAATTTCTGATGTACTGTACATCAGCTGGATTGCATGGAATTGGCCATAAAGTGCCAGCTTCATTTAAGGGCGCCTTCATTAAAGCTCTCAACTATATCATAAAGCTACAATGGGTTGGCGAGGCTTGTCTCAGTAAAATTTGAAGGCGGTCGTCCTAAAATTTCTCACCCAAACACACAATTCGAAAAAAAAAATCATAAACAGATCTTAATATACAGTAACTACAAGGAGTTGACATAAACTTTACTTCCAGAAAATATAAAATTGTTTGTTAGATTCTTAGGAAATATTTTTAAATGTTCAAACTTCTTTCAATATTGTGATCAAAACAAGTTTCATTTCATTTATTTATTGTTTATTTAGTTCGAACAGTGCATCAAATTAATGAGAAGTGAAGTCAAAACCTTCAAATTTTGCACAAAATCTTTGGCCCCAAAAAGCTTTTATTATCCACAATAGATCTGCTAATTTCAAGCAGTTTCCATTATTCTACTATTTTTGCTTAGTCTTCTAAGTGTAACAGATGTAAAATGTTCTCTTGAAAATTTTCAGAATACAATTGTACAACGATACAATGCCAAAAAGCACCACGAAAAATATTTGACAGTATTCTGACTGTTTTAAAGCTTAATTTTCATTACTACTCAAACA
Source organism: Thereuonema tuberculata (assembly GCA_023159025.1). Taxonomy (NCBI): domain Eukaryota; kingdom Metazoa; phylum Arthropoda; class Chilopoda; order Scutigeromorpha; family Scutigeridae; genus Thereuonema; species Thereuonema tuberculata. The sequence continues at coordinate 151,937,182 of JAFIDM010009631.1, forward strand.
GATCTTCCAAATACATTTTCATTCTTATATCATCGATCTTTACGCTCAGGATGTCACTGTATTACAATTTACTACGGAGAAGGGCACACCATGTAGAGGGTGATTATAATTAAAGTTCAACTTTCGACATGCTTTAAAAAAAGAACCATTCTGTAAATTTCAGAACGACCTGAAATTTGAAGTGAATATACTCGAAGAAAGGGGAAATGGTACGGCATAAGAAAAAAAAAATAGTTCCAAATGTTAGCAATAGATAGCGGTTTAAGCGTCATAACGTAAATGGGTTCGGCTACAAGTGACATTTCAATCGCAATACGACGGCTATGGCTTGAGTTGCACGTTAAACCAACTGTACTGTTCAATGTGCATGACTGTATCGGGTTTTTACTGAAGAAATGACTTCCAAGTCATTCAACAGTTGAGGCACTGTTAGTTTAAAGCCCATCCACCACGGCAAGGTCGTACCACATCGGTTGGGAAAAATCGGTTTTTAATTGTCCTGAGGCCAAAAACCGCATAAAAAGCAACAATGAAATCGGTTAATTATCGCGAGACTTACACAAGACATATTCAATATGCTGTCCGCCGTTTTCTGCCATAAGTTGAAACAGAGAAACAGCATGTTCCACAATAGATCGGAGTGTCTCAGAGGTCACGTTGTGAATGTGTTGAGCAATGCGTGCCTTCAATTCAGCTAAGTTTGCAATCGGATCACTAAACACAATATTTTTCAGATAACCCCACAGCTAGAAGTCACAAGGATTAAGATCAGGTGATCTTGACGGACAGGTGTTGAAAAATGACGGCTGACAATTCTATCATTTCCGAAATGCCTCTTGAGCAGCTGCTTCACTGGCTTTGCAATGTGAGGAGGAGCGCCATCTTGCATCAAAATAATGCTACCCACACATGCACGCTGTTGAAGTGTTGGAATGACGTGGTTGTGCAAAAGACTCTCATAGCGTTTACCATTAACAATACAGGTAATAGGACCCGCATGACTCGTCTCCTCGAAAAAAATGGCCCTACATTAAACGCTGGCGTCAACCCGCACCACACAGTTACCTTCGCATAATGAAGAGGTACTGGTTCAGTGCGAACGGAATTTCCGTTGTCCATATTCTGCAATTTTGAGTATTGACATGTTCTTGGAGATGAAAATGGGCTTCGTCTGTCCATAAAATGTTCCATGGCCATTCATTGTCCACTTCCATGCGAGCAAGAAATTCTAGAGCAAACTTTTCTCTTACTGCCAGATCAGCAGGAAACAACTCCTGAACATGGTAATTTTGTATGGATAGCAATGCAGGACGTTTCGTACAATATTATGCACCGAGCTCACAGGCATGTCCAAAGTTCGGGCAATTCATCGTGCACTGCACGTTTACACAACACCCTTCGTCTGTTCTTGGACTGCTGTGGCCACATCTTCTACTGATGTCGACGCAATTGGTTTCCTCCCTCTGCCGTATTTCACTGCAAAAGAACCTGTCTCTTCGAATTTCTTCATCATTTTCTCCACACCCTTGACAGACATCGGACCACAGCCTTTTTTCATAACCTTTACTGTCCGGAATTTCTTCAGAGCTACTTGCGCACAGTCACCGTTCTTGTAAAAGAGCTCAGAAGCAGAGCGCGATCCTTCATTGAGAGAGTCATGGCGAGCTTCTCAGAAGCAATGTGAGGAAAACGCCATGTATCCTGCGTTTTTATAACAAATGCATTGTGTCGTGCGCATGACATGTCTTGTATTTTGCATATTATTACGCTTAAATCGCCATGTATTGCTAACATCTCGAACTATTTTTTTCTTATGCTATACCATTTCCTCTTTCTTCGAGTATATTCAATTCAAATTTCAGGTCATTCTGAGGAGTGGTTCTTTTTTTACAGCATATTGAAAGTTGAACTTTTACAATCACCCTGTGCATCACGAAAACCAATGCCCTTTTGTAAGATGAAAAATATACACGGATTACTTCAAAAATACATATAGGTTGAGTGGTCAACATTCAGCCACTTTCGAGATATTTGACATGGTTTTCATTGATTTTCGAGTATTAGCTTATTAACTTTCTGTTGTCCAAATTCAAAGGAAGTCTTATGTGGCGTAAGTGTTGTTTATTTTTCATATAATATATATTTCATTTCTTTCTTTTCTTTCCCCCCCTTAGCTTTCCTTTTTTTTTTTTTTTTTTTTTTAATATAGGTTTTTTTTCCCCCCCCCCCCCCCCAGGTATATTATGAATGAGGTAATATACGATTAGAAATAAATAAATAATTGATTTCTCTTTAGATTATTTTTATATTAGAAGTATTGTAATTTATTAAAAATAAGACGCATATAAATATACAACTTAACTTTTTTTTTAATCTTGTCTTTTTTCTTTTCTATTAATACTTTTTTTTTTGACGTTTTGCTGATACGTTTTATTAATACTTGAGCCATTAAAATTGATGGATAAGAATTCCAAAAGTATTTATTTATAATTTAATAATGTAGACTACAGTATACCAAAATGTTTCTTTTCTGATAACAAAGTTTTATAAATTTCACCGATTGATTAATTTATTTTGATAATTCTTTAATGGTCATACCTCTTTTAAGTTTTTTAATTAAAATTATTTTAGTTCTAATTTAATTTAGAAAAATTAGTTTTTATGGACGTGCTTTATATATAATACTCAATCAACAAAATCCTCTTTTAAGGATTTTTTATTGTACAGTTGAACAATTAGTATTATTACATTTATGTAACTGAACTATTAATAGTGTTGCAGTTATGAATTGACAGGGAAAAGCGCCTTGATACACGTTTGTGAAGTTGCCCCCACCCCTCCCACCTTTCAATTCCAAATTAAAAAAAAAAGGACAACTAGATTCATTTGTGATGAGTTTATTCCGAAAAAAAAAAATTTAGTTCCTGAAAAAAATGGCTAAAATCTCTAATTAAAACATGGGAACTTAAATATTTAAATCAATCATAGAACTCTACCAGTACATACAGTATTTTTGAAGTACTGCATATGTACTTATGTACTTTCATCTTATATTCCATCAATCTACGTACAGACGTGAAACTGCTATCACGGCTACGCCAATTTTTATCAAATAGTATTCAGTGAATACTATTTTATCACCAAATCCGCAGACTTTAGTTTATTTTGAAGGACAAATAAGAGTTCAGTCTTAACGACAGCATTATTTCACAATTATTATATTTTTCTGAGCTAATCCAATTCATATTAAAACGCTTTCTCATTTATCAAGATCATTAGTTTGTTTTCTGTTCACTACAGTACAATAATTGATAGCAATCATTAAGGGATCTTTCTACATTAATTGAGTACCAATTTCCTTCATTAGTTTTAATTAATTTCATTGAATTTTACTGGAAAGGTCAAGATGACAGATAAGATGAATTATTGATCATTTCTCAGAAATCGTTATAATCTTTTCTAACATCTGTAGTTTGAAGTTGTTTCTAAAGTCTGTGGACAAATAAAATCTGTGTTTGACCATCTGCAACCTGAGACTAAGTTTAGTTTGCTTCAGTTCTCGATAATTTTTCATCGTAAAGGAATCCGCAAATGATGCTTCACATTCATTACAGAGCAAACGAGTGCCTTGAATTGCTTGGTTGGTTTCCAATAACACACTGACAACGATTGTTTAGAGCATTCGTTTCAAAACTTCTGCTTTGCATATCTCAAATGTTTCATTGCATTTTTCCATTTTCGGTGGTTGAATTTACAAACACAACGATGTTATGATCTTTAAAATGTGTTTCCAAGAATTTTATTCTCTTTTGAAGTAGGACTTTTGAAACTACATTCTTCGGAATATCGATTAATTTATTCTCTTTATAGAGGGCTAAAAAATCTTTGAATGAAGTTGAATAAACTTGCATTATTTGTTTCCTTTAATTAAAAAAAAAAACAAACCAACAAAACAATTCAGAGGCCTCTAGGATTTCGTATGTTTGGTAATTGTGATTGAATTAATAAATTCTCACAAGCGACCAATCTGACCTGTATTTTTAAATTTTTCAAAAGTTAGGGAATTGATTGCTGTTTAAATTTTTTTTCTGGAATGTTCCAGATCTCTTCCATGCACAGCAGATATCGCTTCTTTCCTACTCTTCACCTTCGCCAATTATATCACCAATCGAATATTTCTGGGACAGGGTACATAAGCAACTGGTCAGTCAACTGGCCCTCCGCTATTCACCACAAATGAACTCTGGACTAGCATAGGAGCAGCTTAACAGCCTATTTCCCAAGGATGATATCAAAAACCTATTCCATTCAATGACACACCGTATCTATTATTACTGCTCGAGGTGCCTTCACACTATGCTTAATTTTCAAGCAATGAAATCTTTTATAGCTCTTCAAATGTAATCAAATCTGTGACATAACATAACATCTGTGGCATTTGAATAACGTGATTCTTTCTTGGTGTTGTAACTGTCATAAAGAGTAATGTACATCGACAAAATTGATTTCTGAAATATTATTAAATTATTGCCTTGCAAATCTAACAGGCTTTTCTCGTGTTTCTTCCTCAAGGAGATGATTAATTTTCATTTCTCTATGTAAAATATTATTCTCATTTAACTGTATTTTAATATACAAAAGAATAATATTCGGTCAAGTGGTCAGGAGTTGCTTCTGGGATTTTGAGGTTTTTCGGTGCGTCCAATGAGCTTCAAAAGTGACCTTATTCGGATTTAATTTCTTAATTACGGACACACTTTATGATTTTTGGAATTAATGATTGATCCTCATTATCTGCAAAAATTCTCTAATAGCTATTGAAGTTTTTAATTTTATCTTAATTTTATCCAGTTACATAAATTGTATAACATAAATTGTTATACTATACTATACTACACTATACTATACTATATTAAAGTTTTCATGGTGGTTCATAATAAGACTCTCCTCTTCAATGACTACAAATTTTTCTTCTTCTTCTCTTCTTGTCAGTTGTAGAAAGCTATTTTCAGATGTTAATAGAAATTACATGATTTCATTTAACGGACATTTTTCCATTGGCTAAAAATGCATTCTAAAATGATATTGTATAAAGTACAACAACTGTTAACATTTCATATTTGATTTTGGTACCTAAGTCTAATCAAAATAATAATAATAATAATAATAATAATAATAATAATAATAATAATAATAATAATAATAATATGATTTATTTGTAAGAAAAAATGCTAATTAAAGAAACTTGTATGAAACTTGAAGTTATAGAAAATTTTCTGTTAATCAGATGTGAATAAATGAAAAAAACAAATTAATATAAATAGTGCATCATTAGAAATTGTGGATACATTAATTTTATATGTTACAGTCTTTTCTCAATTCGAAAGATAAACTTGCGAGTTGCTTGAGTAGGTTTTTTCAAAGTTTCTTTCAAATCCATCTTCATATTTTATTTATAAAGGAATGCCTCGGTAATAACAAGAAAAAAATAACATTAGCATAGTTCAATATCAACAGACAAATCGTAAAGAAGTTATAAAAAAATAAGAGGAAGCAGCTATCTATGAAGTTATCGTTTGCTTCGATTTCTGAAGCAGAAGGTTTATTGAAAAAAAAAAATGTCTATTTGCAGCTTGGAAATATTAACTTTGATCAACTGACAAACTGACAAAGAAGGTGAAAAGGACGAAATTTATTGAATTTTTGGAATATTTTCCATTTATATTCACTTGAGGTAATAGGCCTAAAATAAAGATTTTCAGAAATCATCCTTGACTGATATGAGATTCAATTTGATTCTAAAATGAATCAAGTGTAAAAAAATGCTAATTCCTCTTGAGAATGAACTTTCTTTTTTTCCCATTGATTAGACTCTTCTTGAAATTTACAAAACATTTCAAAACGAAACAAAAAATAATGAATTAAAAATTCAATATTAAACTTTAATAGAAAAAAATATATTTAATATATAAATTTGCCTTTTCTTTGAAAATGTTTAGTTTAAATCATTTATTAGAACTTAAAAATGACTCAATTTAAACTACCCCAATAAAAACTTAAGTCTTCGTGAAATTTCACACCCATAAACATTACAGTATCTCAATTCTATCAAGTTACATCATCATTACACTAGATGTAGCTTTCATCAACCATCGGATATACACGACATCAATCCCATCGTCCTTCAGTATTAATAGTACTCATGATTTTGCTAGAAAATATGGATTAGAACCTGCTGTTTGTTCATTGGATTTCAATCTATTGAATTCGCTGGCTATTGAAGTTTTCCCAATATTCTGTCATTCTCCCTGTGCCAGTCAGAGACAGTTTTATTATTCTGAATACTGCAGTATTTATGTTGTATTTGTCCTTCGAATTATGTAAAAAAAAGGAAGAACCTGGATATCTAAAATCTTTATTTCATAGTTTAAAGGATATATTAATATGTACCACCAAAACATCGTAAATCCATCTTGCACAGCATCCTACATACAATTTTCCATCATCTACAGTCCATTTCTAAAGTGGCAGCCCATTGTAAACGAAGTAAATTATATGCAGATGTTAGTATAGGTCTATTGTTAGTATAAGTCTCTTGTTGCTTCAAAGATCCAAGGAATCTGTTCTTGATATTGTTTCAGAAATAACTGATGTGGTCCTTAAGTAACTACCAATAACAGTTGAATATCCTATAAAATGGGCTTTATCACTGAAAAAGTTTGAATTTATGCCTTTGATTAATGATCGAATTTGATTAGCGAATTAAAAGTAAGCCACTAACATTGATTGGATAATTCATCTTGAAATAACAACAAATTCCGCTAAGGAAATTTACCAATTGTAACAAACTCTTTTCACTTTCAGTCACGCGCTACAGTAGAAATAGTGTAAACTGGCTTCACCGGGAATGATAACAGCATTCGTTACGAGTCTATCAACAGTAATTCTTGACTATTATTCCTATAGTATTGGTGCGCATTTAGTCCCATGTCACCTTAATATCATTTTCTAAGCTGGTTAACTAAATTTTTGCCTAACCTGGTTATTGCCCTTTCTTATTTTAAGACTGATAAAGACGACATTTTTTGACTAACAGAGCTTATTCGACTTTTTATTCTGATTTCTGAAAATAAAATAAAACAATAATAATAAAAAAAATCTTTGTAAAAGTAATATCTAAAGATATGTTTTTAAGACAAGATTTAAAGATTGATATACATCAATTCAGTTACTTACATATGCCTTTCTTTTCCAATAATTTTGAAAATTGCTTCTTTTTTTGGCAAATCAAGCTTTTAGAATTGTCAGTTGCGAGAAACCGGAAATGACTATTCTTATTTTATTATTAGGGACGGAAGATGTGATTATGCTTCAGTAGAGATAATGAGGTTTTGAAAGTTTTCGTTTTGCTCCCGAGGGTGAATGACCGAGGCTCAGTTAACAGAATTTATCGTGAATCATTTTACATTTCATGTTAGGTTCCCTGGCATTGGTTCTCTGGCATTTTACATTTTTAAGGTACCTTTTATTAAATCCAATACCTTTATGATATAAAAACCTAATTTACGATATCCTGACAGCCAAATCAAACTATCGGAAAAAAACTAAATGCTTTCTAATTTCCTCGGTTAAATGGGATTCCTAAATTATTTTTGTTTTCCTTTTTTTTTTTTGTAAATTACAGAATCATCAAGACGAGGTGCTACTAAATAACTATTTCTTACTCTAATATATACTTAGAAAGTTTGTCTATTACTTGTCGCAGTACATTTCTATGAAAGTTGTGACCCACAAAACTTTTACACAGTGTTAGGAGGACATTTAACAACGTGATAATATATATGCTTCAGCTCAATCTGCTATATGGGTCTTGAGTTTTGGTTTCATTTTTGCAGTATGATGCTTTGCTGACTTCTCTGTTCTTCAACTGCGAAGGTTATTCACAGTTTGCTTCACAATATCTTTATTCATGAAATCAACAAAAATAAACAACTTTAACGTGGGAAGTATCTTTTTGATTATATAAGTTTTCGAGTTAAATTTCCCAGAAAATAAAAGAAATAGTGACGAATGTGAAATTTGAATGTTTTTTATTTTAATCGGAATCTAATACATCTGTGTCGAGATTATTAATTCTCAATCCTTACTAAAAATTAAATTCTAGCTATCGTCAGAGTTTTCTGTCTTTACCGTAGAAATGAAAAAATGTTTAGTGTCAATGGTATGGTTACAGGCTAAAGATATCTAAAAGGGTGACTTGGAATCTATACATGCTTAGTTATTAAAAATAAAACTGTACATTAATTTTTTAATCCCGTAAAAAAAAAACGTAATATTCGTAGATTTAAATTAATCGTAGTCTTTTCATTAGCTACTTCCACTTCCCCATCCCTATCATCTATTGAGTCACATTTCAGATTCTTATAAATGTCATAATAAATACATTGGTGGAATAAACTTGAGCATTGCTTTATCAACTTTAAACTATGTCTTCTCGTTAGGACGACCATTAGATAAACCGAAACGATTGCCTTTTGATCAGGCATTAACTGATCAAAAAGGCTATCGTTTCTGTTTCTTCCTCTTGTAGTTTACATCTTGATCCACTATCCACAGAGGTGAATATGTCATAAAGTTTGGTTCTCAAGAGTTACAGAAATATATCGTAAGTTGCTTCTCGAAGCCTCACTGGGTGTCCTTTCATCCCCTTCTTTCTGTTCACTAGTGATTGCTCAATGGTGTGCGATTCTTTATATCATCTTTCTCCATTGGTAATACAACAAAAGTTTTCTTTTTTCGTGCGTTGGCAATAAGTTTCACCCACTCCTCTGGAGAGTATACAGTATTGTTTGTTGCATCCGTTCGATTAACCCAAAATCCCATCAGTTGGCCTGTTGGTACAAAAAACAAAAAAAAATGGCCAGGCACAAAAAACTGTGTTTAATTAACTATGAAGAATTAAATGGTAAGTTAACAAGAAAATCTGAGAAAAAAATTCTATTAATAGAGGAAGGTGACCATATTTCGGATACCATTTTGTTTTTAATTTTAAGAATTTAAAATATTGAAGTTTTGGTTAAGAATTTTACTTTTTCTTCTATAAATAATTTTAGATCCCGAACTGGTAAATATCCATTATAAAAAATAGATAGTTTAATTATTTTTTTTGCATAACATTGCTGTTTTTGTTGTGAAGCAAATGGGGTCTTAATTTTGGATACTAAGAATTTCAGGTTAATAATTATGATAATGTAATTAAATGAAACATACAATGCAAATACAGTAACTTATTTGAGTAATGACTTTATGACATTATAATAAAATTAACGACATTATACATTAAAAATAATGAAAGGAATACAAAAATAAAAATATCAATATGTTTATTCAAGACATTCTGCGCAAATAAATTTAGCCTTATTTTTAAATCCTGTAAAGATAGAAGATGGATACAAGAGGTTCTATGTTGCTGTCTACCGTTATTTCTTCTACACGAACTTCAGCCTTTGGGGGTGCTTTCTATAGCAAACGGATATCCGAAATTAGGCACCATTGACTATCCGAAATTAGGATGTTATGACAAATATTTTTTAATCAACATTTGAAACTAACCTTAAAATCATACACAACGATGCGACTTGCCACTTAAACGATATTTTATGAAGGTCATTATACTCTTTAAAACAAATTATTAGAACTAACCACTTGCGCTCCAGCTGTGTTCGAAGTTGGCATCTTTAATAATTCACTTTTTGTAATATTTTTAAATTATTTATTGTTGCGTACATGCAGATCAAAGGCTCACGACGACAAGACAGAATACATATTGCGGCCAGAGCTTCCGCTCATGGTAGACACTAATGCAATCTGCTGACCGGTATGCGATTTATCACGCTATCCGAAATTAAGGCACCATCCGAAATATGGTCACTTTCCTCTACTAAACAACTAATGATCAAAAGAAGAAAAATGAAGATTAGCAAGAATTTTTCTGTGATGCGAATAGAATACGACGAGCTTTGTAAAACAGTTCGAAAAAACATTACTGAGGATATCAGGAACTACAATTGTGAACTCGCAGAAAAGTAGTAGGGGAAAATAAAATTCTAAAAGCTGCAAACGTCTTTATACAAGGTAAGAAGTTCGTAAGGCCTCTAAAAAAAAAAGCTGGCATCGCTATTAGAAATTGTGGGGAAATTATAAAATATGTTGAAAAATGCCCCCCCCCCCCCATCAAATTCAGGGCCCAGGTATCAAATTAAGTAACGGGCTCCCTCCTACGTATTGGTCAAAATCCTAGATTTTATGGAAATGGTTTATATAAAATGTAATATGATTATAATAATGTCTCAAAGTGATTCACATTTTTTTTTCGGTTAAGACCTCAGCCCGGGCCCCTTTGATGGCCGGATCCCGGTGCTGAGGGACCAACAGACCCCTCGCTTGTGGGGGCCCTGACAAAACCTAATATGGCATGACCTTCCAAAGTTAAGAGAATTCTCAATTTTGATGAGATTTAACAAGATTAATCATATTTTTCAACATTTAATGTCAATTAATGAACAGTAGTAATTAAATGACGTAACCATTTAATTATTTCTTCCATTTTCGTCTTCGTCTACATAGTTTGTATCAAACCTATGAACCCACTCGAGAATTTAACTCGTTTATTAAAATTATAATAATTTTAGGATTGATTTTAGATATTTTTCTAATTTTTCAAGAATCTTCTGTAAGAAATCAATCTTAATTACTATATTTATACATTACAGAAAGGTTACTTACAGAAGTTTCGGTGCATCAAGATTACTGTTCGGGGCCCCTTATGCATTTCCATGGTATCGGAACGACTCCTTGAACAGGGAAACGAAGCACCGATCTTTTTTAATTTTCTTTGATTTTCTACTGGTTCACACAAAAAGAAAAACATTATTTCATAGGGGCAGTTGCCGTGACGTCACACAAATTAACAGAAAATAGCCATTGTCAATGTATAGCTATTGTCACCACCGGGGGTGCATTAAGGGCGGAGCGGTTGGGGGGGGGGGCCTGTGTGTTACTAAGTTTCCGCCCTTCCTGCCTGACTGTCTCTTTAGTGATTGCCGCCTCTGCATTTATCTTCACCGGGGCAACGCTCAGCAAACGAAACCATTCAAAACAAAAGGGTCGAAAGTCACGCCTGTGCTGGTTGACTTTGACAAAACCACTTCCTTTCTGAATTTTTTACCGATTTTAAACTAAGGTGTTCGATAAAGATTTGTTCGCCATCCCAGTCAAGGAGGTTAACATGGGAACTGTTGAAAATTGAATTTATCGCCATCATAATATATTCCAAAGAATTTAATAACAAATTAGGATTATGTAAATCGTTCTCACAGAAACTGTAAAAACAGATAACAGCAATCGTAACAATGACAACTACTGCTATGAAATCATCTGCCAAGACTCGGGGGACAAATAGCCATGCATTCTAGTGGATCTCATGCTGTATTTCAACTCAGGTGGGACACTGGACGATATCACAATGGGAAGATCAACATAATTCAGGTAAAGAATGTTAGTAATGGAAGCCAGAATGACTTGGTGAATATGCATTTGTATCTGGTTTCAATGTCAGAAAGTATTGTTAGATAGCTACAAGTTTTTAAACCCAAGCAAAATATTACGGAAATTTTCTTTACCTTGAAAGCAAGTTTAATGTCCGTAATTATTCATAAATGGAATGAGAAAATCGCCAACCGGACAATAAATATGCCTTCGCACATTGAGCCAACATCAACGGGAATTCTGTACAGCTGTTTCATCCTTATTAGGAATCATCAGCAAAATATACCCTTGGTGTTTGGCTCAGATGCTCGAAAGCTGTACCTAAAAGCATTCTCGATCCCGGGAATGGGCCGCCGGGATAAAAAACAATAAAATAAAAAATGATCCTGAAAGATCCAATGTTTTAACCCCTTGTCCTTTCACTGAAAGGCACTAAGGAAATTAATTACAAAAAGGCAACATCAAAAGTTCAATTGAAAGCAAGTTTAACGTTTCTTTACCTTATTAACGATTTATCTAACGTTGTTAAAAGATGTAAAATGAGAATCTACAGCAAGGTTAAATAAATAATTTTCATAAGGGAAGGGAGTCAACTTGTGAGCATCTTAAACTTGTAAAATACTTATAGCGGATTTAGTTTCCATTTATACTTTTCAACTTACGTTTCCGAAACTTTAAAAGGTGTGCCTGTTTTAAGAATGTCTTCAAGTGAATTTTAAGTTTTTAAAATCTTACGTATTAGTTTATATATATGCTTATTTGTACTCTGAAAATCGGTTTACTTTTCATTTCAAAGGTTTTAATTTTTTTTTTTTCGTTAAATGGAGAAAAATGAACAAAACTCATATAATGGAACTAACTTCTAAAACAACTTTAATAACTATTAATATACATGAAATTAAAATTTGGCAGTAACAAGATTGAGATCAAACAGAATCCGAGACGAATATGAATCTATTTACAGCAACACGTTATAAATAATCTTAACATTTTTAACGAGGAAGTGTCACAATGCATAAATTAACAAATGAGTAAACATAAATATTTAATTGTATAAATTAAAATGTTATGTAACATTAGTAATAGATAAATATATAGTAAGGGATAAATATATAATGAACATTGTTAGTAACGTTAATAAGGCATAATAAGCGTTTATATAAAGAAACACTTGTTAGTAAGACGTTAGTAAGCGTAAGTGTAACAAATATAAGGCTAAATATGTATTATATCGCATATGTAATGATTGCGATATAGCGAAATGATTTGTCTTACAACTTTAATAACTATTTACACTTCACTATATAATGAAGGGGGAAAGGAACAGTAGTGGTATTCATTTGAAGCAAGTTGCTTCCATTCTGCAGCCGGCATTTTATTTCACATGTTCGGGTGAAGTTTTTACAAAAATTAAGATCTAAAGATACGTTTAACAATGCTTTTTTGAAGACGAAGCGTGTCATTTTAGAAATCTTTCTACTTATAAATTACATCATAAAGAAACTTAAAATACAATTTTAGTCATCCATTTTAGTCATCAAACTTTAAAATAAAACATATATTTTAACTTATGAATAATTATGAATTATTGAAACTACTAATATAACAAATATTAATAAGTAATATTAACAAATATATTTTAATTGATGGAATAAAAGTTCAGCCTACGCACACACAATAAGAAAATAAAACAAAATGAGAAAAAAAATAAAATAAAAAAACGTCACGATCGATTTCGTTAGAACTCAGGCTAACATCATCTGGTGAAGAAAATAACACAAGATCCAGTCTTTATCATTCAACATTCTTTATCACTTCAACATTCATCATGTAATAGCCGAGAACTCTATAGGCAATATTGAACCATTCTAAAAATGGATTGGTTCTTCACTTCCTACATCCCTACTGCAAATATCAGTTTACCTCATCTACATCCGAATATTCATTGGTTTAGAACTGTGTCTTTGCCTATAAAGACTGGATCTTGTGTTATTTTCTTCACCAGATGTTAGCCTGAGCGCTAACGAAATCGATCGTGACGTTTTTATTTTATTATATTTTTTTTTTGTCATTTTGTTTTATTTTCTTAGAATAAAAGTTCAGCTTACGCACATACTATCAATTATATTTCACGCACGTTAAACTTATATTCTTCGTTTAAAATTTTTTAACTTGTGAATTATTAAGAATTATTGAAACAAGTAATATAACGAATATATATTTATTGCTTGTTCAATATTAAAACAAATTTAAATATAAATATTAATGAAATTGTTATCCCTTTATATTGTTGACAAACGTAATTCATAGCTTTATCATACTGGAAGTACAATTTTGTCTTGCCAAAGAAGCCCAAAACACTTCCCAATAAGTTGAACCACGATGTAGGCCTATACTCAGCATAACATCTATTGGAAAGTCATTCTGTCTTGAGTGGAAGATCCATGCATCCGAGTGGCACTGTTTCGTCTGTGAGTTTGGGACAGAGGGATCTCCCAGTTCCAAGCCTTTCTTGCTTCTTCATGATAACATGTAAAGAGGAAAAGCAAAATTGCAAATTAACACGATTAATTAGTGGAAGTAAACAGCCCTAACTAATGATTAAAATACAAGTCTTAACTAATTTTCTTTCCAGCAGCAATTTCGAAAACTGATATAAAAAACTACGCTCGTAATGTGCATTTGAAAACCCAAATTGGAATAACTGCAATGAGAAGGTACGTTATGATCCTCCAGGAGATACTAATTCTTCTACATAAGACATCCAGTTTCAAAAGAGGAAAGTCCACCAAACGTTAGTCTTAGAAGGAAACCACAACCAGCGTGTTTCTGTAATATTCAGAAATAAAAAGTGGCATTTCATAACCTGCAGCAATGTAGTTATTAGTACAAATACGGTATAAATGGAAAACCTTATTGCAAAACACTGCAACCTATTAAAGGTCCACGATAAAGAAAATAGTTAACGGTGATTGTTTTTTCGCTAATGTTTTGTCAAAGTCCTGGATAACAAATTTTACTTTTTATATTTATAAGTCAAATTAGAGGGTAAATGATTTAGCTATTCTTTGTAACATAATTGCCAAAATGGTTTTCAATGAAAATTTAAACAGGCGTTGCAAACAGTCCAGCATTTTTGTAGATAAAACTATAAACAAGCAATGTTAATTAAAACTTGAAATTGACGTAACTTACTCTGAACTATCATTAAAATTAAAAATGGATTCTTTTCAGCGTGTAATGCTAGACATATATAAATTCAAAACAAAATGTAGGCCTATTTTTCATTTAAGTTAAAATTTATAGTTTCTTTAAAACAATTTCAAAAGATTCGATCTATTCCACGCTGTCTACATAGATGTAGTACATAATTCCTTTTATCTGTAAGTAAAATTGAAACCCGCTTATTTCCAAAGAAAATTTCTTCATTTCATTTTAGTCGAAGTCTATAGTTTTGTAAATTAGATCACCAACAGTTGCATGTTTTCTATTCTATAAATCTTATTTAAACACAATTCAAGATGTTTCATCTACTAATTAGAAACTATTCATCACGATTATTAACGATGATTGCTACATAACACAGATTGATTAAGATCTGAACTATTGAGAAAGCAAATAGTTTGTTAAACACATCGAACTGCTCTCGGTAACCAATGAGATGTTTCTATACTTTGCTGTGAGTAAAAGCAACCTATCAGCTGTGAAATAAACAAATCCAGCAAATCAAAGGCTATTAAGCTTTGAGATTTAATTTTCGCTGTGTAATGAAAACTTGTATTTCCTAGTTACAAAATAACTCAATGCTTCGGATTTTCCGTAACGCATGGTCGACACCATTCATCTTCTCAATCTTACTTTCATTGTGCTCAGAAAAATTTGAATTATTTCATCAATTGCAGAATTTCTCATTTCGCATTTGGGTGAATCTACAGAAAACCTGTAATTCGTGTCACAGAGCAATAAATTGAAAATGATTGAAAATATTTGTCATTCAAAATCACACATTGAAGTACAAAATATACTACAGTTTAGTATAATTTTTTTTTTAATTTTTATGGAATTTCCAAAAAAAAAGTTGTCCACAGAAGGTGATTTGTCACTTCCGTGGACTGTCACAAGCTACAGTTGGATAGCTTCTAAAGCTCCAAACTGCTTTATTTCTTAATATTTTTCAAATAATATATATATTGTGATATCAGAAAATACATAAATTTAACATAATATTGAGTGAAATTTTTTTTCGAATTATCAGTAAAATTTTTTTGCAACCTCAAGTCTTGTCACAAGGTTTAGCCATCGCTTTTGTGGACATTCCTAAACTTTCTAAAAAATCCACCCGGTGCGCTAGTTGTCTTCCATTTCACTTAAAAAGAAAAGTTTACACGGTGATTTTGGATTGGGAAGTGATTTTATTTGTCTGAGTCGCACATTTGTCACGAAAATATTACCATTTTATTCATTTTTCGTAATTTGCACAGCTCATCCCGTCACTTCTGTGGTCATGTTTAGAACCTAATTTTTCTATGAAAAAATGATTATTTCTAGGCATAATAATTGAAATATGGTAAACTTAATTTTCTGAATGACACGTGTTCCTAACCTCAAAATGAAGAGCACATGGGTCAAGAAACATAAGTATTCGTCACTTCCATGGACATTTGGGGGCCATGGAAGTGAGAATCATCAACTATAGCGGATACTATATTTTTCACGAAGACTTGTCTTTCACTTCCAGTCTTTGTTAAATGCCAATAAGGATATTTATAATTGTATAATGTATATGTAATATATGATATATGTAATTATTTATTTACATTTTTATAGACGTTTAAGATTGACAGTCTGATTCATTTTTATTGTACATGATTTCCTCTTTTGATAAAAAGTTCTTTTAATTCATAAATTAGTCTTCTATTTATTTATTTCATAGTTTTTCCCACGTAAATTCACTATTTCGATTATAATTTATATTAAAATTCGACATTGTTATTAACACAAGTCACTTCTGTAGACATAGCCTACCATCATTTTTTTTTTTTTTTTAAAATAACCAAAATGCGTTGACCTGAACCACATATATCATGGATGTAAGAACGTCAAAAGCAATCATCTCAATTTTTTTGAAAAGGAAATCTTGTAATTTAAAATCTCAAAACTTTTTGACTGAAATTGCAGGTTTTCTGTAGATTCACCCATTTATCAAAAAGGTTGTTGCAGATTCATAACCAATTAGAAAGTAAATGCCTACGAAATACTTAAGCTTATGTCTTTTGGAGACTTACTGTTACTACGAAAAATCCATCATAAAATCACCAAAGAAATTTCACATGGACTGTGAAAGGCCTAAAATAACTAATGTAAGATAACTATTTCAACAAGTATTCGTAATATAACAATCTTAAGGTTTTTGCATTTTGAAATTTAACGGATTTATTACAAAAATCGAACAGTTGAAGCTATTAAGAAATTTTCTTTCGTTGCTACTGAAAAATCTAAACCTCTGGCTTTGGATTAAAAGCTACTATACTCTCAGGATTTCAATTTTGAAATAGGCCTACCTGAACGGGAGCCAAGTCTTCATGTCCCCCCATGTGATCAAGTTGTCATAAACTCAAAAAGGTGTCTTCGGGTGTCTTCCAAACGATTCCGGTGTCGTAAACACGGATGCAAAGATTAAGACGATCCTTTAAAGATTAAAAAGGAAACAATTTAAACTAAAAAGTTCTGATCTACATGCGTTTGTTCCATTCCCTCCCAAACAGTTCAATTTTACATTTTCTATCTTACGACAATTTAAATTTATTAAACCCTTATCTATATTTCAATTTTTTAATTTTTAAATGATAAATGCTGCAATTTTAAATAAAAATGCTTTATAAAAAAGGAATCGAATGATCGGATTTGTCAAAATGGTATTAGAAATTCAGTGATTCTCTTAATTCTTATCTATTATAAAATTATAGCTATAATATTTAATACTATTAAAATTGTAAAATTAAACTATGGAGAAATAAAATTAAAAACAATTAAAACAAAAGCTATTTTACAAAACTGCTCTATAAATTATCATTAAAATTATTTTTTAAAAACTTCCAAATTCGGAATTAAAGATTTTAATTATTCCAAACCGAATATTTTAATATCTCTATAATTTAGCATAAAATTTATTAAATTAAAGCATGAAATATAAGACTCGGAAAAAGAATTAAAACAAAAGCTATTTTTTCGAAACTGTTCTATAAATTGTCATTAAACCTATTTTTTAAAAACTTCCAAATTTCTGAATTATAAAAAAAAATGATTTCCTAAAGTATTCCAAGCCGAATATATTTAAAAATTTAACGCTAAGTTATAGAAATATTAAATTAAACCATGAAATATAAGACTCGGGAAAAAATAATTAAAAGAAAAGCTACTTTTCAAAACTGTTCTATAAATTGTCAATAAACCTACTTTCTAAAAACTTCAAAATTTAGGAATTCAAAATAAAAAAAAAAACTTATTCTAAAACGAATATTTTTAATATTCGTCTAATAGAAAAAGAATTTGATTTAGCATTGCATTGTTCCGAGTTTATAAATATAAAGATTTAAGTTTCGAATGCTTCCTAGCATTATTTAGATTTCCTAATACGGCAAATTTCTGAATGGGGTTTTAAGCTGAGGATTTATTTTCTACCTTACTATAAATTTATACATAGAAATATACAAAAAAGAATCTCAAAAATTAGGAATTTACGAAAAACAAAAACAAAAAAAATTCAGCAAATTTGGTTATCATTAAACATCTTGAACTAGTCATTCCTAAAGTTTTTATTCGTAAATTTAATTTTCACATCGAAATTAACTAATGGATTAATGGAAGCTTAAATTCATTCTTTTCGCTAAACTGACCTTCACCAATTATAAAAAAATAAAAATACCTGATCTTTCGAAGTGCAAAACGATCACGATAGACTTTGAGGTGTTTTTCTATGCTGTGGAGTAGCTGTTAGAAGGCCGTTGTCAACGATAAAAAGGGGTAACTCCAGCTAGATTCCATCAGTTCTTCATTGCATTACGAATTATACCTTGGCCTCTTCTCCATCTAGGCTTAAAGGCCTCGTGATAAACTTCAGTCCATCTGAACACAACAAAGAACCGATGAGATCTGCTTTGGAATTCGACGCTACTTTTATTCCTCCACCCAACAAAGATTGAAGTTGAGAAATGCTGTGGAGCAAGACAAACAATTAACCATCATCATGGAACGGATGCGATGAAGCTTTTTAATACACTCGTGATAACAATGTCAAAGTATTATTTATATCCACGCGCAATTGCACTTACCATTAGGGCTATGAAAACCAATTCATTTTCTGTATAAAGCGCTTTGACGAAATGCTCACATTCATCTGCTGATAACTCTTGTGCAATCATTTTCAGATGAAAATCGTATAAGTCAATAGTTCCTTTAATTACGACAAAAATCCCAAAGGTAATACTTACAGGTACAAACTGAAACATGGCCCACGCCGTATTAGAATTTAGTGGCTTAAGCTTATGATAACTTGATAATAATAAGCCTAACACCCGTAGCAACTTACCAATGTTACTATATTTCAATAATATTCCCTAGTTTGTTTAGTTGGTGAAATTAGCTGTCGGCCGTTATTGGATATACAAAGAATATTTAATATAACTTAGGTACATTGTTCTTTATAATGTGTTTCACTCATTTTATGCACACCTCGCCAATTGTCTTTGTAAGATACTATAGACCTTTACAACAAATCTTATAATCTAAAAAACTGAATGGGAGTTTCACGGCCGTACAGCTAAAGAGATGAAATGCCCTATCTCAATAATAAATAAATGGAAATTAATATACTTTTTATCTTAGCTGAAACGTAAATGATAAGTTTAAAGTATTAGTTGGATAATAATATTTAATTATTAAAATATGAGCCTATTCATACATATTGGACCTATAGATAATTAAGGAGCTCCCACCAAAAACCGTCAAGTATGTTGTCATTAGAAAAACGTAATCACGACAACTGAAGAACTATTTATTCTAAGAATCTAAAATTAAAATAATATTAAATATATTATTAAAGCTACTAAATGAAAGATTCTTATTAGTTTTGATATAAATTAGACCTACTGGTAAGGAGCAACTGCATTTAAAGATTGCCTTAATACCATAACTCAGAAACTTTTTACCTTAGATTACTGCAATTGTTATGATAGCAGTATCACAATATTTACCGCAGAAATTGTTAGTTACAACACTGGCTTTGCAAATGTTTAATGTCAAGAAAATTCGACAAGCAAATCTGCTATTCTAGCATCTTTAAAGGCAACGACAAAAAATGTTCAGCTAAAATCAGAGAAGAATGTTTACTGTCCTGTTAGTGAACTTTTTAAAATGAATGCCTAAAATATTTGAAATAATTTTGTGTAACGTTAAGAGCAAGTATCCATGAATAGATCCTTAGTATTTGCACTATTTAGAAAATTTTTACAGCAAAGTGTGTAGTTTCTATTTCGAAATAAAGTTTTAATTGCGTAGAAAGCCTTAGCCTGCGCACTTCTATAATTAGACTAAGTTTAGCTTTAAACTCACTATGGTGTTATTAGATTATCTGTAAACAATTAAACCATGCAGAATAGGCGGATTGTCTATATATAACGGAATTTAGTGTAATGAATGAAGATTTAAGCTGGGTTTATTACCAAAAATATCGACATTTAATTATGTTTGGCATTTACAGATACCTTTCGGAAATTCATTGAAACGCTTAACATTATCTAAAGTTGTTTCAGTTGTTAAAAGGATATAGATGAAGGGTTTTTTAATGTTCTAAAAGGAGATTTCTCTATTTAAATTCTACAGCCTATCAATTCGTTACGTAATTGGAAATTTCTCTAGAATTATGCATACTAAGTTTCAAGAAGATCCATCCACCGATTCAATATATATCAAGGGAGAAACACTCACACAGATACAGAATGAAACCTCACCGGGAAAGTAGGCTTAATTAGTATCTAACTTCCTTTTCCTGAGTTAGTTGTGAAGGTGCTTTCCTTAACTTTTGTTATTGGGGTGGGAAGGAGTTAGAATAAAAAAAAAAAAAAACTTCTTAAAAGCAAAAAAAAAAAAACAAAACAAAAACAAAACAACAACAATTAATTATAAGTGATTTTTTAGTATGAAATCAAATCCATAGAATCCTAAAAATGAAACAGCAATGAAAGCTAATAAGAATTATGAAGGATCATAAACATATGAACATAGGATGAACATATGAAACTTCGCCACTTTTTCCATTGAGATTCCATTAAGGTAGGGTGACCAGATTTTTACATTGGCAAAGCGGGACACCATTGACCGGGGGGGGGGGGGG
>JAFIDM010009631.1:151993925-152003934 GCA_023159025.1 Thereuonema tuberculata
TATCAAATTCAATTCTCTTCCATTTATTTTAACTTCCATTTAGTTATTTAATATCAAATTCAATTCTCTTCCATTTATTTTAACATCCATTTAGCTATTTAATATGAAATTCAATTCTCTTCCATTAATTTTAACATCCATTTAGTTATTTAATATCAAATTCAATTTCTTCCATCTATTTTAACATCCATTCAGTTATTTAATATCAAATTCAATTCTCTTCCATTTATTTTAACATCCATCTAGTTACTTAATATCAAATTCAATTTCTTCCATTTATTTTAACTTAAAGACAACACAAAAAATTAGAATTCTTTCATTTGTTTTATATAACTGATATTATTAGATTTTTTTTTTTTTAGGTTTTAATCATTCTTTTATTGAAAGACTATTTGAATGGAATTCCGACTTTTCTCATTTCGAATTATGTCTGTTCGCTAACATGACTTACAAATTTAAAGAATGAGGTATGAAGATGGCCTAGGATGGAAGGAATGCATTACCATAAATGAATGACATCGGCATTATTTAGCTGATCCACGAAGCATACCTTCACCAATAACACCTTTTGCAGCTCCAACCGTCTATTGGGTTTCCAGTGATTATTGAAACTTTGTTTACGCAATTTGTATTTGTATTATATTTGTAATTGTAAACAGTCTGACAAAAGCATGAACAGTAGGCCTATAAATTTTTTTTTCCAAATTTAGTGCCTAATTCGATTTTTTTTTTTTTTTTACAAAATTACTAATTTCAAGATACTTTCTCAAGATTGTAAAAACTTAGGCATTTTTCAGATAGAATTGCCGTGAAAATTATAACTAAGAAATAATTGCCATTACAACTAGTTAGTTTTTTTGTTCGTCTATCGGCGGTGCATTCAAATCTACGAAAATTTTCATATAATTATGAAAATTTGCAAAGATTAAGGTGGTCAGTAATATCATTCGATACTATTTTTAGTAAATACCTAAATTACGGTCTGATATGGTGTTAGTTGGATAAATGGCAAAATTTTACAACTTATATTTGTAGTATTTGGGGAATTTCATTTTAGCGTTCTGGTATTCTTACCTAATTTTAGTTATTACAAATAATTTACTACAGAATTTTCAAATAAACCAGTTTCTAATATTTTTTTCACTATTTTATATGGAAAAAAAATTGATGACATTTCATTTTGTTCCAGGTATTGTAATCTTTTAGTTAAAAGCTATCTTAATCATCCCATTAATAGGCGAAAGTTGTACGGATCTTATTTGTAAATTTGTAAATTTGTAATTTTGAAATAACCAATCACAGTGCAGCATTTGAACACGTCAGGCATGACGTCACGCCCGTGTTTAAAGATGGCGTCTCTACTATTTTCTCCACTTCACCACGACGGATCGCGATTACACAATTATTATCAGCGTATTGAGATTTTCTTTCCCACATAAATGAAGTTTACACTGAAATGCCTGAAGTTCATGCGTCAAAATTTATCAGAGAGTTTTTACATAATTTATCAGAGAGTTTTTACCTCGGTTTTTACATAATTTCGGCTGTGTCGCCGCTCTCTCAATACTCAACAAGTAGGAGATAATGACGATGCACGTGCCCTCATTGTTGCCCAGACAGGATTATTGGTATTGGCTGTTATTGTTATTGGACATTCGTTATTGTTATTGTTATTGTTGAAACTGGTAAATCAATTTTTTATTTTCTTTTATTTTAACAAAATTTGGCTTTAGTCATTCAAATTAGATGTGGGCTGTTGCGGAAGTCATGGCTTTTTAAAAATGAGCTTAGAACATCTTTTTCAATCTTGTGTTTTTCAAAATTTTCAGGATATTTCAAAATTGTGGCAGTTGTTTCACTTCCGTTAATATTGCCTCAATTTCGACAAACCTATTCTTTTAGGACAGACAGTTGCCATTATATTTCATAATGAGAAACCGCAGCGCTCGCGTACGAAAGTGGTAAATCAATTTTTTTTTTTTTTTTTATTTTAACAATATTATAATATTACTAGCCGGGTGCCGTCGCTTCGCTCCGGAAACCTTGCATTAAAAAAAAAAAAACTTATTTATTTAGCAAATTAATATTGAGATCCGAGAATATACGACTTCTCCACTTAACTCAGGTTTATTGCGGGTTGGCGCCACACACCTGGGGTTGACGCCATACACTTCATCGTCAGTTTACCAGATTATTCCCTATCCCGTAAGAATTTCGAAAAATCCGGCCTTATTCCTTGTCTACATCATAAATGAAACCTCTGTTCAAAATTTCAGCTTTCTAGGTCCAAGGGTTTGGGGTGGGCATTGATGAGGCAGTCAGTGAGTGAGTCAGGACTTTTCTTTTTACATATGCAGATTTTCATGAATTTTGTTTTGTTAACATCATTGATTAGTTCTTTACAGATTATATTTGGATTTGTTATTTTCTCATTTTCAACTCTTATCCGATTCGTTCTTTACATATTATTCCTGGTATTGATATCATGTTTATTTATGAAAATATGATCTATATTTGTTTTCTTATTTCCATGAATTGTACAGTTGTTTCTTGTTGTTCCGTAAAGACGATTTTTGAAACCATTATTGCACATAAGTTTTACGTATTTCTGTACTGCATTGTTTTTATTCATTTTGAAAATATCTATATTTACGTCGCCAATCAGTATAGTTGGACAGTTGTTTAATATATTTTCATTTTTTATGAATAGATACTCTATTTTAGAACATTTTAGTAATTTGTAATTTAACATTTTGCTTACAGAATGACAGACAGAATAACGTTTTTATAATATATAATAATAATAGCCGGGTACCGTCGCTTCGCTCCGGAACCCTTGCATATATAGCATTCAAAAAACAAAGTTTATTTATTTAGCAAATTAATGTTGCGATCGTCGGAGAATTTTCCAGACCGTTGTGGCTTCTCCGAATAACTCGGATGTATTGCGGGTCGGCGTCACGCACCGAAAATTCACATTTTTGCATGTATCTTGCAAACGCTGAAGCGTTTGTAAATAAGTGATACATCGTTCGATAGAACTTTCAAATACCAACATTTTCTCAATATAATGTTCTCTTCCATCTTTTATACTTTTCGTTTAAATTGAGAAAAAGTCAAAATTTGACCCTTTAAAAGGCGCCATCTTGGAAACCAAAACCTTTTTTAGAAAGATTTTTGTAGCATTTTGTTTGTCTTAAAAAGATCTACATTTTATTCATTTACATGACCAATCTATCTCTTATAGTTTGGTCACAAAAGTGGAAAACATAAAGTCTTATGACAGACAGAATAACGCTTTTATAATATAAGATTTTAACAAATAAGCCGATATTCAAATTACATATGTGCTGCTGTGGAAGTCATGGTTTCTAAAAAAAATTAGCTTAGAACATCTTTTTCAATCTTGTGTTTTTCAAAAATGTGAAATTTGTTTTACTTCCGTGAATATTTCACGGGTCACAACTAATAAAATATTAAAAGTAAATCTGTTTTAATGTGTTGATATTAAAAATAAATAGAAATATGATATATAATTAATGACGATTTTTTTCAACAAAAAATTAACTGAGCTTATTCTTCAAATAAATGATTACAAATAAAATTATTAATAACTTATATAGAATAATTAAAAAAGCCAAAAGAAAATAAATTGGAAAAATAAAAAATCCTTAGAAACATTATCAAATGTATAAAATACTACATATAAACAACCATGGATGGATAATGATATAATGGAAACATAATGAAGAAAAAATAAATTATTTAATGAATATAAAAAAAATAAAAAAATAAAATTTTGGTTTGAAAATTAACAACTGTTTAAAAAAAGAATATAAAGAAAATAAAATCAATATAGTATATTTCAAATATAATGTTTTATTTAAATTTAAAAGAGAAAGAGGGAATACAGATCTACACAATATGGGGTGGTTTATGCTCTCAAATGTAGGGATTGTCAGGGGGTCTACATTGGGAGCACGGGTCGAACAGTTAAAAGAACGGGTGGATGAACATGTACGGGCATTCCGTAATGAACATGTACGGGCATTCCGTAATAAACATGAAAAGATATGTGAATGGGCAGACCACTGTTTTCGATATGGTCAAAACCCAGATCCATTAGTCAATATTATATACAAAATTCAGGATGAGTATAAGAGATATGCATTAGAATCTTGTTTAATAATTGCTGTATATGTTTTAACAGGGATAAATCACAGAAAGTGAATAACATGTCTTTGAGTATTTTCAGAGAATCTTTGATAAAGAACAAAAGATTAAATAAAATTTTAAAATTTAATTAGTATTGTTTAAATAACAGTAAATTAGTAGCATAAGTTTCAAACTTTTTATTGTTTTCATAATATTGCTACCGTACTTTCGTGTGGGCACGTTCTTACGGTGGCGGGGTTACGGAATGCGACTGAACACAAAGGTTCTTTAGAATAACAGAGACTTTTATTGAGCCGGATAAGTTCTAATTACAAATAATCTCAAATAAGAATTAACGATCTTCGGTACTTCTATGGGGTCTTCTTCCCACTGGCGGAACGTCTCGACAACTCCACAGCAATTGGGACTCTAATTTCGGCTACGGAAGTCTTCCCCGTCGCCTCTAATCGATCACCGGGCCTCTTCGGATCTCTGCGGCACTTGGACCACCTTTCTCGGCAAGGGATGTCTTCTCCGTCGCCTCTAAATGATTACCGGACCTCTTCAGATCTTTGAAATAACGTACTTCGTTGTGGAGCTCCACAACTGAAGTCTTCTCTTCCACTGTCCCGGTTGGGAACTCTTCTGTGACCTTTGTCCGAAAACACTTCTGACTATTGTCTCCCGGGTGGGAGTCTTCCCGCGGCTGCACGCCACACAAACGAACTGGCTCTATTCTCCGAGTGGAGACCTCTCTCTGGGCACCTGCCCACGACCGAACTCGAACACTTTCCTCCAAGTGGAGACCTCCTCTCTAGGCACCTGCCCACGACTGTTCTTGAACACTCTCCTCCAAGTGGAGACATCCTTTCTGGGCTCCTGCCCACAGACGAAGTGTCTTTCAGGCGCTCTGCGTCTCTTTTTATGGGCGCAGACTGCCTCGATCCTGTCTCCAGAATAGTCGACTCGACACAGATAGGTCGGGTAGATCGAGTCGACTTCGTTGGAGGGGGAGTGGACAAAACGACAGGTAACAATATTTTTAAATGTTTTATTGTTTTATGACAATAGTATTATTTTGTTTTCTTGTTGCATAGAATTTATTTATTGATTTGTAAAGGTTCGAGAAGGTTATTTCTCTTTCCATTTTTATTTTTATTTTATTTATTTGTTTATTATGTTATCAAAAAACCTTGAGAAAGTCTTTGAAAAATAAGACGAAATATTGGTCTCTGGTGCAGTGTTTTGGAGTTATTTATAAAGATTGTGATATACATATAGAAGAATCTAAGATTTCATTGATTTATATACACAACTTTATCGGAAGCGACCCCTTTTCACCCCAACTTCCGGTCAGGGAGTGGTCCTAAAGGGCTGATTTTTTGGATGTGGTCACCTAATTTTTGATGCTGAACACAATGGTGAAGGTTTCGGTCCCCTATGTTTTACAGGCAAGCTATAACCTAGGAGTCGCTAACATTGCTTTTATGCTGTCTGGACAGCGCACACTGTAGCGGCCGAACGGTTCAGCATCAAAAAGTAGGTGACCAAGTGTAAAAACATCAGACGTCTATGACCACTCCCTGATCCCCCCCCCCCAAGGCTTTCTTTTAGAAACGCCTTTAAAATACAGAAAACGCCTTCGGGAGACTGGGAGTGATCCTAGTGGTCTGATTTTTTGTACTTGGTCACCTACTTTTTGATGCTGAACACAATGGTGAAGGTTTCATTCTAATATCTCTAACCGTTTGGCCACTACAGAGTGTGACATCCAGACAGGATAAAAGGAAGAGCGGTCCCTTAGCGGTTTTACAGGCAAGCTGTAACCTAGGGGCCGCTAAAAATTATAACTGTGGGCTGCGATTTTATAAAAGTAAAAGAAATTAAACAACACAAAGAAATTTTGGCTTTTAATTTTTGAACTTTTTAAAAATATCCTTATAACAGAAGCATGGATGGATAATTGCCCATATTATTCCTATACAAGTAATTATTATAAGTTTGAAAATTTTAGACCTAGACTATATCTTTACTTTCAAATAATTCAAAAATTTTTGAGAGTTATCTTTATGATATGACGTAAAATATATAAAACTAAGAATATACTAAATTATAATCAATACGCGTATCAACCGAATAAAAGCACCGGTTTATTGTTAAAAAAATCTTAGTGAAGACATAAACAACAAACTTAATGAAGGTAAAATTATTTATACTGCGTTTATTGATTTCCGAAAGGCTTTTGATAGCATAAATCATAAATTGTTGTTAGAAAAACTGAATTCAATTGATATTAGGGGAAAATTAATGATAAAAACATTATTTAAATAGAAAAATTAAAATAAAAATACAAAACTACATAAGTAAATCATGTAATATTAAATCTGGGATTGCACAAGGATCAAATTTGGGACCTCTGTTATCAGTGGCCTCTAGTTTACAGCTTGCCTGTAAAACATAGGGGACCGAAACCTTCACCATTGTGTTCAGCATCAAAAAGTAGGTGACCACGTCCACAAAATTAGACCTCTAGGACCACTCCCTGACCGGAAGTTGTTGTCATAAGTTGTCGCTTCCGATAAAGTTGTGTTTATAAAAGTTTGTTTATAAAATTGTGCGTATTATGGGGCCGCTTTGCTTTTCACACTGTCTAAAAGCATTAATTATCTTGTTTAATCTTTGTAATAACTCTTTGAACAATTGTATTATCCATTCAAATATTTATACATAGCCAATGTTGTATTAATATTTACAAATGATAATAGCCAATTAAATGCGTGTAACAGAATGCAGATTGACTTAAATAATAGGTGGGCTGTAAATGAGGAGCTTAGTTTCAAAACCCGCCATCTCCAAAATTAAATATTTTGGGAAAATAGGAAAAATTGTACCTACATTATTACTGCGAATTTACAAATGAACTTTTTTTTGTATTGTAGATTATAGAAAGAGTAATAAAGTTACCCAAATCAAAAAAATCTGATCCTGGCAGTTTTAACGTTGTATTCCATTTTTGTGCGGAGAAGGCGGTGTTTGATATAAAGTATTGGAGTTAGGGGTTTTTGAACTAAGATTTTGCACCGTATATCTCGGAAATACAATTTCTTACTAGAAACATGGCAATTCCTACCGCTGTTCCTATTAAGTCCAAATGCGGCCGGATTTGGTCCCATCTGGTAAAAATTACTGATTTAAGATTAATAACAAAACCTAGCTAACCCTTATGTCCATAATTTTTTTAAATAATTTTCACACTAATTCGTATTATCACTATTTATTATTGAACATTCTTTTATTGCAATAAATGTGTGTTACATAATCTCACTCGCACTCTAGGGAATTATTTTAAGTAGTTTCCTCATCCGTAGCGCTGCAATCGCATTCACTATCGGTTCTGGAATCTGAATATTCTGCCTCATCATTCACCAGTATTCCCTTGTAGAATTCCAGATCTGGGTTTTCTTTCCATTCGTCGCCGTACCTTGTAACGAGGAGTTTGAGAACATCCTGGATTTTGTTCTGATTAATTTGAACTCCAAGGGATACACGATTCGGTGATATCGACTGTAGCTTCCTTCCCCTCTTCGTAATCGAACTGAACTGTGTGCAATCGGTATTATATTTCGGCAGGACCCAGGGAAGTGGCGGCCGAGTTGGTTTGGTGGCCCGTAAGCTGCGAAGAGTTCCCAGTTCGGGAGATAGCAGTTTGTGTATGGGACGACATCGGAGAAGACATCCTAAAGCCGTTGCCGACGAGCCTATTGCCGCAGAAGTCAAAGAGAGCGTCTTC
This sequence comes from Thereuonema tuberculata, assembly GCA_023159025.1. NCBI lineage: Eukaryota > Metazoa > Arthropoda > Chilopoda > Scutigeromorpha > Scutigeridae > Thereuonema > Thereuonema tuberculata. Next base: position 152,001,871 of record JAFIDM010009631.1, read on the forward strand.
GGGAAGAAACTTCGGAGAACCGTCGTCAAGCCGTGGAAGCCCTGTTGATTCCTGTGAAATTCCGAGTGAATGCAACTCGGCATTCATGGACTTTTAGTTATTGCACTTCAGCGTTAGATTAATAAAATTTAGAGATTAGCCTTAGCTTAATAAAGATTCCCGCAGGTGAAGATTTACTCTCAAGTATCGAACTTAGATCAAACCCCAACCCCGGCCACCGGAGTTCAGTGGATAAACGTCCCATTGCCACTTTCACCGGTAGCAATATTCATAAAAACAGCAAGACTTTTGTTTCTATCGACATCACATGGACGCTGATATATTGAAACTACTGTGGCGCCACCACGCGTGGAAAATAGTTTTGGATATGGCGGGGTTTGATAATGCATTCGCATTGGACATGGCGGGCTTTGAAACAAAATTCATATCGAAATCGTATCACAATACATTGTTATGGCGGCTTTTGAAGTTAAACTGAATGCAAACGACGGGTTTTGATTTGAACTTAGTAAAAACTCCATTGGCTTGGAATTTGCAATTTTTGGAGATGGCGGGTTTTGATACTAAGCTCTTCAAATAATCATATGTCAATAAATATTAAAAAAACTAAAATTTTATTAATAAAAAATAAAAATAAAATTATCTATAAAAATTTATTTTGTGCTTTACACAACAAAAATTGTAAAAATATGGAAAATACCCATCCGATTAATAAAGAACCATGCAATTGCGAAAAAATTGATTACATCTCTCAACATAAGTATTTAGGAGTCTATATTGACGAGAAATTTTCATGGAATGCTCTGTATCCCCACATCATTAAAAAATTAAATACCCTAAGTTACTTATTTTTAGCGGCCCCCAGGCAATACAGCTTGCATATAAAACATATGGGACCGCTCTTGCTTTTATGCTTGCTGGATGTCACACTCTGTAGTGGCCAAACGGTTAAGAAATATTAGAATGAAACCTTCACCATTGTGTTCAACATCAAAAAGTAGGTGACCACGTTAAAAAAATCAGACCTCTAGGACCACTTCCTGACCGGAAGTTGGGGGGTTAAAAGTGGTCGCGTCCGATAAAATTTTGTTTATAAAATTTTGTTTATAAAATTGTGCATATTATGGGGCCGCTTTGCTTTTGACACTGTCTAAAAGCATTAATTATCTTGTATCATTTAAAAGAAATAATTCCGTTCAAACAAAAATTAATTATTTTTAAATCTTAGATTCCATCTTGGACTGCGGTCTTGTTAGTTGGATCTTTATAAATAGGAAACAAATAGAAAATATTAATAGAATTTTTTTAAAATAATAGATTAGATTAGAGTAATTGAAAGTGGGTGGTACGACTACCGAGCACGTCAACCTGAAAGATCTTTTGTACTAGCCCGCGGAAAGAAGGACAGACGGAGAGAAAGACTGAGAATGGATGGTGTGAGAATTGCAGGGGAAACGGGAGAACCCCGGGAAAACCTGCCCAGCGCGGATGGCTACCATCAACGAAACTCACATGAGAACCGAACCCGGGACTCAGAGGTGATAGGCCAGTGTCGTAGCGACATCGCCACCGCGTGGCCTTTTTAAATAATAAGTCTTTTTAATGTCTTTTTAAACTTTAGTAAGAAAAGTAGCGATGAAAAAAACCATATAAGAAAAGAAATCAACATCTTAACTATAGAGGAAAAATTTATTTCCAAATTAATTATTAAAACTTTTTTTAAAATAAAAAAATGATAAAAATAGATGTAAAGAAGAAAAAAAAACGAGAAATAATTGGCTTAGTATGTTAAATAATAAAATCAGAAATAATTATGGCTACCGTACCGTTTAAATGGTCATACAGCATAATATACAATATTATACAAACAAATTAAGTGGGAAAATTACGATTTTCAAAAAATTAAAGATATAAAGGAAAGATTAATTTTAGACATTATTGATGAAAATATTAAATTACAAATTTCATAAGATAATTATGAAATTAACTTTTTTTTATCTTTATTTTTGTTAATTATTCATATTATACTTATCAGTACCTATATTACAGATATGCATTTTTATA
>JAFIDM010009631.1:152004334-152038409 GCA_023159025.1 Thereuonema tuberculata
TATATCTATTTTTAGGCGCATTATTTAATTGCGCATGAAAAATTCATTGTGGCTAGTGGAGGCTGGCACATGAATTTTCTATCTTTTATTTTTAATGTGTAATTGTTGTTTTTAGTTTAATTTTTGGAGATACCCCATATTTCTTTGGACTAATAAATCTGTTTTACTTTTAAGTTTTCAAAATTGGAATCTTATCAAATGGAATTTAACTGGGACGTTGGTTTTTGTCTTCATCTTCAGTAATATCTTTCAGTCGTATTTTTGTTTAGTTTTAGATAAAATGTCTAAGTATCCATGATTTTTATATTGATCTTAGAAAAGCATATTATCTTCGAAAAGATTTTGATGAGCTTGTGGAAAGATATTCAGTCTAACAAGTAAAAAGGTCACAATAGCATCACCGGAGTTGCCGGTTCAGACCATGTCCATTCGAAAGATCTTCCATTTCTAAGTCAATCAGCAAAATTATAGTGGCAGACAGCCAGGGATATAGGAGCTATGATGGGTCAAAGTTAACATGGTAGCCTGTGGGAAATCACTTCTAAGTCACTGCAAGAGGCTTATAAGTAGCCTGCAACTTTAGATAAGGATGAGACAGGCACAATAAGCAGATATTGATTGGAAAATAAGCAGGGAATTGTTATTGATCAGCTTCAAATCAGATACAATCGATGTGAAGTTCAGAGAACAGGGCGTGTGAAAGGCGGATGCTCTTTCGTGTGAAAGGCAACTCCGATGACGCTATCGTAACCTTTACTTGTAAGATAGAAAATTACCATATTAGTTTGATTTCTAACTCGTTCTCGATCTCTTTTTGCGGTTGTAAGTTTAAATTATTTACACAACTCAGTCCTACATCATTTGACCAATACTTCATATACTCTTTCATATTACCCCTTTATTCTCTCTACTCCTTCATTTTTTTCGTTCATCAATTGAGAAGTGTCAATATAGTTTTGATTATATACAGAAGTGCTCTTATTTTTACTTCTAAGCCTTCTAAAAGTTAAGTACATTCTTACATAAATTCCTTTTAAATTTCTCAATTCAGGAATCTTTTTCAGTTATCTGTAACACTTCAGCTAATTTAATCATCAATATATTTACTTCCACACTTTCGATCAGTAAAGTATTTAATTCCAGATAAAGCTTTTCTGATTTCTCCAATATTTGCTGCTTCTATGTTCTATCATGTCTTCTATGTTGCCTTTCTCTTTCTTTTAAAGAATGAATTTATCTGCTTTAATATCCAAGCAGTTTTGGCTGCAGTAATGGATATTAGGCATTTTTGCTACTAACCATTTTCATTATTTTTTCCTACTAATTCTAACTATACAAAAATCTTCGACATATTTTCAATAGTGAAGTTAAATTCGAAAATCTGTGTTCTAATTCGTCCTCCTTTAGCTTCCATTTTCCATCTGCTTTCACTGCTGCTGAATCTAGACCAAATGAATCTAGCATCTTCAATATTGTCATTTATCTTTGATTGCTCTTATAATTGAAGTTTTTATTATGTAGTTTTCATAAAGATTTTGTTAAGTTTTATAAAGATAAAGTTAAGTTTCAAAGTATGCAGATTTTTTTTTTTAAATAAAGATATAAACGTCCTATAAGTGAACAAAAAATCATTGGCCTCCTAAATATTTAATTAAACTGAAAAAAGAAAAGAAAATGAGATGAAAATCATTAAGATTTTATTCTATCTTTCAAGAAAAATATGTCGATTAGTTTTATGAGAAAAGTTGATTTTCATTAAGTTTTGAAATGCCTCTACAATATTAATCAGAAATTTTCGTCGTGGTTCTAATAATAAGCCTTTAGCAACCAAATTAAAAAAAAGGATAGAGGACAATTCGGGAGAAATCAACATTTTTTTCTACTTCAACTATTAGGTCAAGCTACCATTCACAAGATCTCGTATTCAAAAATCTTATATGTAAAGTAGCATAAGATCGTTATAGTACAGTAAATGTTGTAAACAGTAGTGTAGAACACATACTTTATGTAGAGCAAAAGATTTTTATTCAAAACTTCATTCGGCCAGAATTGGCAAGGCTGACAAAGGTCCTTTTATATTGAGCATTCTTTTAACATTATCTCGATCTCACAGACCGTTAGATGAGAGAAAAGAATGATGAAAGTTGTCACGGATGTGGTTAAGCTGCCGTGAAGAGAGACAGACACTATCCATTGTTCCACTAATGCGATGAGAAAATTGTTAAAGTGATGGTATCTGAAACGAAAGTTTATCATTTGGAATTTTCACTTATGGTCGGTTTACTTCTTATTATTTCTTTCATTATTAATCGATAATGCGATAGCGACTAGGGATGATATGACCATTTTATATAATAAAAATTTAAATCTGCTGTTTTAATTGTTCATTTTTTTTTTGTTTCAACATTGTGGCTGCAGTCTACTACCCAAGACGTCTATATGAATTTTAATTCACAGGGAATTAAAATCAAGCGATCTTCTCTAATATTAAAGTTTTCTCTCATTTCAGAGACTGCCTAGTACAAAAAAAAGATTATAGAACAGACCTTAATATAAAACAATTAAACAGTTTATTCAAATCATTATTCTATTATAATAACAATAGTAATGTAAATTTTTAAAAATATAATTTTAATGCAAAATTAAAGCCTTTTCTCATATAAAAATAGTTGATACCACAATTTCAACTTATAAAACCTGAAACCTATCTTTATCGTAGGGTCACTAAGTTCAATTCAATATGCTAAAAAAAAAAAAGAAAGAAAGAATGTGCCATTGTTGAAATATTTTATCGTTCAAATACATTATTTTTTACGAAGATACATCACATTATATTTCGGTGTTTTCTCACAAATTCAGTGTTTTCTGTTCTGAGCAATGCTGGTATTTTATATCTTTAATATTGAATACGAATTTGGATAATAGACTTTGAACACTAAGCAATGACTTAGGTGATTTGCGATATTTTGTGGCTAGCGAACAAAAAATGGCCCCAAGACGTCAAAAATGCAGCCCGGGGCCATTGTAAAAGTCGTCCCTCCTGGTTATTTTCTACCGCATCTGTAGCATAATTAATATAATTTGAATTAGCAAAAAAAAAAAAAAACTTTTTTTTCTTTGGTATCAGTATCTGTTTATTTTGTTGTGAAACAATTCAACAGACTTGGAAAAATGTATTGTGATATTGCCTAAGGTTCATTTTTGAGTCATCCATTTACCTAAAGTGCAGCTGAATTAGATTTAAGTCCAACAGAAGAAAATGAATCGTCTTCACTTTTCGAATGTTTAAGAGTTAGATTAGATTAGAATGTGGTGAATGTGGGCGGCAGGAAGCCAAGCACCGTCGGGTAGCCCAATGGTTTAGGCGCTGGACTGCGGACTGGAGGAGCCCGGGTTCTGTTCCCAGCGATGGCGGGGATTTTCTTATCGTTGTTTCTTCTCCATGTCGGATATTGAACCGGGTTTCTCATTGAGGGATTAAAGGGCGGACAGGCGTCGGGTTGACCATCCGACCTCAAGTAATCCTATTGGTCGAGAATCGTTAGGAGCTTAAACCTCCAGCGTACTCAGAGTACTAAGAGTGGAATATCCTCTTTTTTTAACAGCTGTTATAATTACAGAGTATTTATTAGATTATTAATGATAATTTTTTTGAAAACTATGAAACAAGAATGAAACGACGTTCAATTCATTAAATTTCTTTTTGTCTCTGAATAAAATTTCAAAATTCTGTTACCACAATTCCGAAGGTTTCAATAGTAAACATTTATCGTCGAAGAACCTTTGACTAGTATATGAACATTGCTCCAACTGATTTTTTTTTTTATTATTTCTTTCTGAAACTCAATGAAAGTCTTAGAGGATATCACTTTGCGTCAGACGATGAAGTTAAGGGAGCCATGAAATTGTGATTTCCACAACAAGAAACGTAATTCTATCCTGACAATTTAAGAAACTAGAGGTAATGGAAGTCTTCAAACCACATAGATTATCAAGATGAAGATATTGTCACTGTCAAGAAAAATTCCTTTTCTTAATTTAATTATAATGTTTTTTTCTATTTCAAAACAAAAAATCGGGAAATGCTAATTCTTAGCCCTTTCTCTTTCAGTACGATGGTGTCCTTATTAAAATTCACATTTCGAAAGGATGGAACTGGAAAACCAATGTGTTTCACATGAGGACATCACATGGCGAAGGAATTTTGTTTCATATGCCACGACACGTGATTGAAAACTGCTCAAAAAGCAGACAGGTGAGGAATGCGTGACTTCATTGCATAATGACAAAGTTACCAAGGATCTCGCACTTCTTGAAAAGTTTTATCAAATAACAGCTGTGCTTTAATAGCATTGCGAAAGTTTATTCCATAATGGGACTAAAAACTGGCCCTATGACCGCAAATGGTGCTCGAAAAACGATCCAGAAATTTGAAGGGACAGATTCCTTACAGGTGAGGCCTAGTAGTGGACGGAAAACCGTCGACCAGCAGACAATGACTATATCGGTGGAGGAAAAAAGGATGAAGTAATGCACGGCGTGTTGCACGAATAATAATTTTTAGCCCATTTTCGTTCAGTACGATGACCAAGGTGTCCATATTCAAATTCACATTTCGAAAGGCTGTAACTGGAAAACCAATTTGTTTCACATGAGGATGTCTGTGGTGATGGAATTTTGTTTCGAGCAGAAAAAAAAATACTTCCGAAAGTCACAAAATGTTCCATGACCAGTCGGCTTCCAGATCAGTTCGAGCAAGAAACTGCTGGTAAATGTTTCACGTGCACCTATGTCGGGAGTCAGTAATTGCTGAATATTGCAGATTTTGTAAGGATAAAATTTGCCGTAGAATTTTGTAATCAGTGCTGACGGGTTTCTAATGATTGATTAATGATCGTGCAGCACGCCGTGCACTACTTCATCCTTTCTTCCTCCACCGATATAGCAATGCATTGTCTACTGGTTGACGGTTTTCCGTCCTCTACTAGGCTTCACCTGTAAGGAATCTATCTCTTCAAATTTCTGGATCGTTTTTCGAACACCATTTGTGGTCATAGGGCCAGTTTTTAGTCCCATTATGGAATAAACTTTCGCAATGTTATTAAGGCACAGCTATTATTTGATAAAACAGTTTCACAAGAAGTGCGAGATCCTTTGGTAACTTTGTCAATATGCAATGAAGTGACGCATTCCTCACCTGTCTGCTTTTTGAGCAGTTTTCAATCACGTGTCGTGGCATATGAAACAAAATTCCTTCGCCATGTGATGTCGTTATGTGAAATGTGAAGTCTTTTTGCTGATTTGTTCTCCAGTTACAGCCTTTCCAAATGTGAACTTTAATTATGAATACCTTGTACGTTGAATAAAGATTCATGTAGAAAAAATGAGTACTGTTATAATATTGACGTAGTATTTGGTTTTTGTTTTTTGTTATTTTAAGATGATGACGAGTTTACTTCGAACTATTGCAGAAAATACGAATACTGAGAATTATTTAGTAATTCAAAGAATAAATATTATAAGTCAATATTAAATTGTTAAATTCATTAGGGTCCTTTCAGATATGGGAGGGGGTTCAAGCTTTGCTTATGTTTGGTGAATGGGGGGGGGGAGGGATCAGAGCAAGGCTTATGTAAGATAGACAAACATGCACGAGAGAGAGTGCCCTGCGCGAGATAAGACTTTTTCCTCAGTATTTCTTGTGTACTTTTATATTTAATTTATTACATTTTAATTCGGGAGTGAATATCATGAAATTTTGACTGTTTTAATTTATTGTTCAGTGGTATTTACTGGTAATGATTTGGCAAACCTTAAGTAAGCACAAAGTGGGTCGGGTATCTGCTTATTTTTGCATACAAGTGGGGGGGATCTAAAATGACTAAAAATGTGCTTACGTAATAATTGAAACGCCCCTTACTGTTTGCTAAGTATGCTTATTTTAATCGACAGATTGATTTCAAAATTAAGATACAATTTAAGTCATGTTTTAGTTAAATAAAAACCGGAAAAAAGTTTATTACAACATCATATAGGCTCTAGAAATGATTTGAAGATTTCCGATTCTAATTAAGGAAAAATGGGAATATGATGCTCTGAGCAATAAAATACTGAGAACATGGTAAAATCTTAAGTTTTACTTCACAAAAAACATCAGTATGATTACTTTAGGAAATCAAAAAAGAATTACGTATGTTAATGTTTATGACAGTTCATAAAGCTGCAGGCAGGCAATACTGGGTATCAAGTAGAGGTTCCGATGCTTTTGTAAAATCTAAATTCCGTAAGAGTGATTTAACGTCTTTTGAAATTAACTTAAGACTTGAAAACTACGACAAAGTTATATATAAGTGTTACCAATGCCAAAGAATTGGATCAAGTTAAATGAACACAATCAGCGTAAATTATCAGATTAAAAGTGATAATGGAAAAAAAAGGAAATAGAGAAGTTTGAAAACTAAAAAAAAAATAATCTGCTTCGAAAAAGAAAAATGTAGTTAATGGAGATATAAGAAGTTCAGGCAGTGAAATGGAAAAATAAAATAAAACTACTTATTTAAGAAAAACCAATATGTATTCTTTCAATAAGATGATGACGACCATTTTAACTCTCTTGAAGGCTATGGATAAAAGCCTGTTTTTCACTAGTAAGTCAATGCTACAACAAATGCAAATTATGTTATATAGATTTACTCATCTCTTTCAGTTTCACTAAGAAACATTCATTTTTTAAAAAGGGGCATCATATCATTTTTTCTCTTGCACATAATGGGTATTTTAAATTTTAGATACTTTTCAAATGCCACCCTGGTTCACAAATAAATCTCATTTGTTAAATTCAGAAGAGAAAATTCAGTTTTATTTTATCCCCAAAACAATAAATGTGTATAACTGAGACTTTCATCAATTTCTTAGATTCGCAGTTTTAAAGGAAAACAAAATATGGTAAAACCTGTTTCAATTTGTAATCTCCGTTTGCCAATTATTGTTTTCTTTTTCTACTCATTATTATTCAGACAGAGAAAAAGGTAGAGAGCCGCTTAATACAAAGAAGCCCGAGCCGTGTTTTATAATCTCTAATTCTTCTCCCAGTCACAATTTAAAAAAAAAAAAAGAAAAATTAACAGTTGATTTAAATTGGAAATTCGTAATCTTGTATTCTCATTAATTATTACATTTAAATAGTGGAAAATGTTTGTACTAGAATCAGTGGGACATTAGGAAACTTTCATAGGGGGACAAGGCCGGACACAACATTCAGTTAGCGGGGGGAGCGGGGGGGGGGGAGCGTCCGGCTTAGCCATTAGAAAAGATGAATAAAGTTGATATCAATGAAGTTGATAAAATTGATGATAAGCATGGTTTAAAGTAGCGTTTGCAACATTTAGTGCTACATACTTTAAATGAATGCAGTAGAGCTACTCAGGGATAACAAAAATGAGTAGAGATGTTTTAACTACTTCAGGTTTTACCTTAAGTATCGATATCGGTGAAATGTAGCCAGTTTTGGTATAAATGATAAACTTTGAAAAATGAATAAATAAACAAATAAACCCTTTTTAGTGTACTGCTAATTTCATTTCTTTCGATAAACTTTATTAACTTATTTAAAGAGGATAATTCAAAAAATAAGTTACATCTGTCGCTATCTCTTGATATAATTGTGGAACAAGTGGGGCGCATGCGCAGAATGGAGTTCATATCCCTCCGATGACTCTCCGGTGAGGCTCCTGTGTGTGTCGTAGAAAGCGTGCTAAATGGGACATCAGCTGGAATTTTACTCCAAGCTCGAGGTAAGTGGATAATAACGGCAGTGGATAGGGCAAGTCCAGCCATAGTGAAATGCTGCCAGCAGATGCAACGCGGTCGCACTGATCGGTAAGTCGATCACAGAAGACACCGTGATATGGATTGATGAAGTGATTTGAAAGAATCACAGAGTGACTGTCCCAGACATTGCACAGGAAGTGAGTATTTTAACAGGTAGTGCTCATTCCATGATCCAACCATCTTTACTGCTGCAAATTGTGTTCAAGATGAGTTCCTCGTTCACTGATACCCCAACACAAAGATGAAAAGTTTTTGTCGTCTCTACGCTTTCTTCAACGGAAGGCAATGATTTCCTCAATTGCAGCATCACAGGCGATGAAACTTGGATTCATCATTTTACCCCAGAAACGAAGAGGGTGTCTATGGAATGGAGACATCCATCATCCCCTGTGAAGAAGAAGTTCAAAGGAAAAGCCTTCTTTGATCATTGTGAAGGGGTTGTTTACATGTTTTGATAAACAACATTTATCGAAAAAGGTACAACAATTAACGAAGAATCCTAGTGCATACCTCAATAACAGTTTCTTAACCTTTAATAGTAACTTACTTTTTGAAATATCCTCGTATTTGAACTTGATTCTTTAACACAAAAATTATAACGTTATTAAAGGTGCGAACTTCCAGGTAACAGTTTTGCAACATTAGGTCAAACCTATGTAAATGTAGAAACACTTAAGTTTTTTACTGTATTTTAACTGTTTGCCACGGTTTTGCTATATTCAGTCAAACCTTTGTAAATATTGCCACAGCTATTTTTGCCTGGAAAACGTGAAAATTTTCTGGGTACATTCTCTTAATTGATGTCAAACATTCGATTCGACGAAACCAGAGCAAAAATATTAGTATAAACTGGAATTCGATTTTAAAATCCTTATATATTCTTTCTCAAAAGTGTTTTTGTGTCGGTACGCCATATCTTCCTTAATACTTCGTCAAAATCAATGATTGAGACATCATTTTGAAGGTTACGTTCACCGCTAATGACAACGAAAAATAAACAAAGTGTTAAAAATTAATGTTTTCGATAAAAAAAAACTATATTTTAAAAACCTTTTTATAAAAATGGATAAGGCGCCATCTATCGACATTGTGTGTAACTAACATGCACGGCAGCTGTTATAGTTGTTTATTAGAGATGTTGGAGGTGTTTTTTTGTTGCGAATTACATTCGCACGGGTCAACTAGTCACTTACTTATTAGTATTGTGTTTCATTATCTTATCGGAATTCAACTAAAAAATACTCTCCACCTATTTAATTTTTATTCAAACAAAAGTTACGATCTATTCAAACCATGTAGTACGTGGTATTTTACTGACAGTCTGTTTTTAATGCATGGAACATTACGATTTACTGTATAATGAGGCTAACTATATAGGAAATTTAAACTTACCTCTATGAAGTTAAATGCGCCTTTTTTTGTGGGTAGAAGATAAATGACACACAACGGTGTCCATATCCAATGATTTGGCAAACTGCTTTTCATACCGATGACAGAAAGATGCCGATTAGAAAGTTAATTTTTATTCTGCAGTAAAGACGAAAATGATCTTTCAAAAGCTGCACTTGAAGGAGGAAGTGTATCCAGACTGCAAAGGATATCCAGATTGCAGATGATTCAATAAAAGGCAGTAAAGATCGGTTATTACGACTGATCAATAAGGAACATTACCTGGTAGCTAATTTGAGTGATGGTCTTGAATGATAAACAAGGACGAGACAGGTGGCCTTACTACAACAGATCATCGCAGATTACGTATTTATTGCCAAATGGAAGTCAAGAGTTTATCTGGGATAATATTATCTTGGGATAATTCCCAAGTGGAAAGTGAACACGAACATTCTGGAAACTTTTCATGATTAATAGATTCCAAGTTCCATGTACGAGCCAACATGATCTGACTGATAAAACCACATGTAAATTTTCTCAGTCTGACGTCTCCCCAAGTTGATGGAGTACCAGAAGAATAATCTGAAGGATGTCTTTCACAGCCTTATACCAACGCATGTCTACAACGTCTTCACTTTAATAGTTCTGCCCACAGCAATCTCTTTCTGAAGACTAATAAACTGGGGATGTGTAGTTGAGCAGTACATAAAAACTTACATTTTTTTCAAGAAGAGAACAAAATCTTGTCACTTCTGTAAGTCCTTTGCACACATCAAGAACGACAAGATTCAATCTACGGCTAAAACAGTGTATGCAAATCGCTTGAGATACTGCATTCGAAACAGCATTTCCATACCTGTAGATTTCCACTCATGACATTTTCCCCTTCGTAGATTTGTGCAATACAGTTCTGAATGTCAATACCACATTTTGCTAAAATACATTTAATGTTCGCCAGAAAAAAAGCAGCATCTATAGTTGAACGAAGTTGATAATCGAGAAACTTTTCGTGCACAGATCTATTCAAATTGAAGCATTTCATTCTGAGGTATATTTTCATATGAAAATTTGAAGCATTTCATTCTGAGTTTTGAGATACATTTTCCATTTTTTATTTTATGCTTGAGCTATGTTTGACAACAATGTTAAGTATCTCAGGAAGTTAGTTCTATTTTCATGAGCCTTGTAGCCAACTGATAAGACGCTTGACTGCGGGTTGAGGGAAGGCAGGTTCAATCCCTGATCTCGAGGAATTTCGGACATTTCCCCACGTTAAATTCTCCTCCACCAGCCCTCTGTAGAATAGGTAACTCGTTTCTTTCTTAAGGGTACAGACAGGCGAACGTTGGGCTGATACCCGACCTCGTTTCAATCCAGGGTAATGAAACGTTTGGAGAGTTACCTGCTGCATCCCATGAGCCACCTACCTACCCCTGTTTTGAGCATTGAACCTCTCTGAATGTCTTCTTTGTGCTATTTTTTCAGTAGCAATAAGCAAGAGTACCTCTGCAACAGTAGCAATATAATAATGACTTTCATGTATTAAAGCCTTGCGCATAACTGAGGTGTACCTAAGTGATAGAATCCTTAGATTTCATTTGCTTAAAACTTTCCATATAATTTTTGTTGCCCACTGCTGTTATGCTTTGGAAACCCTGAATCCTTTTCCAGTTGCAGTAATCACTGTGAGTAAATGGCAATAATGCACTGTCACTTCAGTTGAAAAGACCTGACACACAAAACAGTATGAAGCGTTTTCTTGGATGCTGTATTCAAGCCACGAGAATTTTTCATAGCAGTTTGATTTGAATTTTCTCCATGAGATGGCAAATTTGTTTTCAGAAAATTGCTTAAGCTTGTGCTGCTTTTAAGATACATCCTTAAGTCCTGGAAAATAAGGGAGTGAATCTCTTACCTTTACACTTTCAAGTTTAGTACTTGTTGTTTACTCAGCAGTAGTTATTTTTGTTGGTTTACTGAATGAAGATTCGGTATCACTCGATTCTGAATCAGAATCGCTGTAATCCGTAGGGTTGTTCCGCATCTCATCTTCGCAAATATAACTCGCTTATTTTCAGCACCTTTAGTAGGTGATGCTGACTGTAACTGTAAGGATTCCTCACCATTGCTTTCTTGGTTCCTGAATGGTTTTCTTCTGCTTTCAAAAAAAGGATTCTACGCCACCAGTCCTAGAACGCTTTGACAAGATAACAGTGGGTCAGAATTGAATCTCAAACCTCAAGAAAAGCAGTTTTTGGTTGTGATGGTTAAGTGCTTACTTCCTTGAATCTTGTTCGTTTGCTACATTAAATCAAACTATGCAAATGCTCAAATCCTGTTTTTTTCTTTTCCTGAGATGGATGGTGACGGGAAAAATATAGTTATGTTATTTTAAATGTCGTCATTCGCGCTAAATAGTGTGGAATCCGTGTAAGAGTACAATGTTGCACTTTGCTCTCTGCGTCCGTCCACGGCAAGCGGAGGGCAGTGTGACTCTAAAGTTAAACAATGCTGCTCTCGTATTAAGCGCTCTTGGAAACAGGGACTTCTTGTCGACTTTCAACGACACTATTCTTCTTTTACTTAAGTTATTTGTAGCGTTTTGTAAAATACGTGCGCAAAGTTATGCTTCGGTCGACTGAAGAATCCTTGTTCATTTCACCAGATAGGGAAAAACTAAGAGCTTTAAAATTTTATATAATAAAATTATTATAAAATATTATGAAATAAATGACAAAGCTTCTTATTTAGGTATTAAATTAAAGTTAAGCTGTACTGCATGCAGGTTCTGGGGTACCCGAGAGGTTTAGACACACAGTGATTTTCGACCAACGGGACTAGTTGAGTTCGAATGGTGAGACCAAGGCTCGCCCGTGTTTCACCCTTGAGTAAGAAACTCAGTACCCATTTGACAGAAGGCTGGGTGAATCCTAGGGCCCGCCTGGAAGCGAAATAGCCGTGAAAAATCCCCGATCTCTGCCGGGAATCCTCCAGTCCGCAGTCCAGCGTATTTAGATAGTTTCAACCTTAATTAATCTGGACAAGTGCAACTGGTAATTATTAATTGTAAGTGTAAGAATTAAAACTATAAGTGAGTACTGAAAAATAAAAGTATATTTAGATTACAAAAGTAATATAAAAGAATAAAGAAATGACACAGAACTTTCTCACCGATGAAAATTCAGATATTAAGTTAAAGTGTTATTTCTTTATTCTTTTATATGACTTTTGTGGCACATTAAACCTTGTTTATTTACCAGGTTGGATTCAACCTTTGCTCTTTTTAATCTTCCAATTCTTTTTGGATCCGCAGGGGTAGATATGAAACTTTGCTTTTTGTTTTGATTTTTTAATTGTGTTTTCTTTTGGAGGGAGGCCGCTTTCGAGCGCTTTCGAGAGTGGTTTTCCTTATGACTGTTGGGAAATGGATCTGGCTGACGAGTCCAGAAAGAGGACGAAACGACCGTCCCAGACTTTCAACGATGAAAGCTCAGATATTTTTAAGTTCTGTGTCATCTTATATTATAAAAGCGTTATTCTGTCTGTCATAAGACTTTCCGTTTTTCCAATTTTGTGACCAAACTATAAGAGATAGATTGGTCATGTAAATGGATAAAATGTAGATCTTTTTGAGGCAAACAAAATGCTACAAAAATCTTTCGAAAAAAGTTTTTGGTTTCCAAGATGGCGCCTTTTAAAGGGTCAAATTTTGACTTTTTCTCAATTTAAATGAAAAGTATAAAAGATGGAAGAGAACATTTTGAGAAAATGTTGGTATTTGAAAGTTCTATCGAACGATGTATCACTTATTCACAAATGTGAATTTTTGGTGTGTGACGCCGACCCGCAATACATCTGAGTTATTCGAAGAAGCCACAACAGGCTGGGAAGTTATATATTCTCCGACGATCGCAACATTAATTTGTTAAATAAATAAAGTTTGTTTTTTGAATGCTATATATGCAAGGGTTCCGGAGCGAAGCGACGGTACCTGGCTATTATTATTATATATTATAAAAACGTTATTCTTTCTGTCATTCTGTAAGCAAAATGTTAAATTATAAATTACTAAAACGTCGCGAGCAAGGAAATCTTTTGGAAAATGTTATTTATCATGAAGTTTTGTAATAAAACATAATATGTTTCGTTATCAAAAATATTAACATTTTAGCCATATATAAACCATCAAACACAATGAAAGGTAAATTTACTGAAGAATTAGAGAATCTATTCATAAAAAATGAAAATATATTAAACAACTGTCCAATTATACTAATTGGCGGCGTAAATATAGATCTTTTCAAAATGAATAAAAAGTACAGAAATACCTAAAACTTATGTTGAATAATGGAACAACAAGAAACAACTATATTTTCATGGAAATACGAAAACAAATATAGATCACATTTTCATAAATAAGCATGATATCGAAACACCAGGAATAATATGTAAAGAACGAATCTCGGATAATAAGAGTTGAAATGAGAAAATAACAGATCCAAATATAATCTATAACGAACTAATAAAACAAAACAAAATTCATGAAAATCTACAAATATAAAAAGAAAAGTCCTGACTCACTCACTGACTGACTCATCAACGCCCACCCCAAACCCTTGGACCTAGAAAGCTGAAATTTTGCACAAAGGTTCCCTTAATGATGTTGACAAGGAATAAGGCCGGATTTTTCGAAATTCCCGCGGGATAGGGAATCTGGCAAACTGACCATGAAGTGTGTGGATCAACCCGCAATACAGCAGAGTTAAGCGGAGAAGGCCACAATGGGCTGGGACGTCGTATATTCTCCGATCTCAATATTAATTTGCGAAATAAATAATTTTTTTTTAATGCTTTATATGCAAGGGTTCCGGAGCGAAGCGACGGTACCCGGCTAGTTTCTTTAATATTTTACATCACTTTTGTGGCACATTAAACCTTATGTTTATTCAAAACTTTTATAATTAAAGTAGAATTGCTCTTTGACATTGAAAAAAACTTAACCTTCTTGATATTACCATTTTCATTAGACCTCAGCAGAAATGGTTCTTAAGTTATTTGAAACTTATTCCCCTAGGGAGTAACGGCAACATGATGGTCATTGGGATAATGAATGCGCTCTTCAAAGAAATCTTGTCAGCTATTCTGTATAAGTCTGCTGAATTATTTGTTGTGGATATAAACAGATTGAAAATTCCTAACATTATTCGATGTCATTAAAAGGAGATTTTGCAGAAAGATTCAGCCTTTAAGAACCGTTGAGGCTAATGCCATCTAATTTACCATAAAATCTTTTAACTAGCGTTCCTCCTTTTAATCTCATTAAAGATTATTCTTTTAGTACAGATTCAGTTATGGTTCGCTAGAATAAGTTTTTGTTCGTAGTTTATTTGTTGTTGTTGTTGTTTCCTCTGCCTTAAAGGACTTTTGCGTTTTTGATGCTATTCCATTGTTTTCAATTGTTCGTGCTCCCAATTTCTTTTATTCTTCTATTATTAGGCCAGTTCTGTTGTTAGGCATAATAATATTGATATTCTATTTATATTCGTAGTAACTAGGAACGAATATCATTTAATATATGGTTCTGAATCGCATCAGAAGTGTAAGCAAATAAAACTATTATTTCCTGTATCTGCCATAAATGGTTTTTCTCATACTGGATTCGTTTTTGTAATTAATTTTATCGGCTTCTAACTATATAGCAATATTATTATTGTGACTATGTCATTGTAGGCATTTTAAGTTCAATCATCTGTTTAATATACTTTTATTAGGCAATTTCCCTAGAGTCATACTATTTTCAAATTAATTGTCATATTCAGCTGATTGTTCATTCGTCTGCTTATCGGGTCCCGATCTCTTGTTTCCGTTGTTTCATCTGCAGGATTAAAGCTTTTATATTGATCTTCATTTCATCACGTTTGTACAGAGGGTTGATTACGTTATAAGTGAACGATTTCTAATCTTCAGAATATTAAAAAAAATCCTCGACACCACGTTCGATCATGTTCTTTCTGAAAGCACTATTTCGATCTATTGCCCTGCATCGCAATTTGCATTCCAAAAGAATTCTTCTCAGAGAATTCGTATCAATCGCCTCCCATTCCTCTACAAATAGTCCAACGAAGTTGGTCGCCTACTTCCAAACACAACAAAAGTCCAAACTCTCAAAAGTCGATCGAGATGTATCGGGGGATTTGACCGAGATATCAGAAAAACGAATTGCATATATTGTCGTTTCTTGTTCAACGGTTTTTAAGTAATCCATGGTCGGCTTAGAAGTGCTGCTAGAAGCTTTGCACCCAAACTTGATTTAACTCTGGTACCTACAGGGAAGGAATTTCTTTAATGAGTCGAGCACTTTTCTCTGCGTTACAACAATTTTTACATTAAAAGAAAACAAGAACGTACAAAACTAAACAAAACAAAATTCACTGAACTGTATTTGGTATTTGTACTGGGAATCGGAGACAGTATTGTTTCGAGTTTTATTGAACTCTCATCAGTCCGATCCGCTCAGGATTCTTGATTTAGTTTTGATTTTTTTTAATTCAAGGGTCATTGTTTTGTATGCTTGTCCGTTTCGTAAAATGTCCCATTTCACTGAGCTAGGTATACTAGGCGGATCGGACTGATAAGAGTTCAATAAAACGCGAAACAATACTGTCTCCGATTCCCAGTACAAATACCAAAAATAGATCAGTGATTTTTTTGTTTTGTTTAGTTATGTGCGTTCTTTTTTTCTTTTTATATAAAAATTTGAAATTTCATCTTAGCTTTGTTGTAGTTATTCATTTGTCGATATTTTATCATTCATTTCTTCTTGTACAATGTCATATTTCATCCTATTGACAGATTTTGGAACTCAATTTTTTTTTTAAGGAATCCTTCTCCCCATGTCTGGAATGTCTTTTTCTTAAATCTGTTGGCATTCCGCTTATTAGGGACACTGTAATTTTGACCATTTTGTGTACATATACAGATGTTCGAGAAAAACGGAGACATCTGCCTGCGTAGGTCCTTGTTTCGATCGGATTACCGCAGCAACACGACGGAGCATGGATCCACGAGCTCTTTGAAGTACTATGTAGATACGTACACCATGCCTCCTCAAAAGAGATCACAATTCCTTCCCTAATACTCTTCGGTGGTGGAACCAGGCATTAACGGCATGTTGAGCCACATCCCACATATATTGAGGTCAAATCTGGCGAACAATTGGACCAAATCATTATGCCAAGCTCAAAGGAATGATCTACAGCCATAATTTGGTGACTGCGAACCTGTGCAATGCCATATTATCCTTCTGAAAGAGCCCGCTCCCGAAAACATATTTGAAATACGATCGTAAACGTAAACAATTATTTTGTGTGTGAATGATTTCAGAAAAGGATATGAACGTGGCAACAAAAGAAGCTTTGTTATTTAAGATATCACAGGAGCCCCCCCCCCATCAAAAAAGGAAAATATATGGTTTAAATAAGTATGGATTTGGCTTCGTCCACGCATAACGTGTGTACGTAAATGTATATTCAATTCTGACGTCTCTATACAAATAATGCAGTAATTTTGACAATGCTATTTTGGAATAAAAATAAATACCGTTATTATTATTATATTATTATTATCAAATATAAGTTTTTATACAACTTAAATGGGATAACTATAACTATGAAAAAATAAATCAAATTAAAAAACAATTAATATCTGATGTAATTCAGGAAAAAATCATTCTAAATTTATAAATTGAGTAATTACTAATTAAAAAAAAATAGTAATTATCAGCACCTATATCACATGTATACATTTACTTTATAAGTATACCTAATAGGCTAAAGGCTAAAAAATTTTCTGGAGCAGCACCCCCACTAATTTTAGCTATGAGCCTCCACTGCATAGCATAAAAAAAAACTTTATTTATTTAGCAAATTAATATCGAGATTGGAAAATGTACGAGTTCGCAGCCCGATGTGGCCTTCTCCGGATAATTCAGATGTATTGCGGGTTGGCCGCCACACACTTCATGGTCATTTTAAAGCGAAAATATAAATCCTCTTTATTCCCTAACCCGTGGGAATTTCGAAAAATCTGGCCTTATTCCTTGTCTTCATCATAAAGGGAACCTCTGTGCAAAATTTCAGCTTTCTAGGTCCAAGGGTTTGCGCTGGGCGTTGATGAGTGAGTGAGTGAGTCAAGACTTTTCTTTTTATGTATATAAAAATTATATTCTATACTTTCTAAATTTCAAAATTGCAAATGATTGATTGAAATCTTTGCTTTGCGAAAAACGAAGAGATTGCTTTGAGTTTTGCCAGTCAGATTTATATATATTAATTTATATTTATTAATTAATTTATATATATGCTAGTATATACTATCAGCAAAGCCTGTCGGACGACAGGCAAAAAAAAAATCTGAAAAATCATTTTATTATCAACTATCAAATATAAAGAAAATGTAATCTAAATACTGTGCTAACTTGCGAACGAAGCTTCTACAGCAAAAATGATTTTGAGTTTCGAAATCAGCGTAAACAACTGAGTAAGTATGCTTAATTTCATTAAAATGGATGCAGAGGTAACAAAATTATTTGGTTTTGAACGTATTTTTTGTTAGAATTTCAGTTGTCGAGGTCAGTTCCCAAGAATAAAATTTCATGGAAACAACATGGAATGACACAATGAACTAATATTTTCATCCAATTTAAGTACCCTTGATTCAATGGTACCATTGAGAATCGTTGGATCTATCTTAATAGCTTAATTATATCGAGTTACAGACAGACAGACAGACAGACAGACAGACGAACTTAGCCAATTTATAAAATGTTTATCAGACCTATTTAAGTGTACTTCTTACCTGTACACCTGTAATATATAGGTGTTCTGAGAGTTTAATCTAAAGGATCATTTTCCATCCAAAAAGAAAAACGAAATACCAACCATATCTAAAGTTTAATTTATCTAAAGAATAATTATTATTTTTGACTCATAACGCCGAAAGGCATTTAAAACTCACCTTTGTATAATCTAAATACTGCGCTAACTTGTTAACGAAGCTTCTACGGCAAAAATGGTTTTGAGTTTCAAAATCAGCGTAAAAAACTAAGTAAGTATGCCAAATTTCATTAAAATCGGTGCAGTGGTAACAAAATTATTTGGTTTTGAACGTATGTTTTGTTAGAATTTCAGGTAAAATTTCATGGAACCAACATGGAGTGATAAAATGAATTAATATTTCATCCAATTTGAGTACCCTTGATTCAATGGTACCATTGAGAACCTTGGATCTATCTTAATAGCTTAATTATATCGAGTTACAAACAGACAGACAGACGAACTTGGCCCATTATATAAGTTGATATATATATATATATATATATAATTTCATTTTTAATTATTTGAAATTGCTTAATATAGAGGAACAGTTTCGAATACAAAAGTTAATCAAGTAACTTTACAAATTTATTTTAAATTCTGTCAGAAGTTTTCTGTTAGGTCTGAAGATTGAGTTCACTTCTTCTCAGTTCTAATTTTCGAAGATAGAAATAATTAGGGAAATAATGTAAATTATACAAAAATATATCTAATTCTGTATTTTATTTTCTGTTGTTTTTTTTTTTTTTAGTATAATGTATTTTTCACGTATGCTTTAAAAAATAAACAATCTTTTAAAAAGAAACAATAGAAAAAGTTGCAACAAGCCTTCCACTTTAATTTTGCGAGTAAAATATTGAACACAGATAGGCCTACAAACATTATCCAATAAATTAATGCAAAATTTCTTTTGTAACATTCTACGGGTTTTAATATTTTCCCAACGTCCAAGGTTTTTGAAATGAGTCTTCTTCCTAATCTTCCGTTTCCTGTTGACGACGTAATAGAGAGTTTGAAACTATAATGCAGGAAGGGAAACTGAAACTGATGATGTTTTTGTGTTCATTTTTAGAAGATTTATGTAGTAGTTATCCATTAACTAATCTTCCTTTTCTACTAAATTTAGAAAATTTATCTGCAGTTCCTTAATGTTTTCCTATATCCGTAGTAGAAGAAAGAAAGGTAGAAAAAGAAGATTCTGGTAAGAATGAAACTATTGAAATTCAACAAATAACTGCTGACTGCTTATTTTTTTCCCATTCTTATTTATTTTTATATTCATTTTCATAAAACTCATTGTAATCACTTGGATTTGCCTCCCTGTAAATAACATTATGTAAATAAAGGTAATTAGAAAATAAAAAATGCGTTCATAGATAAGCAGATTTGCAATGCTAATCTTAAGTATTACAAAAATGATTCCATAATAAATCCTAAACCAGACAAATTCATTTCTATTCCATTTCATCCCCAGCTTTTTTCAGCTTTAAAACATATCTTGAAACCCCTTCGCATTAGCCCCACTTCACAATGTTCCAATACCATTTCTCAAATAGTTCAACCCAAGACAATTATATCTTCACCTTTACTTTCAATGGGTGTAGTTTATTCCATCCAATGCTACAATAACATGCATTTACACAGGCGAAACCAGGCAAAAACTTCATAAACGGCTATCACAGCACTGCAATAAATGCAATAAAAAACAAAGATTTAAATTATTATGCAGCTACACATGTACGTAAGACTAATCATTCTATCAATTTCACTAATCCCTCCATTCTTCGTAAAGAATCCAATCATTTCCCCCTTTGTTTTGTTGTTGTTATTTATTATTATTTAAAGGTTTTCACTGGCATCTCAATATTTTCAAGTCCTTGAGAAGAATCTGATGACATCATCCACACACGTTCCAATGACGTTCCCAGGCCCTTCTGCACAGTTTTACCATTGGTTCTGCAACCATGGTTTTTCATTGGTCCAACGGCAACATTCACAACTTCAATATCATTTATGCCTGGTCAAATATTGTATTTAAGAACATACAGGCGAGGTTCTGTGACGGCTGTACGGTATCGAGATGAAGTCCTAGACCCCATTGTGAAACTGTACGCTGCAGCAGTTGGTCCTTCTTTCGTTTTAATGGACGATAATGCGCGTCCCCATAGAGCTGCCATCGTTGACGACTTTGTGGAGAGTGAGGGGATTGCGCGTATGGAATGGCCGGCTTACTCGCAGGACCTTAATCCAATTGAAAATCTTTGGTATGCCCTCAGCCGTGCTGTATGTCGACGTTTCCCATCTCCAGCCACTCTCAGAGCTTTAGAAACTGCCCTACAGGAGGAATGGCGATTACTGGACTCTGCAGTGGTTGATCATCTCGTAACAAGCATGATCACACGCTGTAAACTTTGTATGCAGGTGAGGGGTGCTCAAATACCCTATTAATGTCGGTTTTTATTGTTTATTTTGAATTTAAACATCCTTTTGTTAATGATGCAAATCTGACGTCATCTTATAATTTATGAAAATTCAATACTTTGTTTATCTCTGTATGTAATTCTTTGTTTTGTTTCATGAATAAACATAGAGCTACTTACTTACAGCATTTCATGTCATTCAAAGCAGTACTTGTCCATTTTTTCGCATTTTACCGTTCCGTGCTTAACTTTTGGAAGTGAGTGTAAAAAGTAAGAACATTTTAAAGATGTTTTGACTCGCTCTTATTGTCAGACGAGCACAACTTAATTTGTGAAGTGCTACTGTCAAATTTGTTTTTAGAAAAGGCTTACTCTGTATAATCCAAGAGCTACCGATATTCACGAATATGGGATAAATGAAAAGTTCGATTTGCATTTTATTATCAGTACATTGCATTTGATTGTACATTTTGCTTCTGGATAGCTTAAACTTGCAGAAATTGTAGGTTAAAGATGCATTTAATGAATTTCGCTCTATCATGTAACATTAATTTATGTTTCTTCTTTCACTGCACCAAATTTCAAAGTAGTTTACTATGATGTAAACTAGTTTGTTGTATCCTAACTTTTTGCAATTAATGTAGGCTTTCTTTGATTATTTAAGGCTGTAGTTCCCAAAGTATCTGGAGTGGTGGGCTCTGAAGATGTTTCATTTTAGAAGAATGAAATATTGTCAGCTAAAAGCAACATTAAATTTTCATGTGAAAGAGCTTCGTATGCCTTTTTTTTTGTAATCCTCTTCAAAATTATCTGAATCATCTAGAAGTGAAAAGAATAATTTAGCAGCTATCTTGCGATTAAATTTATACCGCACATTCTTAGTGTTGTATTAAATGTCTCAATGCAGGAACTCTAGCCAGTGACATCTAACGATAAGTAGTTCAGTGAAATTGTAACGATTCTAAGATACTATTACTATCTAAATTTGTAATGAAAAATTAAAAAAAAATATTCATGTTTAAAAAACAAATTTTATTGCCATCATTTATTTTAATTAATAATGGGGAGGAAACGTATTTTTACATAAAAAAGGAGAGAGGATGACACCGACGTTTTTATACTGAGAGGACACCGAGACAAAAAAAGAATTAAGTAATACTTTCTCTGCTATTCATTATTATACAATGTAATAGAAGCAAGATTACATCGACTTCATTATTAGATATTTGAATTTAAGAAGGTAAGTTCTTAAAAGGTATTTTTAAATTTTGGTAGTGTCCCTTTGATTAATTTAAATCAAAGCATCAATGTTTAAGATATGTGGGTGAATCTACGGAAATCCTGTAATTCGTGTCACAGAGCAATAAATTGAAAATGATTGAAAATATTTGTTATTTTTCAAAAATCACACATTGAAGTACAAAATATACTGTAGTTTAGTATACTTTTTTTTTTAAATTTTATGGAATTTCCAAAAAAAAGTTGTCCACAGAAGGTGATTTGTCACAAGCTACAGTTGGATAGCTTCTAAAGATCCAAACTGCTTTATTTTTTCATATTTTTAAAATAATACATACATTATAAAATCAGAAAATATATAAAGTTAACTTAATATTGAGTGAATTTTTTTTTCGAATCATCAGTAAAATTTTTTTGCAACCTCAAGTCTTGTCACAAGGTTTAGCCATCGCTTTTGTGAACATTCCTAAACTTTCTAAAAAATCCACCCGATGCGCTAGTTGTCTTCCTTCTCACTTAAAAACAAAAGTTTACACGGCGATTTTGGATTGGGAAGTGATTTTATTCGTCTGAGTCTCATATTTGTCAGGAAAATATTACCTTTTTATTCATTTTTCGTAATTTGCACAGCTCATCCCATCACTTCTGTGGTCTTGTTTAGAACCTAATTTTTCTATGGAAAAATGATTATTTCTAGGCATGATAATTGAAAATGGTAAACTTAATTTTCTGAATGACTTGTGTTCCTAACCTCAAAATGAAGAGCACATGGGTCAAGAAACATAAGTATTCGTCACTTCCGTGGACATCACTTCCGTGGACATTTGGTGTCCACGGAAGTGATCTATTTTATTGATGTTTGTAATTTCACACACACAAGTGCGAGGAAGATAAGCCTATAAATTTTAACATTGCATCAGGTCGACTTTGAATATAATTTTTTTATTTTGATAAAAAGTTCTTTTAATTCATAAATTATAGTCTTCTATTCATTTATTTCATAGTTTTTCCACGTAAATTAACTATTTGGAATATAATTTATATTAAAATTCGACATCATTATCAACACAAGTCACTTCTGTGGACATACCATCACCTCCGTGGACATTTTTTTTTTTAAAAAATAACCAAAATGCGTTGACCTGAACCACATATATCATGGATGTAAAAACATTTTTTTTAAAAAGGAAATCTTGTAATTTAAAATCTCAAAAATTTTTGACTGAAATTGCAGGTTTTCTGTAGATTCACCCATATCTTCAATTATACTTTAAAGTTTTGTTTTTTTTAACTTAAATGAAATGGAATGTAGCTTCAGATTAGCCTCAAAATATAAGTTCAACCACAGAGTTCGTTGTTTTGGTTAGTTGGTTGGTTGGTGTTTTATGGCGCAAAAGCAAGTTCGTTGTTTCTCTTTAAACATCTCACGAGTGAAGAGCCGCAAATTAGAATCATCAGTTTTCAGGAAAGTTTGAAGTGGCAGAGAATCCCCCAACCAAAATCCTATTTAAAGTTGTTGCCAATCTTTCAAATGGTTCCGAGAAAAAAATTTGGAAGAGTTTCTGTAATTAGCTTTATAACGTGCTGTAAACACAACTGTAGCATTGGTTTAGTAATTAGTTCAACTCAAATTTCATCAAAGTTATTTACAGATCTCGGAAATGGAAATCTGTAATTTTCAAAATGGTTATTTATTTTTTTCATGTGTACGAATGTCAAATAATAATTATTATAATTCATGTAATTCATTATCTTCGATTATGTAGTACAATTATATTATAAATTTCATTCTGGCTGTAATCATTAGAAACATTTTTTTAACATAAAGATTATTGTATCAAAGCTTATTTTAATAGAAATACAATATGCAGTGCGAGAAAATTCCAAACATTCTTTATCTGCTAGTAGAATAAAAAATCTCAGACGTTAAGCTTTTATCTAATGTTTATTTGCTAGTGCAAAAGATTATGCAATGTGATTTAGTGCCAATTACGGGAAACTTTCTAAATTTATTCATTGTTTTCAGGAAAAGCTGTGGAGTAGTGAAATATTTAAAGGGATGTGAACTATGAACATATTCTCTATCACCTCATCTATCAAGGTACAGTGGTACCTTGACTTACGAGTGTTCTAATAAATGAGATTTTTGAGATATGAGTCATCTCTCTGCCGATATTTTGCTTTGAGTTGAAAGCTAAACTTCGGGTTACGAGCCAGCTTCAGATACCCCACCGCTAGTTGGCGCAGCGAACGCCACAACATCCGCCCAGAATCCTGTGTTTCACTCGTTCACTTTAAGCGGTTAGCTCGCAGTGAAGCATCAGTGTTGTGCTCGCATTTGTGCTTGCAGTTATTTTGCAAAACTTCGTTTTTCCGACCTTGGGTCCGAAGAAAGTCAGTGCGAAAGACAGTGCTGAGAAGAAGAAGCGGATGATGTCCATTGAATTAAAGAAAGAAATTATCGAAAAACATGACCGGGGTGTGAGAGAAGTCGACTTGGCGAAGCAGTACGAGCGTACCACTTTCTACGATCCGCACCATGCTGAAGCAGAAAGAGTCGATAAAGGTTATATCACCAGCCAAGGGCGTTAAAATAACTTCTAAACAGCGGACATCTATCAATTAAAATATGGAGAAGCTGCTGATGGTGTGGTTGACGGAGAAGCAGCTCGCAGGCTATGATATGCGAGAAGGCATGAGCTATTTACGCTGATTTGATGCAGCAGACCCCAGGCGTTTCGATGGACGAGGCATCGCGCGAGCCGTTTAAAGCCAGTCGGGGCTGGTTCCAGAATTTTAAAAAATAAGACCGGCATTCACTCTGTTGTCAGGAATGGTGAGGCAGTGAGCGCGGATATGAAGGAAGCTGGGAGTTACCTCAAAACTTTTGCCTGAATTAGCAACCGAGGGATACATCCCCTAGCAAGTCTTCAACTATAACGAGACCAGACTCTTCTGGAAGAAGATGCCAAGGAGGACTTACATAGAGGCAGAAGAGAAGAGGATGCCAGGCCACAAACCCACGAAGGATAGGCTAACCATCGCAGTGCGCCAATGCGAGTGGCGACTGCAAGATTAAGCCGCTGCTCGTTTATCATTCGGAAAACCCAAGAGCCTTTAAGTCACATAAGATTCTGAAAGAAAAACTGCATGTGGAGGGCAAACCCTAGGTCGTGGGTCACCAAGCAGTTCTTTGTGGAGTGGCTGAATTTGGTCTTTGCTCCTGACGTTAAGAAATATCTCCGGGAAAATAACCTAGCCTTGCAAGCCCTTCTCGTCCTGGACAATGCACCTGCTCACCCACCTAACCTCGAAGATGATATTCTCGAAGAATTCAAGTTTAAAAAAGGTTCTCTACTTCCACCAACACCATCCCTATCCTGCAGCCCATGGACCAGCAGGATATTTCTAATTTCAAGAAGCTCTTCAACAAGCACCTGTTCCGCCGATGCTTTGAGGTGACGGAGAACACAAACCTCACCCTTCGAGAGTTCTGGAAGGACCACTGTAACATCGTAATATGCAACATCAGAATTATCGATATGGCCTGGCAGGGTGTTACAAAGAGGACCTTGACCTGTGCTTGGAAGAAGCACCTGAGGTTGTGTCTGAAAGACTTTGAAAGACTCGAACCCGAAGCGGCAATGGTGGAGGAGATTGTATCCCTCAGCAATTCCTTGGGCCTGGACGTGGATGAATGTGACATCAATCAGCTCATCAAGGAGCACGCTGAGGAACTGAGCGTGGCGAAAAGGGCAAAAGTCAGCGAATAAGATTCAGTTATTCAGTTCAGTCTATCTCCTCCACCTCTGTCAGCATCTTCAAGTCGTCTGATATCGAAGATAAATGCTGTACATTATACTCAGTAACTCCACTTTATTGCAGTACATTCTATTGTATTGTGTTTTTTACAATATTACAATATAAATATTTACAATATAAATATTCGTTATTTATAAGCACATTTTTCTTTTTAACATAGAACAAAAGATTGCGGTGTTTAGGGGAGTCCGGAACGGATTAATATAGTTTTTCAATTTATTTAAAAGGGAAAAATTGATTTGACATACGAGTAATTTGAGTGACGAGCTCCGTCACGGAACGAATTCAACTTAAGACGTAAGTCAAGGCGCCACTGTATTACAATTTGTGGTTATGCCCCTGTCAATTACATCTACTGCATATCAATGCTACGATTTAAAAAGCACTTAAAATAGAAACAAAACAAAAAATGTTATAACTCAAAAAGAATGTTTCAATTTTTTCGTTAGAAAATAAAGATGTCCTGAATAAAAACTTTATTACTATTGAAACTTTATCATTAGACCGGTGGGGGGGGGGGAGGCATCTTTGCCTCAGCATTCCTTCCAGACTGCAGTTCTTAATAACAAATTAAATTAATAATTTTAGAGATTATTGTAATATTTGTTTGTTGTTATTACTATAATTGAATTGGAACACCAATTATTTCATTAGTTCATAATGTAATGTAATGTAATGTAAAGTAATGTAATGTAATGTCCGCAGTAGGCGACCCACCAAACTCATCTAACGAGATCATAGGCTGCTATGAAGGGTAATACGCCAAAACTACTGTTCCTCAGCCGATACGTTGAATGCTGAACTCCTTTGATGGACGGAGAAACAAATCTGTCCAAAAACACTCAGAATTGAGGCTTACAAGCTGGGTTTCCATGGTAGGAGAGCGATGTATTAAGCCTCATATTCTCCGAACCAGCACACATCATCGTCTTCAGTGGTGCAAACAGCGTAAACAGTGAGATCTGGAGGCTTGAAAAGCTGCGTTGTGGATCGAATCACGCTACCTGTTTTCCCAGAGGTATCTGAACATTTTGGACAAAGAAATTCTACTTTTTGGCGTTTTATACGGAATGGACTCTTGTCTCTATAAGACACCCTATCATAAGGCTGCCACTGGAACTGTGTAGTTTGTGACATGAACGTCACCACACTTCACTGGCCTACAAAGAGCCCCAATTAGAATCCTATTAAACATCTGTTGGATGAATTGAAGCGTCGACTGAAGTCCAGGGATGTCCGCCTCATCACGGTTCGGGAGATCATTACATGCCTCAAGGAGGAATGATCCATCATTTATGCTGACCGCTATCGTGTGCCGTGTAGGATTGCGGAAGTCATCGCAGCTAAAGTGACTTCCATGGTTTTTTTTAAAGCACTTGGGTGTCCGGTAACTTTTTTCTAAGCAGGTACTGTATATTTACATGTATATAAATATTTCTGCACTCTTTTTTTAAAAAAAATCTTATTTTGAAAAAGTTCAAAAACAAAACATTTAAAAAAAGTTAAAAAAATTAATAAAAAAAAAGTTCTGATTAAAAAAAATATTTAAATGTATTAAAATTTTTATTAATTTTTTTAAATGTTTTTATTGGTGTTGTCTCAGTACTTTCTTCAATAAGACATCAAAATATTAAAGGTGTATTTAAAAAAAAAACGTAAAGAATAAAACAAATTGAACCAGAAGACCAACATAAAAAATATATTCTTCAAAAAAAAAAAAGAGAGGGAAAGAAAACGCTGTGCACATTGTCGAAATTTATTAATTCCAATTTATGAACTTAACCTTTATTCTAAAGGTCTTATGCTCTTTTAATCTTAAATAAATCATTGCGAAGCTTACAAGGGAAGGGTCCATATGTGAAAGTCGAATCCGGGAGTCAAATCAAGCTCAAATGAAAGTGCATCACAGAGAATATAAATCCCAGGTTCTAAGCCGTTCTAAAGATACGGGGTCACAAAGGTACCAAAGGAGAGGTTCATTCACGAGCAGATTGATGATTCTTTCGACCATGATGCGATCTTCACTTGTAACTTGTCCTTCAAAGTTGCACCTTTCCAATAGAAGGTGAACGACAGTTTTGGGCTTGTCAGTCTGCATCCTTTGAAGTGGAGAAGAAAAATAGAACAGATTAACATACGAGGAAAGCATAAGAGCAAAAAATAAGACAAACAAAGCACAGCACAATACAGCTGTATCTGGGCTTCTCCCTCATACTCGGGCCTCCAACTCCGTATGTGTCCTCCATTTGGCCTCCCTCCCTTTCCACAAAAGTTCAAGATCCGGGTAGACTTTCACGTACGGACCCTTCTCTTGTTAAACATGATCTAGGCAAAAAATAAAAATAAAAAACTCATTACTTTATTAATATTTTTTACTGTAGAATGGATTTAGAATGTAGAACGAATAGAAAAGTCAAGTTCATAAATTGGAATTAATAAATTTCGGCAACGTGCGTTTTCTATATTTTTTGAAGAAT
This sequence comes from Thereuonema tuberculata, assembly GCA_023159025.1. Taxonomy (NCBI): domain Eukaryota; kingdom Metazoa; phylum Arthropoda; class Chilopoda; order Scutigeromorpha; family Scutigeridae; genus Thereuonema; species Thereuonema tuberculata. Next base: position 152,032,385 of record JAFIDM010009631.1, read on the forward strand.
ATATCTTTAATGTTGGCCTTCTGATTCAATTTGTGCTAAAAGATGGATTATGGCTGTAATTTTTTTATTAAGCATTTCAAATGTCGTAGGATGGCATTCAAAATAATTGCACGGGTGAGATTAAGAAGGAAAAGATTCCACATTTTGGTCAAAATAAACTGAAATAGCCATTTTATTTCTACAGTGAAGATCCATCTACTGATATAAAGAAGGGAAAGATACCTACGTTTTTGATGTGCTGGCAAGCCGTTGAAATTTTGACTGAGATAGATAAAGAAAGAAAACATTCCTGGATTGTTTTCCTTCGTAACATCATCCAATGTTTAGTTGATGTTTATCCCGGCAGAGCGCTTATATCAGTAATCTGAATTTATGTCTGTGACTGTATTAGTTTTTTGTGTTTTTGTAATATATAATATTGTAATATATTTATGTGTAATATTTGTAATATATTTTTATATTAGAATATGTCTGAATCTGTCCAGGTCAAAATAGAAACCACATGTTAGTGATAATTTTAGAGATCTTATTAGGAGGTTTAAAATGATACATGTCTATATTCCAATTCGCTGTCACAGCCTTCTTCCGTGTGACCGCGACTATGCTGTAATAAATAGTTGTTCGCCGCTGATGTATTCACCCGACCAATATAATGATGTGATACGTAATGCGAAACATAAACCTCCGGCTTTTGAAGTAAAGTCAGTGCAAAATGAACAAATAACTAACATTAAGCAGTGGTGACATGCACTGGTTAAGAAAACATCAAAAAGTTTGCAGAGTAGGCAAATAATTCAAGTTAGCAAGCAGGCTATAAGCTTCTGACTGGACATCATTTTATTGATGGTATTAATAATGAAGTGTTTAAATTATACAAGGGTGGTGAAGTTGCCATGCTTACTGATACACTCTATGATGAAAAGGTTCCTATTAAGAAGAAAAAAATCGAAGATGTTGCCAAAGTTATGCATTATGTACCTGATGAGTACAAAGACTTACAGAAATATATTAATTTGGCCAACGACAAATGCAGAGCGTGGAAATGAGGATAGTAAATGATGTGCTGTAATGGCACTAAGAAACTTTCTTAAACATTTAATGTTTTTGGAAAATCGGGATTTGTAATCAAAATAGACTTTTTATTTCATAATTTGACTAATATTATTCAACGTTTTCTTTTTCATTGTAACCTTTATCCTCTATTAAAAATATTGCTATTGATTAGAAAAAATTAATATTTTTTAGCTTTTTGCCCAATTCTGTTGCCTTGTGAGATCAAAACGGAAACGATTCCACTATTTTCTAAACAATATACATGCATAGATATTAAAATTATTGCAATATAATCATGTGAACAATGTTAGGAAGGGGTTAAGAAACAAATTTGCAATTGTACGTTTTGCCATTCCACCAGTAGTTTTTTAGCAAAACATTTTTTTTTGATTTCCCTAAGGTAAGCTAAAAAGGAATATTTTCCTTCTCAATCTCACCTATTCAATTGGAAAAAGGATTCAGGCATGAAGTCTTTAAAGTAATAAGTTGAGCAGAGAAGTCAAACGGCGGGAACTTTGAAGAAGAACGAAGTACTGTAATTATTGCTATTATTCCATAGTAAAATGAACAGATGGTAAAACTAAAGGCACCCTTTCTTCAAAGGAATTATTCAAAATAAGAATATCTTTATCCAGATATCTGCTAATCAAACAAGGAATTTAAAATGACAAAAAATAAATATTGGAAATGAAAAAAGAAATTAGAATAAACGTAATCATAAATGTTTACACACTTTAATCTACAACAAAAAGATCTTTAAAAAATCTATATCTAGTTATCAGCTAAAGTTATCAATAAAGCACTGCGGGAAGAGAAATATTGTTAAGTATAATGAAATAACCTAGGAAAAAAATTCCCGATCTCTATGGATTGAACCCGTCTCCTCCAGCCAGTAGGTAACCACTGGACCACCTAGCCTTCGTTGTAATTATGATGCAGTGTTTAAATTTATAGAATATCGAAATAAGTTCATTTAAACAATAAATAATTAAATAAAAATAAGAATGACCTAGTTCTCTCTGTAATGTGAATATGAAATGCACAACAATATCAACTTATATAATTGGCCAAATTCGTCTGTCTGTCTGTCCGTCTGTCTGTAACTCGATATAATTAAGCTATTAAGATAGATCCAAGGTTCTCAATGGTACAATTGAATCAAGGGTACTCAAAGTGGGTAAAATATTAGTTCATTTTATCATTCCATGTTGTTTCCATGAAATTTTACCTGAAATTCTAACAAAACATATGTTCAAAACCAAATAATTTTGTTATCACTGCACCGATTTTAATGAAATTTGGCATACTTACTCAGTTTTTTACGCTGATTTTGAAACTCAAAACCATTTTTGCCGTAGAAGCTTCGTTCACAAGTTAGCGCAGTATTTAGATTATACAAAGGTGAGTTTTAAATGCCTTTCGGCGTTATGACTCAAAAATAATAATTATTCTTTAGATAAATTAAACTTTAGATATGGTTGGTATTTCGTTTTTCGTTTTGGGTGGAAAATGATCCTTTAGATTAAACTCTCAGAACCTATATTACAGGTGTACAGGTTAGAAGTACACCTAAATAGGTCTGATAAACATTAAAAAAAAAAATCTTTTTTCAAATCAAATCATCAATCGAATCAAATATTATTTTACAAATTTTTCTTAATAAATTATGTGATATCATTAAAAATAAAATTAATCCCGAATTTTATTGGCTTATTCATAATCATAATGATGTTATTAACCATATAAATAAACAATAATAAAATTTTTAATATAATTACTGCAGATTTTGAAAATTTATTTAATAACTAGCCGGGTACCGTCGCTTCGCTCCGGAACCCTTGCGTATATAGCATTAAAAAAAAAAAAAAAAAACTTTATTTATTTAGCAAATTAATATTGAGATCGGAGAATATACGACTTTCCAGCCCGTTGTGCCCTTCTCCACTTAACTCAGGTGTATTGCGGGTTGGCGCCACACACCTGGGGTTGCCGCCATACACTTCATCGTCAGTTTGTCAGATTATTCCCTATCCCGAATTTCGAAAAATCATGCCTTATTCCTTGTCAACATCATAAAGGAAACCTCTATGCAAAATTTCAGCTTTCTAGATCCAAGGGTTTGGGGTGAGCGTTGATGAGTCAGTGAGTGAGTGAGTCAGGACTTTTCTTTTTATATATATAGATTTTCATGAATTTTGTTTTGTTAACATCATTGATTAGTTCTTTATAGATTATATTTGGATTTGTTATTTTCTCATTTTCAACTGTTATCCGATTCGTTCTTTACATATTATTCCTGGTATTTTGATATCATGTTTATTTATGAAAATATGATCTATATTTGTTTTCGTATTTCCATGAATTGTAGTTTCTTGTTGTTCCGTAAAGACGATTTTTGAAACCATTATTGCACATAAGTTTTACGTATTTTTGTACTACATTGTTTTTATTCATTTTGAAAATATCTATAAGTTTATTTACGTCGCCAATCAGTATAGTTGGACAGTTGTTTAATATATTTTAATTTTTTATGAATAGATTCTCTATTTCAGTAACATTTTAGTAATTTGTAATTTAGCATTTTGCTTACAGAATGACAGACAGAATAACGTTTTATAATATACGTTTTTATAATATATAATAATAATAGCCGGGTACCGTCGCTTCGCTCCGGAACCCTTTATTTATTTAGCAAATTAATGTTGCGATCGTCGGAGAATATATAACTTCCCAGCCCGTTGTGGCTTCTCCGAATAACTCGGATGTATTGCGGGTCGGCGTCACACATCGAAAATTCACTTTTTTGCATGTATCTTGCAAACGCTGAAGCGTTTGTGAATAAGTGATATATCGTTCGATAGAACTTTCAAATACCAACATTTTCTTAATGTAATATTCTCTTCCATCTTTTATACTTTTCGTTTAAATTTAGAAAAAGTAAAAATTTGACCCTTTAAAAGGCGCCATCTTGGAAACCAAAAACTTTTTTCGAAAGATTTTTGTAGCATTTTGTTTGTCTTAAAAAGATCTACATTTTATCCATTTACATGACCACTCTATCTCTTATAGTTTGGTCACAAAATTGAAAAAACGTAAAGTCTTATGACAGACAAAATAACGCTTTTATAATATATAATAATAATAATATACCTTTAGATTCTTTATTACAACAAATTTAATTTTTAATTTCAGAATTTGATATAAAACATTTATTTGATATTTCAATTAATAAATTTCTTAATTTTCTTCAATTTAATTTATATAATAATTATATTGAATTTGATAATGAAATATATTCACAAATTAAAGGTATAGATATGGGGGTTAATTATAGCAGCATTCTTGCTAATTTATTTTTATTGGCATATGAATATCAATTTGGAATTACTACCCCTATACAATTTAAAATTTATAGATATATAGATGATTTGATTATTTTTAATACTTATTTTGACATTAGAGATATAGAAAATAAAATTAATAAAAACATTATTAAATTACAGCAAACTAATAATAATGTTGATTTTGTTGATTTTTTGGATTTAAGAATATATTATCATCAACAAATTCCATATATTAAATTATTTAATAAAACATTTTTATTTACTTTTAAAATTAATAGGTTTCATAAATTTACTAGCAATGTGAGTTTAAATTTATTTAAAAATATTTTTATCCAAGAACTAAAGAGATACCTGGATATTAATTCTAAATTAGAAGATTTTTTACAAAAATTAAATTATTTAATATATGAATTTTTAAATAATAATTTTAAAAGACAAATTATAAATACATAATTATATTTTACAATTTCACAAAAAATTTAAATTTCAAATTTATAAAAAATACAAAATTAAGTGTATTCATAATTTTATTTAATCACTTTAATTCTTCAAAATAGGATGAGTTGATTTAATATCATTTAAGTTATCTTATGACAATTCATGATTAAATCCTTTTTTGGAAGTTATGAGTTTGATTTGATAACTGCCATCTAATTTTAATTTAAAAGTTTAATTTTAATTTATTTATTTATTTATTTATTTTTATAATAAAATAAAATATAAAAAAAATCATATAATATAAAAAAACTATACAAAAAAAACAACATAAAATTGAAAATTATAAAAAAGAAGTAAAATGTTAAAAGAGTAAATTAAATAGTGATTGCGTTTTGTGTTATTTTCAAAATTTCTCACCAGATGCCGCTGATGATATGGTGTTAAATGTTTTATCACCATAGAAACAGTGATCTGATTTTTGATTTTTTGGGCAGTGATTTGTTCTTTGTAATTGGGTTTTCTAAATTGATATCTCTGTCTGTTTATATATATATATATATATATATATATATATATATATATATATATATTGGCTAAGTTCGTCTGTCTGTCTGTAACTCGATATAATTAAGCTATTAAGATAGATCCAACGGTTCTCAATGGCACCATTGAATCAAAAATATTCAAATTGGATGAAAATATTAGTTCATTGTATCATTCCATGTTGTTTCCATGAAAATTTATTCTTGGGAATTGACCTCGACAACTGAAATTCTGACAAAACATACGTTCAAAACCAAATAATTTTGTTACCACTGCATCCATTTCAATGAAATTTGTCATACTTACTCAGTTGTTTACGCTGATTTCAAAACTCAAAACTATTTTTGCCGTAGAAGCTTCGTTCACAAGTTAGCACAGTATTTAGATTACATTGACTTTATATTTGATAGTTGATAATAAAATGATTTTTCAGATTTTTTTTATGCCTGTCAGCAGACAGGCTTTGCTGCAAGTTAGAAATATTTCCAAATTTCTTGGTTTCTATTTTTTTCCATTTGAAGCACAGTAATTAAATTAGTAAATAGAAAAAAAAAATACCAATAACCATAAGATGATATTGCTGCCTGTCGATTTTCACCACTGGCCAAAATCGTCAGCAACGGGGTGGGTGGGGGGTCAGGTGAGGG
>JAFIDM010009631.1:152043409-152069402 GCA_023159025.1 Thereuonema tuberculata
TTATAAAAACTTCATGACATGTTTCGAGGATCTTAATCCTCCTCCTCAGATGATAAACATAATATAAAGAAAACTCTATGGCTCCGAACATAATATTTAAGCCAGAAAAGAATTTCAACAAATCAATACAAAGTAATAATCCAAAAGTAAATAGACATACTAGACACACTTCAGCAATGGTCCTAATGCGGCAAATAGGACCATTGCTGAAGTGATGTCTAATATGTCTATTTACTTTTGGATTATTACTTTGTATTGATTTGTTGAAATTCTTTTCTGGCTTAAATATTATGTTCGGAGCCATAGTTTTCCTTTATATTATGTTTATCATCTGAGGAGGAGGATTAAGATCCTCGAAACATGTCATGAAGTTTTTATAATGAAGTGTTTATATTTATTTATTTTACTTATTGTGTGTGTTTGGTCCTTCTTTAATTAAAATAATATCATTGAATATCAGTAACTTTTTAGCTTCTATTTTAAAGTGGATCTTAATATTTTTGAGGGATAATAATTAGGATTTTAACTATTTACAGGGCTATTGTTACTTTACAACAAAAACAATATCCCTGTAAATAGTTAAAATCCTAATTATTATCCTTCAAAAATTCATGTGTATAATTTATAATTTAGTTGTACCGAATATAATTAATATATAGATTGATGATCAGTTAACTGTAAACATGTTAATATTTACTTTAATTTGTGGCTCAAACAAAGCATTACTTATTAATCAACACGAAAACTGATAAACATAGATACAGAGTGATACAGAGTGCAATATACTGTATTTTTTAATATGTTTTCTTGTTGCACGAAACACTTCAAAAGAAGAAAACTGTATCCATGAACACACTTTTAGAATTATCAATTTGAAAACAATACCTGTTTTAGCTCGATGCACTGTTGAAATCTGAATTTGGTCTAATATTACAGCTTAATTGGTGAAAAGATATGTTTTTTCCTATAATACACTTTGGTGCATTGCAGCCGAAGAAAGATTGCTCTGCTTCGCTTCATGATATCAATGAAATCAAAGGGAATAAATAAGCCGTATCTGAGACCTTCAGAAACGTTTTGTTGATGATTTATTTTTTGTTCGGGCAATAAATAAATTGTATTTCTAGTAAAAACAGAGCGCATCAGTCTCTTGTTTATGACTTAATGTTTCAAAACCTTTTTCTTTTTCAATAATAATACAGTATATAATGAAAATAGAAATTGTATATTTCATTGTTGTAAACGACAAATTCAAATAAAGTCTATTCATTTGTTATACAGTAGAACATCGATTATCGGATTATCAATCAACCGAAACATCGGTTAACCGAAGGCGTTTCAGTAAAAAAAAATTTAAAAAAATAAATTTAATTTAAAAAAAATAATTTTTTTTAGAACTAAGTTCTATTATCACACATATCACTCGGATAGAAGTGCAACGAAGTCACAGAATTGATTTAAAATAAGGTAATTTATTAACTAAAATGTGACTTGGACCATAATTATTAATGTTTAAAATACAATATAAGGTTTTGTGTTTACTATGTATCACTGTTTCTGTGTTTCATATTGCTCCTATGACACTGGTATAATTTTTTCGTACATGATCGGCTATCCGAAATATCAGTTATACGAACACTCTCCGTGTAGTATTGCTTCGGATACTCGATGCTCTACTGTATTTCATTTAATTCAGTGGTCTTGATTGTCAATCTAAGGTATGTTTTAGAAAGTTTGTCTGTTTGGACGAACATTTGAAAATACAAAAAATTAAGAAGCGGACCAGTTTCTGGTACTTTTCAAAAACCCTTTGTCAACGCAATTAATTTTTTGTATTTTTAAATTCTTAATGTGTCTTAATTTTAACGATTTTTAAATAGTTAGTTGCACACGTTAAATTTTAGCTTTAAATTAGTTCAAGTATATTTGAGGCAATTTCCTTGGAGAAAAGGCAAAGGTTTGTTTTTCTTTTTTTATAAAGCACATCGAGAACTACAGCGGATAGCATCATGAAAATGCTACTCTGTTCCGCTTCATAATGGAAATGAAATCAACGGGAATAGACATTTCAAAGTTGAAACTCAAAGACGCATTTTTTTTCATGATTAAATGTTTTGTCTAAGATTACACTTCTGAGTACAGCGAAAAGTGCAAAAGAATGAAAATGACATCTTCATTTCGATAAGAAGGAAAATTCAATAAGCGTAGATCTAGTTAGTTGCCTAAGTTTAGTGTTTTCATTTCACATTCCAAACATTTAATAGATCATCTATTTGTTGAACGACTGTTTGTTATAAGATACTTATTTGCCACATCTATAGCTCTTCTAGATTTGTATTTGAGAACGATATACCAACAATTGCTTATGTTTATTGACTTTCAATCGACAATAGTTTTCTTACAGCTTAGATTGAAGGCTGTGAATACTAATTTAAACGTAACGTCAAGTCTTACAATTTCAGCTTTGGTAGAGTTTCACACTTTATTTTGGCCTTTATATTTCTTTGCTTGAGAAATGTTAAAATTTCTATTAACATTATATCTGTTTTTAGGTTTTGTTTTTTTGGTTTTCTTTTACAGACTGTTGTCTTTGGCTTTAACTTTAATTCCACCTTTGTCAGATTAATATTTATATCTTTACACAACTTCTTGTTGCCCAATATTTTTTTCTTAATAGTGACTGGAACACTAGATGATCCTGCAGAATGTAATATAATTTATAACGAAATCTGAAGTAGTTTTCATTTAATGGGTCATCATCACTTTATCTACAACAACAAAAAAAAAAAAGCGATATTATTATACTTTTTTCCTGCTTTTGACATTGCTTGCAGTTTTAAGAATTCATCTTTCATTGCTCATAGTTTACTCAGCAGTTTGTTTTCAGCTTTTCTTAGTTCTTAGTTTATTTTCTTAGTTCCTTTTTATGCTACAAGTAAAACAATTCCTTTCTTTTTTTCTGTCTAATATAGTTTTCTCTTCTCCTTAATTCTCCTTAGGATTCCAGTTAATTCACTTTTACTTAATTCTTTTTGGGCCTCGTTTTCTCTTCTCTTTCATTCCTTTCTAACATTTTTTTGGTGGGTGTTTACATTTTAGGTTTAGTTTAGGTTTTTACATTTTTATAGCAACAAGTTGCGTGTAAAATACATCAGATTTACTTCAGTATCTAAGTTCGCTTCAGAATTATGAATCCAAGGGTATTGACGGACAGAAAACATAACCACCAGCAAATCAAGCTGGGGATGAAATAAATAATAATCACAAATTCGTTTTCCTTAATCACACTCTCATAATTATCTCGTGCTTCATTTTGTAATGAGGCCAGAATTATAAGGCACCAAAATTACGAGACAGACATTAAACCTTTCTAAAATGGATGGCTGATGGATCAAAATTTATCCAGTTCTAGTTTGAGATTGTTATTACGTTCAATTCATGTATTAAATTAAATTCGTATTTTTTATATTTGTAAAATAGAATTTAATTTCAACGATTACTCTGAGGAATATGTATGTACAACAACTTCAGTGATTTTAAGATAAGTGACAGCCATCATTTCAAATATAGGCCTACTCTCAATATTTTTTGAAAAATAGATAAGAACAATGTTGGTTAAAGTAGTAAAAACCAATGCACAGTTTTGTAATAAGCACAAACCCAAGTTATCTCACGCAATTTGCAGTCTATCAAAATCAGTAAGTGGCCCCAGTGACCATCTTAAACAGGAAGTGTCCACAATTGTTGGAGGATATCATATTCTTTCTCAGCCAACTCGATTCAGTATAATTGGACCTGTTTGTGTCCAATCACCACTATTTTCTTGACATGATCAATGATTACCTAAAACTGGAAGTGGTCTGGACCGGAAGCCGGTTTTCCCCACAAACCTGCAGGCCATGGGGAATCTCAAGAAATGATCTGACTCGTAATCCTATATTTATTGGACATTTTTACTGATTTTATCTGCCATTAATGTTTGTCGGTAACTTTAAAAAATAAAAAAAAACGCCCTTTCAGTAGATATATAGTAAAACCCCGTTATTACGCTCCTTTCCTACGGTCCCAGGAATTTTCTATATAACTCTGTATACTTTTACCCTCTTATAACGCTTCAAATCCCACTTGTAGCGCTTTTTTTATATCGGAAATTTTGTATCGAGAAGAAATGTAACACTGTAAGATTCTATTCTTTCCCTGGTAGGAGGGAATCTTTGAACTCTTTGAAGTGCGGGTCTGTGATACAGTAAGTTAGTGCAAAATGTCGAAGCGGAAATCCCTTTCTATAAGTGAAAAATTGCAAATTCTCCGTAAGTACGACGAGAATTCTACACTAAATCAGAAGGTTTTCGCAGAATCTCTAGGAATTCTAGGAATCCAGTCTGAGAACAATAATAAAAAATAAGAATGGAATTACCAATGCAGCGAAGGGTGGTTGCAAACGTAAAAAAGTAGTGTGGAAAATATGAAGATGCCGAGGAAATTCTAATTGAATGGATTCATCAGTCGCGTGATGCATCAGTGCCATTAAGTGGCCCAATCATTCAAGAAAAGGCGCGTGAAATAGCTGGCAGTGCACTAAATCTGCTCCGAAAATATATTAAATCTGCTGCTAGTGGTGTATCAATTGATGTTAATATTTCTTAAATTACCGTAAATTACAACATATCAACATATCGGCGATATTTCGTCTTTTTTCAAAGACTTTGACGAGCCATTTGTTGATGTGTTGTAATTTACAGTAATTTAAGAAGAAATGAATTAGTGATTAACGGTACTTTAAGTGATGTTAATAGTTACTTGAACCGCATTGAAAATGTCGTAATCCATAACAGTAGCATACACACACACAGACACATGGCAAACCAAAATCGAAGATTTTTTTAACAGGAAATAAGGTCATATTTGCACTATTTCTATTGCAGAATCAAGTATGTTTCCTGTAAAATGGTGTCTAAATGTTTCCCCATCTCATAAATCATTTCCCGTCTATAGCGCTATCCCGCTTATTACGCTTGTAGGTCATGGTCCCTTGACGAGCGTAATAACGGGGTTTTACTGTAGGTCAACTGTTTAACCGTCAAATGAAATCAAATTTTCGGTTCCCTTCTCTACTTTATTAGAAATTATCCACCTATACCTTTTTGTTCGGAAACATTATTTGAGAATTCCTTACAAAAGTATTAAATCAAACTTTCTTGCAAACTCTCAGCATCCCTTAAACCATTCCACTTACAATATCTGTTCTGAAAGAAAAGTTAATGATCTGAAAGAAAAAAGAATCAATGCTATGTTTTAATGTTAATTGTACATAATATTACGCAAAACTCCGTTTTAGTCACATTAAAAAAACTGTGGCTATTTGATATTTTTTTTATAAGTTGCTATGGCATTTTGACAGTAAACTGATTTTTTTATTTGCGTTAATGTCATTTTGGTCTGTCAGTGCCTCTCCTTTGCATTCATCCCCCTAGGCATGTATTCATTTCCTTCTATTTATAGAGAACAATGATTCTGGGAAGTCTCTACTTCTCCATGGCAATCTGTGTATACTTCGGGCAAGAAAACCTGATAGTAACAGACGAATAAGAAAAAACGAAAGATAAAACCGAACCAATCATCACTGACCTGCTTTTCTCCTTGGAGCTGAGAAGCAATTGTTGTTAATCATAAGATTACAACATGAATTTAAAATGAAAAGATATAAAAAAAGACTCAGGGATATAGAAATACACGGAAAGTTAAAATAACAAAAAAAAAGCACTTACAAAAATACGGAAATATTAAGTCAGCTCTTTTCTGTACTTGAATAATTTTTTAAAGCAGGTCACGTTTCATAAACAAAACGAAATTAGATTTAGTTCGAAACTCAATCGATTCCATTTCAAGTTCAGTTGTGGTTCCAAGCTCCTCCACGTCACTCAGCCGTAGATCATTGCAGATCAAAATAAGTCTTCTTCAGTTCGAGAAGACTTAAGAGTTTAGGAAGACGAATCTATTCCTCAGGGATTTTGAAGTCTTCTACCGAATGACGTTTCGAATACAGAAAAGACTATTTTACTAGGTAATCAGAAAAAGGCGTATTTCTGCACTATCTAGCAATGTAAGCAAAATATATAGTGTAGAGATCTGAAACAAAGAAAAGTCTACGAGATTAATTAATTTTAGGAAGTAAAAAATTGCAGATTATTGAAATGAAACTAAGGCAGAGTATTGATATTGATAAAATTGAAAGATTGGGAAATCAAAAATCTGAAAATTATATTTATATTACTGATTGAGAAGGAAACAAATTCTATTAAATTCTTTAATGTTTTCCTTTTTTGTGTAGCGGTTAGGTGCATTTGCAGTGGGCAGTTGGAAGAAGCGTAGCAGGTTATGCTAAAAACATTTTTTTTAAGATGAACCAAATTCATTTCTATATCTATTTTCAAAATTCCATGTTATGTCACTTTGGTGGAACATGAGTGACTTTCCTCTAATTAATCAGACAGACTTTTGAGCTGTATTTTGCAATATAAAAACAAACTTTCATGTTGCCAAACTTCAGGAATGTGATCATCTGTAATCTCTTCACTGTACACTCCGAAGATTTCTACAGGTGGTTTTTCTTATTGATCTTCAACGATGTGTTCATCAATCTATTACTCTTCGTCAATCTCCCAGTAGAAACACTAGACGTTCATATATTAATGTTACCGTACTCGTGAAAATAAAACACTTTTAGAGAAGAATAAATTTCTATTGGCTTTTGATGTCAGGGTCTTGCTAATTTAATTGCTAATAAATTCGATTGGAAACTTTTAACCGAAAAAAACTAGAAAAAAAAAAGCTTTGAGACCTTCATTCTACAGTGGATTAAAAATGTTTGAAAATGTTCGTGCTGCTTATGCTTGTAAATTTCTGACTGAATGACTCTTTCTGTCGCAGTTAAATAAAACATGCCAACATTCCAATCCTTTGTGTCTTCTTCACTGAAACTTAATTAATTATAATTTTTTATTTATAAAAATATTATAGTAATCTCGAATAAAAAATGCAATTTCTGATTTGTATTTTCTCTTCGGGAAGAAACCTGCTGTTAAAAGTAAATAGTAAATAAAATCCTTACAATTGAGAGGTCTGGGCAAAAACCACTGTATAAAATATAGTTAGTGTATATCTGCAATTCATGTTAACATATTGTATTACTTGATTTCGTGATAGTTCAGCATCTGGCAACACAGCAATGCCTGTGGAACCAAGATCATCTATAAATAGAATAGAGTAAGTGAGCGAAAATGGCGACAAAGCGATGTTTAGAATTTGAAGTGTTTGCGAATTCTATCGATTTGTCGCCTTTGAGATCTTGTGAGTAGCGAATGTGATGTCTCTTATTATCGCTTAGATAATCATGAAAGTGTGCGTAAATGTAAAAAAATAAATTGAAAATAGAATGAGCCAAAATCCGACAATGAACTTGAAGTATTGTAACTACGGTAGAAACCATATGCATTAAATATCAAAAATGTCGATTTCAACAAGTGATTAGATAAATCATTAACTTCCTATTTTTCTAATGAATTTATCCCATATGTAAAGTGTGTAGATAATTTGGTAAAAACAATTGATTGATTCTTACATTCATATTATACGAATGAGGTTATTATTTAAGTTTGCACATCTTGCTTCTTTTTAGTAAATTTGGTAACGAACTTGTATTTTCATTAGGGTGATGAAAATTTGAAAGCTCCCGGAGCGGCCAACCAAAATTTCAAGTAGAAATTTACAATAATAGCCAAATTTACTTAAAGATAGCAATTCCAAACTTATTTATTAATTTTTTTAATGTTAACTTTAATATTTTCTTACAAAAATTAAGATAAAAAAATATTTCTAAGAAAACTGTTTCCCCTTTGCTTTTTTTTTTTATACGTAAAATATGATAAATGTAACAAAGACAGTTGCATCAATAATCTGTAATACAGTATTAAAAAACAGGTTGTGTGTGGACGTCCACAACAATGGAATTTGGCAGAATACTCGCGTTGCTAGGCAACAGGAATATTGTGTCATGGTCAAATCAACTGCGCAAATTTCCGACTGTTACAAATGGATTTCAATATTGTATTGCTTGTCTTCTTTAGAATTTAAACTTAATTTATTTTTAGTTATAGTTTATGTTTTAGTAATTGTGCTTTTGAATTTGTGCTGTAATTTGTGCTTTTGAATGAACAAAATGTTGCTTTCCGTTACGTATGTGAGCGAAGATCCATTAAAATAGATTAAAAATAATCCCAAGGAAATGTACATAAATACTCTTAAAAAAAGTGCCGTTCCGACGTAGTCTTGTGGTCAAAGCGAAGACCTTCCATGAGATAGATGTATTGGAACCTGAATCGCGACGTGGGGCTTGGATGTTTCTTCTTCTGAGTTTTCAATAAATATTTTGGTGAGAAATTTAATATTGCGTTTCACAGAGAAAAGATGTTGTTTTCTTTTGTGAAGGACCAATGGCAGAACCACAGACTTGTAATTAGAGCAGATAACGAATGATGCTGAATCAACAATGTGCAAAAGTTAGCAATGAGCGGCAACCATGGATTTACTAGTTATAAAAATTTTCACTAAGCTATTATTAGACGCAAATTTTGCTTTAAAAATAAATAAACGATAAACCTTTTACTTTTTAAAAGATTCTATTGGAAACTAGTGATAATATATAAGCCCCGTCAACAATGACGGGATAACAATGTGACGGCTTTTAGTTGATATAGAGTATTTATGCTCGTCAGTTGTAATTTCTTCATTCATGTCGAGATATGTCTCCAACGACTCTTCAGGTGGTCGCTGGAAAAAAATGAACATTGAAATTTAAATTTTAATTTAGTAGGCTAAAATTAATGAGTTATTTTCTTTTTTCTCCGCCTCTTCTCTCATTGCGCCACACACACAAAGGGAGTGATAAGAAACAATACTTTGAATGTATACCCCGTGGATAAGATGAAAAGGTTGCAGGTTTAATTCCCGTCGCGAACGTTGCATTATAATATTTTTTTCACAGGAAATTAACAATTGCGCCGGACAGACAGACAGAGAAATAAAAGATTTTAGTAATATAGATTACAGAGTTTTCTAGATTTATTAAAAACAGAATTTTTATTTGATTGGCTAGTAGGTATTGATAATTTGGATCATCTGCTTACAGAGAAAGGAAGTGTTGGTAGGAATTGTACCCCCCCCCCTCACTCCAACTGAATCCGAAAATTGAAAAAAAATCTAGCATTTGGATCCTCTTTTTTTTTTTGCTGGTTAGTTATTGTTCTGTTTGTAAACCTCCACTCCCCATCTGGCAAATCAAATCAAACGTTTCGTTTTTGATTGAACCTCAAGGACTAACATAACCAATCCCAAATTCCTAGCAAGTCTCTGGTTTGTGTTTTGAAAAAAAATGACTCTTCATTGCTAAAGGATGCGATCCCAGTATGTAAAAAACTTAGTTTAGTTCACTAAATTCCACAATACAGTTAAAATAAAATTTCCACAAACAAGAAAATATTTTTCAGTATTTAAATTTATGTCAATATTCGAATCAAACACAATGATTGGGAATTAAGTTTGTTCTTCAATTAAACTTCGATTGGTTTTAAAATTTCTTTCTGGGTTCAATTAAATAACTTTGGCTAAAATTAAAACTTTAATTTTAGATCAAAGAAACGGATTTAGTTATTCAAGCGACTAAATTGGATAAGTTGTAAAGAATTATAAATGACTTGGAGCCAATATTAATGATACTGTTTGGTGATCATATGAAAACTATGAACGAGATTAAGCAATATCGAATTTTAACACATACACACACAAAAAAAATATGATTGGGGCTTTTTTTTGTTTTATTTATTTGACTAGCAATTAAAACAATGGTAAAGAAGATATAATAAAAATGTACACATTAAAGTTTAATTTAAAACTAAGAAAAGAAAAAGCAGTAATTCTTTTATTATTTGATTGATTTTTTTTTTAAGTATTCAATTTCGAAGACGGTTAAAAAGAAAATTCAAAAACATTACTAATATATAAGGTGTTTGTGTGTTTTTTGAAGAAGTTATTTATAAGATGGTAGTTATGTTTACATTACTAATATATTATTCATTCATATTCACTTCACTGTTAATAACTTTTATATAAATATTTCAGGCAAAGAACGTTTTGGGATTACTTAAGGAACATCCCTTTATCTAGATTTACTTCACATCAGTCAACCCAGATAACTGTCATCCATTTACAGGAGAAGATTCGAGAATGTCAACAAAGAAGAGTGATCATTTGAATTCGAAGGAAATGCATTTCTCTCAACGTTTGTTTTTTAATAATAATAAACGAAGTATTCTACAAGTCTAAGGTGTATTTTAGCTGAAAGATTCAAAATTAGCCTTTTGAAACTAATTCTAGAAATCGATTCAATTTATCTTGACAAATGATGTAAAACAAACATGGAAATATAAAACCTATTATAAAATATTATTTTTTTTTAATAAAGCAATCAGTTTTCTAGACAAGAATTATTAATGAAACCGAATTAACAAATGATTTTTAACAAAGTTTTCTATTTTCAATAAAATGAACATAAATTACCTTTTTTTTTTTTTTTTTTTAAAGTACTTTCCATAATTTTAAAAGATATTCTAAAACACAGCTCTTTTTTTAGCTTATTATTGGCGCATTTAAAAAGCAAAGAATTGTTAATGTTTCGCTGAAGTCGCTACCTATGTAATTATAGACCAGCGCGCGGGTCAAACTTAACGTAAGAGCCATATCAGATAAGCTTCAGATGTTTGAGATTCTCATGATATAAACAAATATTGTACACATATTTTTATTGTTACATGGACATTTTGTTATAAAAATTTTCTATAAATATTAAAAAATATATGTACATAATACTATTTCTTCATATATATAATTTTTAAACTGTTAATTGTATTAGTTTCAATCCCGAAGTACCAAATGTTTTCAAAATTCTGACAGATTATTGGTTTAACTATATTGATTGTACAATGAATTACGGAAAGCAATGAACTACGGAATCATTCAAGAAAAATTGTTGTTCCGAAATTTCTTTAATCCCTGACTAAAATCCAGCGTTAAATTAGGATTTTAATTCTTTAAAATATGTACTAACCATGAACATTAAACTTACGTTTTAATTAATTGTACTCTCAATTTATATCCGGTAATTAATTACAAAGCTTAATTTTTTTATTTACCTTTTATATTAATTGTGATTCAAAAAGTAGCTCAGCAGTGTAACCCCCGAACCGCACATTGTATGTTAAAGAACCCCATGTAGCTCGCGAACCTCGATTTGACCAACCCTGATATAGACCGTGTTCTATTTATAAGAAGTGTTGCGTTTATAACTTTTATGTTTTAAGACAATTTTCAAAAAGAATGAGTTTACAAATTTCACACGTACCTATATGATCCCATAAAGCTAGGCGAAACACGATTCATCCCGGTCGTGCGTTTTGAAAGGATATGTCTGGCGGAAACATGTTTGATCGACATCCAGAGTAGAACACGGTAGGACATTCAACGCATGTCTTTCGGGAATCCAACCAATAAAGCACAGAATTGAAATACTTCACTGATGACATCATTTATAGTTTGCTCCGCTGAATATCTCAATTCCTTTGCACTGAAAACCACCAAAAAAGCTATTATTGCAATAAGAAAGATCATCATTCGACAGGAAACAATCTTTACACTGAAATATAGTATAGTATGCATTAAAATACGCTAGAAAACATTTTGGAGAAGGAGTTTCGAACGATATTGAATGATATTGTGCCTATTTTTCATCTATGAATCAAACAGCGAAAATAATTTTAAAGTTTTGAATTTGATAATTATTGAAGCCTTTTAATATGGCAAAATTCACATTCAGAAATTAACAGAAATTTAGCAAATCAATGCTGAGATATTTTCTTTTTGAATTTCTTAGATTTATTGGGATTAATTTCTTCAATTTTTTAACTAGCGAGCGATCGGCTATCCCAGAATTCCATGCGAACACAGCCGATGCCACGCAATTATTAAAAAATCTAGTTTTTAAAACTCTCCGATAAATTCTGACGCAGAAAATTAATGCATTTAAGTATAAACTTTATTTATTTTTGAAAGATAATCTCAAAACTGTGATAATAATTTTATAATAGCTCTCCAGCTGAAGTGGGCACAATTTGAAGGGACGCCATTTCTACAAATCGGCGTGACATCACGACTGATGTGGTCCACAGCTTCACTGTAATTGGTTATTTTTCTGTCTTGCTTGAGCAAAATAGAACTAGTCGACCAACTTGTTGGGCAAGCAACGGTCCGTCGAAAACCTGTCTGACAAGGTCGCCTGCGACGTGTTTTCCGTCGAAAACGGCTTTTGCTTTATCGTGTTCTCCCTACTTTGGAGAATAAATAACATTTTCGTCCATACTTTCAATAATGAGGCAACGGAGCGTGAAGTAAAAAGGTTTATATTTAGCAACAATGTATCATGCTCAGTGGCAGCAGCGCATTCAGCGAACTTTCCTCGGCAATGGGCAATCGGCATGTGTCTTCAATAGTTCTTCTCTTGATTTTGTGTTTGAGAAATAGTTTATTTGTGTATTTAAATATTTCGCAATATTTTGCGCAACAAGGCCCCTACACGCCCAATCAAGAAACTTAATGAAGAAACACAGAAAAAGAGGTGAGCAATTGATCTTGAAACGAAGTTTCAGGTTAAAAAGGAACATGAAACTGGTAAGCCCGACTATGTGATCGCACATGACTTGGGATGGTCTCATTCTACAATGATTACCATTTGAAAAATAAAGGATAACGTCGTAGAGGCTGTGAAAGGATCTGCTTCCATTAAATCGACGATAGTGACGAAGCAGCGACAAGATCCTTTTCTAATCTAAAGCTACAAAATTTAGCAACAGCTTGGTGAATATTATGATCTCTTCTTCTCTTTCATCATTACTATTGTTCATGTTTTTTATTAATGATAACTGTTAAGAATTCAATATCAGAGAAATATACAGTGTTTGGGACAGTATACTAATTACTGTTAAGTCCCTAACTCCTTTTATTATTTAAATTTTAATAACCAAATAATAACACAGTCCCCCGTAGTTAAATTTTCCACACCATTGAATATCAAATTGCCTGGATATTGGCAATCGTGTGCATCGTTTGGTTTCAGTGCAGCAGCTGCAACTGTTTCAAGTTGTTGGTTTGATATCGGTTTGCGTCCTCGAAATATCACTTGTAACGATCCCGTATTTTCAAATCGCAAAATCATTTTTCGCAAATTTGTGATTGTCATTGGGCCTTTCCTTAAATTCTTCAACCACCGGTATTCCCGAAGTGCGACAGAAGCAATGTTTTTTTTTGAGTAATAAAGTATCACCAGCAAAGCACGATTACGTAAATTTAGCATAGCGAAGGTTTAACATCAAAGCACCACCACGCAGCCATAGTGCATCACTCGGAACTAACACAAGCTGTTCGTTTTCATCTTTTTGTATCCTTCAATCTATGTCGTCAGTTTACTGCAATCTGCTTATTTTCGTGCTTCTAGCGCCATTTTTTCCCCTGGTGGCGAAATTTTGAAAACCTTCTTTTTTTTCTTTAGAAATCAAAACCCCATGTGTTCACACCAACTTTGGTAGAGTTTGGCCAATTAGGTTTTTGGTAATTGGGCTCTAAAAACCTCCTTTTTAATTATGGCCACCCGATGTAAATTGAAGTAACAAGGATTAGAAAATAGGAATATACAGGGTGGCGCACATAAAATCGGCACCAATAGGCATTTCTTTTTGTATTGTATTATTATTTTGGGGTCGGTATTATTTTTATTTCATATTAAATAGAATACCTGCGCGATCATCCTGGCTTTACCACTACTAAGATTCATTCTATACAGGTTAGGAAGCTCCGTGCTGAGAGGTTGGCAAGGACAATAGTGATAACGCCAGATGGCGCAAAATGCACTGTGACTCTCACTGCTCCGAAAGCGCAATGTTATCCTATGCAAAAACATACAAGTTTAAAGTCATCTCATCAATTTATTTTATGTGCTTTTGTAATTTTGGTTATGGAAAAAATTTCAATAGGGACATAAAATCATTAATTGTCCCTGAAATCCGAAATTTCTTGAATTTGGGAAAGGGAAAAGAGATTTCAATAAGCCAATTCAATTGATAAGGAAAAGAAAATCGAATCCCGCAATATAAATATATTATTAAAACAAAGTAAGTTTTAATAAGTTTTCGGCTCGTTACCATTTCAGTTTTGATTTACATGTTTTGATTTACTTTTTTGCAAAAATATGTTGTGATGAAATTATATTATATGCTGATTTAACTTATGTTATTGTGTTATGTATTATAACACATTTACCTCAATTTTACAATCATTTTGTATAGTTTTGTTTTTCGTTTTTTTTTTTTTTTTAATTGAAACTAAATGATGAAATTGACTCTAAATAATAAATAAATAAATAAATAAATAAATAAATATTTAATATATATGTTAAGTAAAAATTTAAAAAAAAAAAGTGGTTAAAAGGCAAAATAATAAAGTAAAAAAAATAAAAAAAATGTTTTTCACGTTATCTTAACGTTATTTTTACGTTACAATTGAATTGGCTTATTGAAATCTTTTTTCCTTTTCCCAAATTCAAGAAATTTCGGATTTCAGGAGCAATAAATAATTTTACATCCCTTTATAATTTTTTCCACAACCAAAATTACAAAAGCACATAAAATAAATTGATGAGATGACTTTAAACTTGTATGTTTCGCGCTTTCGGAGCAGTGAGAGTCATGGTGCATTTTGCGCCATCTGGCTTTATCCCTATTGTCCTTGCCGAACTCTCCCATTGGAAACGGACGACTCTTCCTAACCTCTATAGAATGAACCCTACCACATTACCTACCGCGGTCCCCAGCATGCGACAATCGAGAGCTCGCACACTCTTTCCCACGACAGCGGAGGCTCCGAGTACTCCCTCCTCTGTTATCAATAAATCATAATTACTGAAAACCTATTAACCTTATATTGGTAGAACAAACTTTGTTAGCATCCTTAAAAATCATTCTGCTTATCTCTGAAAGTTTCATCAAAATCAATAAATCCAGTAATAAAGATATGGCGAGTTGAAAATAAAAATAGATTAAAATACTGAAATCATTACTCATAAAAAAGTGTCTTATGGTCCCTGTTCCCTAGGAATAAAAAGTTGACTTATACTTTTCAAGAAGCACAATTTAACCCTAAACAAAACTTAGAAAACAGCATTAAGTGAATGCTTGAAAATCATAAGCGGTAATTGGTCTTAATTCTTGAAATTTCTGTGAGATTTTTAACGTTTTTTCTTCACTGCTTGAGTAACTAAGGTAGTTAACTGATGCTTGTATAACCATTATCATCCCTGGTACACCTTCTACCGAAACGGGAAAACCGAATTTTAAATTAGTTTAGTAGTTTTTTAAATTTTCAGCTAATAAACATACAAACATCAATTTTGCGCTTTATAGATTATTAATTAATAAGAATTTTACCGAGCTTGCGTAGATAGAAAGGGCATGGGGGTAATTTGACCAGAGCATAAACTGTAAAATTACCAGTGTAATTATTTTTTCCTGTCATATTTTTTTAATTCCTTTAATTAAAAAGCCTATATATTTTAAACTTATTTAAGAAGTAACTGAATGAAATCATGATTTGAAGAGCTTAGTGGGAAAAGGGGGTAACCCTCATAAATATATTTCTGAGATATTTAGTGTTTTGTTAGATTTCCTGTATCTCAACAAATGAAATATTGAACATTAAAACAATTAAGCTACGCGAACACCATCCGATTTTGAACCAACTTAGTTGGTCAACGTCAAGTTGGTCCGATTGTGTCAGGCGCCAACACTAGCCAACTCCAACTGAAGTTGGCCGAACAACGTTTCAAACCTTGATTGATTTGCAACATATGATAAATATTTTTTTGTAAATTATTAACCGCTATGAAATCGAAGTTGATGGTATTATTTCGATGCAAAAGTAACTAACAACCAACAGCCAAAAACAAACCATGCTTCCCTGGCGACAATGCCTTTTGCGTCGTAACTTTCGCATTACCGCGATAGCGTCTAAACCATAATTCCAAGCGTTTCCCCCAGCAGCTGTGGAAAATCCGAAAAATTGAGATTTTGAAACCTCTCTGATAAATTCTGCCGCATACAATTACTGCATTTCAGTATAAAGCTACGCGAACACCATCCGATTTTCGACCAACTTAGTTGGCCAACTTCAAGTTTTCGAGTTGGTAGAGCGGACTTTGAGCACATTTAATAGCGACTTTGCAGCAACTTTAGTTCGCGAGGCGAGTTACCCAATCATAGGGCAGCGTTGGAACACGTCGAAAATCGGATGGTGTTCGCGTAGCTTTATACTGAAATGCAGTAATTGTATGCGGCAGAATTTATCAGAGAGGTTTCAAAACCTCATTTTTTTCGGATTTTCCACAGCTGCTGAGGGAAACGCTTGGAATTACGGGATGGCCGCTGTCGCGGCAATGCAAAAGTTACGACGCAATAGGCATTGTTGCCAGGAAAGCATGATTTGTTGTTGGCTGTTGGTCGTTAGTTACTTTTGCATCGAAATAATACCATCAACTTCGTTTCCATAGCGGCTAATAATTTTAAAAAATATTTATCATATGTTGCAAATCAATCAAGGTTTGAAACGTTGTTCGGCCGTCTTCAGTTGCGAGTTGGCTAGTGTTTGCGCCTGACAAAATCGGACCAACTTGAAGTTGGCCAACTAAGTTGGTCCAAAATCGGATGGTGTTCGCGTAGCTTAAGCTTTATTTACGCGTGAAAGAAACTCGTAATACTCTGATATTCATTGTGTAAAAGCTCGCCGTCGATTTGAAGCGATGAAAATCGTTATAGACGCCATTTCTTTCCATGGGCGTGACGTCATGACTGACGTGTTCCAACGCTGCCCTGTGATTGGCTAATTTCCGACCAACTTCCCGAGTTTCTTCCCGCACAACCAACTCGCCTCGCCAACTAAAATTGGTGCAAGGTCGCTACAAAATCTGCTCAAAAGGCGCTCTACCAACTCGAAAACTTGAAGTTGGCCAACTAAGTTGGTCCAAAATCGGATGGTGTTCGCGTAGCTTTAAGATATTAAAATTAGTTAGATATTGAAGTAACTTTCTGCAAATGTTAGGCATATTTTGTTTATTTTAGATAAGTTCACTAATCTTATCACATGCAACATTGTACAACAGAAGGAAAATAGTAACTTCGAAACACATGAATCGTAAAGCACTCTAAAGAACATCATATTAATCTGTACACTGTTAGTGCCATTTTTCTGCTTTTATCCTGTCATTTCTTTGGATTTCTTTGTTTTTGCTTTTAATTATCTGAATTTCTTCCTTTTCGTCCATTGAAGGCACTACATTTACTTCAATTTCAGGCATATTGCTTGAAAAAGTTACAAAAGAAAGATGTTCTCCTATTGATCAGTTGGGAATATAGCTGGCCAATCAGAATATAGGTTTTTAAAGAAATTTGGGATAGCCTCCTTATTCCACTAAACATTTGTAAACCTCTAAAAAGACCTTTTATCTTAAATTTAAAAATGAGACTATTCCACATTATGATACTCAAAGATCTGACAGTAGATTTTGTGAGCTTACAGAATACATAGCTATCTAATTTTTGGGCAAGATGAGAGATACACCCTTTTCCCACTAACAAGGAGAGGCTACGATTGTATAACGCGGATTTAATGCCCTTTTGTGGGGTTTAAAAAAGTCAAGAACTACTTGAAATATATACCAGGGTTTGGAGTCCAACAATCTACCGTTTTCTAGATATTTGATGTTTTTTGGAGGGTTTTTCTCATATTAGCTTAATAGCTTCCTGTGTCGAATAAACGAACAAATGTGGTAATGACGCCATGGATAGTATATTTGACTTCTAAACAAAAGATCCGATTATTTTCTTTTCCAGTACCAATAGGGCTGTCCTTTTTATCTTTCCCTTTTTATTATTATTAATACTGGAAGTAATTGAAGAAAGAGATAAAAATTCTAAGGTTATTATTTGAAATTTACAATTAATAAAAATAATATAGTTAATAGTATAGTCATAATTTTAAAAATTTATAACATACTATTAGTTATTATTGTAAATTTAATAATGAAATTTTTCAAAAGTTTTAATGATATAATATTAATAATATAATTTTTATCAAAACAATAATAATACTAATAATAATAATAATAATAATAAGCAGCATGGAAGCGTCGAACAGATGGCTGACGAGTGGTGAGTTGTTTGGAGAGACCGAAGGGTTCATGATCGCGATACAGGACCAAGTCATCCCCACATGCAACTACAAGAAACACATCCTACACGACGCTAACACGCATGACGATACATGCAGGAAATGCCACACTACGCATGAGACGATCGACCACATAATATCAGGCTGTCCCCATCTCTCCCAAACAGACTACCTCCACAGACACAATCAGGTAGCGTCGATCGATCATCAATAGCTAGCACCACAAACACTCACTAATTAAGAACATAGTCCCATAGTACAAGCACAAAGCGTATTAGAGTCATCCTCACATAAGCTGTACTGGAACCCCCCATTCACACAGACACCATACATCACAACAGACCCGACATCAAACTTGTTGATAAGGTCAACAAACAGACCTATCTCATTGATATTGCAATGTCTAACAGCATGAACATGCAGAAAACTCACGCAGACAAGATTAGTAAATACACCGATCTAGTACACGAACTCCAGAAGCAGTGGAGGCAGGACCGAGTACGTGTTGTACCCATCGTCCTGTCCGCCACTGGTCTGGTGCCTCACACATTGCACCAGTCTCAGTACACTAGGACTTCACAAAAACAACTTCAGAAAGCTGTTGTACTCAACACAACACGCATAGTTAGGAAATTTATGGACACAACCACACATCCCTAATCCTCCTTGCACACTTCTTTATACTTGTCAACATGTGTTTTGGTCCTTGACTTGCCATATTGTCTTTGCTGGGGAAAACCAAGGTTTGAAAATTTTACATATAATAATAATTCATATACAGGGTGATTACAATTTAAGTTCAACTTTCAACATGCTGTAAAAAAAGAACCACAGCTCAGAATGACCTGAAATTTGAACTGAATATATTCGAAGAAAGGAGAAATGGTATGGCGCAAGAAAAAAAATAGTTCCAAATGTTAGCAGTAGATGGCGCTTTAAGCGTCCTAACGTAAATGGGTTCGGCTACAAGTGGCATTTGAATCGCAATACGACGGCCATGGCGTGAGTTGCACGTTAAACCAACTGTACTGTTCATTGTGCATGCTGTATCGGGTTTTTACTGAAGAAATGACTTCCAAGTCATTCAACAGTTGAGGCACTGTTAGTTTAAAGCCCATCCACCACGGCATGGTCGTAACACATGGGATGGGAAAAATCGGTTTTTAATTGTCCTGAGGCCAAAAACCGCATAAAAACCAACAATGAAATCGGGTTTTAATTAATGCGAAACTTGCACAAGACATATTCAATATGCTGTCCACCGTTTTCTGCCACGAGTTGAAACCGAGAAACAGCATGTTCCACAACAGATCGGAGTGCCTTAGGGGTCACGTTGTGAATGTGTTGCGCAATGCGTGGCTTCAATTCAGCTAAGTTTGCAATCGGACCACTAAACACAACATTTTTCAGATAACCCCACAACCAGAAGTTGCAAGGATTAAGATCAGGTTTTCTCGATGGCCAGGCTATTGGAAAATGACGGCTGATAATTTTATCATTTCCGAAATGCCTCTTGAGCAGCTGCTTCACTGGGTTTGCTATGTGCGGAGGAGTGTCATCTTGCAAAAAAAAATGATGCCACAGTCTTTTTCGATAACCTTTACTGTCACTTATTCTGAACTTCTTCAGAGCTACTGGCGCACAGTCACCGTTCTTGTAAAAGAGCTTCAGAAGCAGAGCGCGATCCTTCTTTGAGAGAGATCACGGCGAGCTTCTCAGAAGCAATATGAGGAAAACGCCTATGAACAGAGAAGTTTACTTGACGTTGGGTAAGTATAGCGTCTCATAAAATGAAAATTAAGAATAAGACGGCAATAAATGAAATTGTAGAACCAATTGATGACACCACATTTCAACTTAGGTAAGCATCAGCGTAGTCTGAGTATCGTCGTGGTATTCCTCTAAGCCTAAAAAATGTTGAGGAAAAAAAGTTAGATTAACTCTTAAAAATATTATAAAAAATTGAATCGGTTTTTAATTGTCCTGAGGCCAAAAACCGCATAAAAAGTAACAATGAAATCGGGTTTTAATTATCGCGAGACTTGCGCAAGACATGTTCAATATGCTGTTCACAGTTTTCTGCCACAAGTTGAAACCGAGAAATAGCATGTTCCACAACAGATCGGAGTGCCTTAGGGGTCACGTTGTGAATGTGTTGCGCAATGTGTGGCTTCAATTCAGCTAAGTTTGCAATCGGACCATTAAACACAACATTTTTCAGATAACCCCACAGCCAGAAGTCACAAGGATTCAGATCAGGTGATCTTGACGGCCAGGCTGTTGGAAAATGACGGCTGATAATTCTATCATTTCCGAAATGTCTCTTGAGCAGCTTCTTCAATGGCTTTGCAATGTGCAGAGGAGCGCCATCTTGCCTAAAAATGATGCACGCTGTTGAAGTGTTGGAATGCCATGTATCCCGCGTTTTTATAACAATTGCAATGTGTCATGCGCAGGACACATATTGTATTTTGCATATTATGATGCTTAAAGCGCCATCTATTGCTAACATTTGTAACTCATTTTTTCCTTGCGCCATACCATTTCCCCTTTCTTCGAGTATATTCACTTCAAATTTCAGGTCATTTTGAGTAGTGGTTCTTTTTTTACAGCATGTTGAAAGTTGAACTTTAATTACAGTCACTCTGTATATAAAAGCGTTATTCTGTCATAAGACTTTAAGTTTTTCCAATTTTGTGACCAAACTGTAAGAGATAGATTGCAAATGGATAAAATGTAGATCGTTTTAAGACAAACAAAATGCTACAAAAATCTTTCGAAAAAAGTTTTTGGTTTCCAAGATGGCGCCTTTTAAAGGGTCAAATTTTGGCTTTTTCTCAATTTAAATGAAAAGTGTAAAAGTTGGAAGAAAACATTATATTGAGAAAAGATTGGTATTTGAAAGTTTTATCGAATGATATATCAGTCATTCACAAACGTTTCTGCGTTTGCAAGATACATGCATAAATGTGGAAAATTTCATGTTGGCTATTGGGAGAAAACTTATGTGCAATAATGATTTCAAAAATTGTCTTTAAGGAACAACAAGAACAACTGCAATTCATGGAAATACGAAAACAAATATAGATCATATTTTCTTGAATAAGTATGATATCGAAATATGCGGAGAAGGCTACAACGGGCTGGGAAGTCGTATATTCTCCGATCTCAGTATTAATTTGCTAAATAAATAAAGTTTTTTTTAATGCTATTTATCCAAGGGTTCCGGAGCGAAGCGAAGGTACCCGGCTAGTAATAAAATTAAAAAAAAAAATACTACAATCATAAAGGTCAAAAGTTTGTTAAAAGTTCAACAAGAGCTGCAAGGAACTTGACAGGAATAGAAGTCAAATAAGAAAAACGGCGAGAATTTTACCTCTATACTTTGAGTAAAATAAATATTCATAGTTAGTTTTAATTAGTGAAAGTGTCAAGCGAACAAGTAAGTAAAATGAGTAAGTAAAACAAAACAAGATTTAAAAAAAATTAAATGTGATTATTCATTTATAAAATGGTTTGTTAATTGTATTCATTAAAATTTCGGAAATTCACACAGCATATATTTCTAAAGAAAATAACGCATTTTTATTTTTTCCTCTTGAAATGCATACTGTAATAAAATTACTATTTTTTTTAATGGTTATTTCTTTGTGTGTGTGTGTGTATTTTTTTTTTTTTTTTTTTTGAGGAAAAAATGTCTGTTTAGCAACTGACAACAAAAATCCATCAAAAGCGCACAAGCCAAGAAACGCTCATTATTCTAAGCAAACATGCTTTTTAAATTATTCCCAGGCAACAAAATGGGGTTTATGGGATCCCTCTGGGTTTCTGAGGAACGAGCATAGTTACAGCCTATTGTATGTTATTATAAAATCAACTTTTTACTAAAGATTTTACAGATTACTTACTTGTCAGTTTTCTTCTATAAGAAATAATTTACAACAAACGACTAAACTTATTTAAGAAAATGAATTTAATATTTTGTTATATTAAACATATAATGAAGCTGCACAAGGAAGTCTGGGGAAACGACTTCCGAATGGAAAACGATCGGATGTAATAGAGAGACGCAAGCCCTCCGTTAGGAAATGATATTGTGGGACCCGAGTGAAAAGCTTATTTCCGATGAAAGAAAAACATAAACATTTTTTCTACTTTCACACTTAAAAGTAAAGAATGGAAAAAAGACACAGACATAAAAAATATCTGAGCATTCATCGGTGAGAGTTTGGGACGGCCCGTTTCGTCCTTTTTAGGGACTCATCAGCCAAACCCACTTACCAGATGAAATGCTCAGATAGTGCAAAAGATAGATAAATAGATTCTCAGGACAGGATTTTTGAAATTATATTTGTTTTGTTTCTTTTTTTTAAATTTGTTTTCCTTTGAAGGGGATCCACAGCCGAAGCGGATGTGGATACCCTTATTACTTTTGCATTATCTGAGCATTTCGGGTGAGTGGGTTTGGCTGATGAGTCCCTAAAAAGGACGAAACGGGTCGTCCCAAACTCTCACCGATGAATGCTCAGATATTTTTTATTTCTGTGTATTTTTCCCATTCTTTTCTATCAATTTGAGACACGTCAATTCTTTGTTTATATTTAGAATCTTATTCGTCGTTAATGTACTTATGTACTTTATATATTACTTTGGAGAGTCTAAATGGAGCTGCTGAAGTGTTGGGGTAGTCTTGTGGAACTCCGCCCCATTCCTGTGGACAGTCCTGATTCACATTTAAGCCGGCCATTGACTATGGATTTATGGAAAGGTCACAGCTTTGGCTACTGGTACTGCACCAAAGCCATTCACAGGAAAGCCCACCTCGCTGTTTCAGTGAATAATCTCCACAACTTGCCGGAATTAAGAGCATTTCAGTGTAAACTTAAAGTATATTAGAAACTTCCTTACATGTTTTGTACTTTGTTAGTTACAAAATCTGTACGATTATTAAGGTCTGGCTAATAACCAGTTAAGCACATAATGAATTTCGAAGTAAATGCAATGTATCTGATTATTACAAAAATCTTAAATTACTCTGTCTTAAAGACTTAATAAAAAGACTTATTTACGTCAAAAGTATTTTCGGGAAAATGTTATCGTTATCGGATCAATTATCGTTATCGGATTTAATATAGATTATCGTTAAAATGATAATCTACATTTTTACAGTAAAATAAACCAAAGAACGCACATAACTAAACAAAACAAAACACAAATTCACTGAGCTATTTTTGATTAGTTACGTGCGTTAGTACATTTTTACAGTAAAATAAACCAAAGAACGCACATAACTAAACAAAACAAAACACAAATTCACTGAGCTATTTTTGAAAAGCCTCGAAACAGCGCTGTCCTCCATTTCCAGCACTAATATCAAAAATAGCTCAGTGAATTTGTGTTTTGTTTTGTTTAGTTATGTGCGTTCTTTGGTTTATTTTACTGTAAAAATGTACTAACGCACGTTAATTTCCTTGTCTAAATGATAATCTATATTAAATCAAATTTCAACAGTGATTGGATTCCAAAGTAAAACAGCACTGCCTGTTAATTCCAACTAAGTAATTGAAGGGTTAGTTAGGTTATAGCATTTTTAAGTTAGAATAATATTATTTTGCTGCATTTAACTTCAACGGTGGGTTTTTTTTTTAATATTATATAATCTATTGCATTAAGTACATTAGAATAGAATTTATTAAATTTATTGTTAACAGAGACGTACGCATTAATAATTTCTCTCATATTAAGCATATACACACATTATTATAAAACATGATAAATTTTCAGTTTTAAGTAGCTATCAAGAAAACTAAATTTTGAATATTCAGATTGTAAGGTAACCCAATGAGTTGCACTGCAATGTTTTAACATATTTCTACTGAAATAAATTGCAAGTTTTGCAGAAATTATTAAGAATATATGAAATTTTACGAGTTTTTTTTTTCTCTGTTTTTTGAAAAAAAAAATCAGTGTTTAATAATAAATCATGCTATATCGGAACTGAAGTTCCGACTTTAAGTAATTAAGTAATTTTTGATTATCGGTAAGTTCGGGATTATTGGATTTTTAATTACACGCATTGTATATTCTTTTTTTGATTATTAATGTGATATTTTTTAAAATCTTAATTAAAAAAAATATATTTTTTTAAGTGTCTTAATTGAGGAAACTCTTTTCCTTTAATTTTTCTTAAATAAATAATAATAATAAAAATAGAATGTTTGTGCTCTATTTAAAAATAAAAACAGTATTTGAAAAGTATATTTTGAGAGTTTTATAGTAAACAATTAGTAAACGTTTGTTAGCTGACGAAACTATTTTCCAATTGGAACTAGAAAACAAACCTTGAAATGATGACGGAGAAAGTTCTTTTCATATTTGTATTTTGATGATTTTTCTTCCAGAAAAATACTCTCGACGTAGTGTTGTTGATGTTTTGTTTTGTCCTTCAATTCGGTGGTTTAATCGTTCGTTCATTCATTAAAACCTACAAAAAAGATTTCTATGTGACTAGCGTAACTTTGGATACAAGCGTAAAATTTACGCTGAAACTCTGACGTCACTGTCAACACTGAGCTTGACGTCACTCCCTTCTTGGCCAATAAGAATGGAAACCGGGAACCACATGTTGCAGTTTACGCCGAACCGACCACGTTCTAGTTGTTGCACGCGATCCTCCGAGTCAGCCGGCTGTCTCGCCGCGTGGTTCCGTCCCATCGACCGATCATAATTCCAGCCGCGCTCCTTGGGGTAGATGCGGCCATGGACGACGGCTCTCTGAATCTGTCGGACTGGAACGACACCACTAACTTTAGCGAAGGTTTTCTCTTAGAAGTGGCACCTGTATTCGATGAATATGCCCTGGTTAAGACGGTGGTATTGGTTATCATGGCCGTGCTGTCTCTCATTGGTAACATTGCTACTCTCATTAATATCCATCGCACCCAACGACGGACAGTATCCACTATGTATATGCTCATTACTCAACTGACAGTGGCCGATCTGCTGGTAACTTTATTCTGCGTTACTGCAGAAGCCGTGTGGACTTACACAGTGCAGTGGTTGGCAGGAGACGCACTCTGCAAAATCGTCAAATACATGCAGATGTTTAGTCTTTATTTATCCACCTTTATCCTTGTCCTAATCGGGGTCGACAGATATATCGCAGTTCGATATCCCATGAACCGAAGCAATGCCCATAAACGCTGTAATATCCTTATTACCCTTGCTTGGATTGCCAGCGCATTGCTTAGCATTCCACAGGTAGGAATCTTTTATTTTTTTTGTCTTTATTATTTTGACTAATATCACTTAATTCTTCCATTAAGTTCATTCAAAATACCAAACATAGATTTAAACATGCACAAAATCGCCTTAAAAAGTAGATCACTGCGTTGTACAGCTACATGTTTACAAATAATTTTAGATATCTGGATTATTAGATATCTGTATTCATTCAAACAGTCAATTTAAAAAATATTCTTTTAATATGAAGATTAATACATATACTGTATATATATATATAGCCTATAAATGTAATCTGTTACATATATTGTATACATACTGTTACTTATATTGTAAATATATATATATATATATATATATATATATATATATA
>JAFIDM010009631.1:152069502-152096903 GCA_023159025.1 Thereuonema tuberculata
ATATATATATATATATATATATATATATATATATATATATATATATAAAAACTCTTCGACTTAAGTTTCCAGCGCTTGTCAATAATAGTTTTTATGAAGATATGAATTTTACTATTAAAATTTGAATATTTACAGTCTTTTACATATATAATATTAAGAGATTTTACATAAATATAATAACCATATTTAATATTAAGAGATGACTCAAAAGTCAATGTATTTTTTTCTTCTCTTTTTTGCCTAATATAGCTTTTCCATGTTTTATTGTCACTTTTTTGTATTTAAGTAAAAAAGAGTTCTTGTATTCAATTGATTTATTTTTTTGTTACAGTGTAAAAATACATAAGAGTTTTTCATTTTTTTAAGTCTTTTTGTATTAACTCAAGAAATCACAAACTTCAGCAATTTAATTTGATAATTAGGAATTACACTGATAATTTTCCTAATAAAATTACTTTTCGATTAAATCCTGATACTTGTTTAATCTAAACAAGTATTACTTCCTTATTATTACTTTTTTATGTAATATCAAACCTACAATTACGAAATGTAAAATCCTTAAAAATATAATATTGTTTCCTATTTGGTTTACAAAAATATGGCACATATTGATAAAAATCGAAATTTTATCAAATGTGTTCTGCATTCTTGGTTAATTATTATACCTTAAATGATGACCATTAATGGTTTTTAAGTTTCCAATAATTCCTCCGTTTGTAGAAAATGAATTTTTCTTTTCTTCTTTTAAAGCCGTTTTATTCTTATATTCTATATAGTATTTCATATTTTCAAACAAACCTTCCATTTGTTTTTATCATTATAAAAATCATAATGGCAAATCTCTAAGCTTCTTCACATCTGAAGAAACAATGATTTGAAACAATTAGGTCATGCTCCCGACAGAAGTACTTAAATATTATTCCTTAATCGTCTATTTCCTGAAAGGTTAAGAGGGATTGACTCTGCCAAATTTTTTTAAATCAGAGTCTATTTTAACATTTGCTATCTATGATTTTTAGGAAGAAAAAAGTCAATCAAATAAAAGCTTTTTTTATGTTAATGCCTACTTTGTCGAGAAACCTGTGGCGCACGCAGAAAAGTATCTGCGACATGTATAAGTTTAAATCTTCATCTTAAATTTTCTCTGTTAAAATAATGGGAATGTCTAGCTCACTTCATTTAGATTTCTTTTGGAAATTCATCTAAACAGTTCCTTTCAACCCTCGAAGAAGTTAGTTTTTGGAAAAGGAAGTGCATAAAAGGAAGTGCATAAAATGAAAGTTTTGACAAATTATTTGTATGAAATATGTAGAATCCTAAGTTGAAAAAAAAAAACACTCATAGGAATGGCAATAATTTTCATTAAAAATGAAGAAAAGGCCAGGCAAATATCATTCTTGAAAATTTATTGATTTTCTTTCAATAAATTGTATAAATTGTATGTTTTAGTGAAATACTAAAGATTTACAAGAAACATCACCCGAAATTACAACGAAGTTCCGTAATGTTCTCGGCAAGAAAGAAACAACAACAAAAAAAGCAAATGTTAATTTTATTCTAATCACTATGGAATTTTCAAATTAAAATCTTCATGACATTTTTTAGAAGAAATAAAAGAGAAGAATCTCTAATTAAAAGTAATATAAATAACATTAATCCCATTGAAACCATGAATATTTCATTCATTTTTACTGTCATTTTTTGGAAACTTTTGTTTGAAAAGGTTCATCTCAGAGAAATTTTTGAATTAAAATTAATTGAATTAAAAGTTCCAAATTTTGTTTTACAAACCTAAAATAATTAAGGTTAAGGGAAACTATGAAGCCCAGAGGGTAGCGGAAATTAAGCATCTCGGCGTTCCGCGATCAACGGGACTAAGACATGAATTCGGGTGATCAGTCTTTAACTTTCAGTAAGGAACCCGGTATCCATGTGTCAAAAGGCTGGGTAGTCCTAGGGCCCGTTTGACCCTAGGACCCTAGTTATTGACAAATAACTGGGGGAAAAAATCCAGCTCTTCCAGCCCTCATTCAAGTAACTTATCACTTGAAGTAGCAGAACACAAAAATATTTATTAGTTGGATAATTTAAATACTTCAATTTAATAGCTGAAGTACGTGCAAAACAGAGGCTTTTCCGAAATAATTTTAATTACGATTAGATTAGAATTGAATAATCTCTCTCAAAACATAATATCTCTTTAAAAATATATATTTCCAAAACAAGATAAACTACAATTCTCTGCTCAATACAAACAGATAATTCTTTTTTTAAAAAAAAAAAAGTGAAAGGTTTTTGATTTATTTGAATAAGGTGTAATTCAAATTAGGCCAAAGAAAAATTGAATTTTACAGATACAGTAATTAATAACTATTACGTTTACCTTCTACAATTTCAAAGTTTTTTTCCTGAAAAAAATATAAGTCTTATTTTAACTGAAACCTTTTAGGACTGAAGTAATTCAAGGTAAAAGTAATTTCTACTTTTTTCTCAGGTGACGCATCAATTTCACTTTTCTTCTTCTCATGACAATAGTTTTCGCCTTTTTCAATACAGACTAACCGTTAAAAATTCTAGTAGTTGAATCTTGAGACACAATGGAATGAAAATTCAGATCTATATCTAAACGTAACAGGAAATGAATTTCTGAGTCTGATTTCGCGATAAATCTTTCAATATTGATTATGTGGAGACTCTACTAACCAACATACGACCTTCATAGATTGTTCATTGGTTAGTGTTTTTTTTTTTTTTTTTTTTTTTTTTTTTTTAAAAAAAAAACTAAATTTCAGCCAATTTCCTTTCAATTCAGAAATCAAAAGTTTGCGGTTTCGAATTCTATGTTAGATATGGATGAATCTCGATCGAGTTGCTAACGACCCGAGGCCGTTATGATTTCCGAAAATATAATGAAGTATGCAGAAAAACTTAATTATTACTTTCTTTTCCTAAGTTGTTTGTGAAAATTACAACTTAATAAAAATAATCGCGTTATTCAAGTGAAATGAGAAAACATTACTTAAGATACAGTATAGAGTTGGCGAAAAGTACGTATACCCCTGTCAGTAAGCTGGATTCGAAAAGAATTGATATGCCTATGATGGATCCAAAACATCTGTGTGTACTCCTCCATGGTCTCTGAATTTTGATTTACATATCCTGTAGATTACAAGCTAATGCAATCAGTGCTTCATGGTGTTGCAATTCTCACAAACAATAGTGTATTATAAGTACAACTAAAAGCAAAACTTGACGTCCATAATAATTTATAAATTAAGAAAAAAAAACACAACTGGCCAATAAATATGCTTTCGCACACTGAGTCAACATCACTGGATTTCCAGTGTGCGAAAGCATATTTAATGTCCAGTTATGGTTTTTTTTTCTTAATTTATAGTGTATTATGCTTTAAAGTTTATATCTTCAAACACTGAAAGTAAATTAATAACATAATTATTTAATATTACTACACATCTAATGCTTAACTCAATTTGCTATGGAACTTAATTCATTTGTTTTCGTTAAAACACCAATTGTTTTGTAGTAGGATAAAAGAAATCATAAACTATCCGTAACTGAAGTAGTTAAACAACTACTAACTATTAAATATGCTATTATTCGTGTAGCTTATTATATGAGACAATCTAACGTAAAATTACTTACAATAATTAGACAAGAGAGTAATATAAATTAAGAAATCATTTTTAATTTATCGGGTTTTTGTTTGTTAATTAAAAATAAAAAAAAATAAAAAAATCTGCTAATAAAGCGTGATACTAGTACTTAATGTGATACTAACAGATATAAAAAAAAATTCTGTTTTTGTTAAAAATTATACTCGTACATAGTTTTTTTTTATTTGTTTTTTATTGCATCATGATAAATTGGGAACAAATTTTGTTAATGATGCAATAAAATGATTAAAATATCAAAGTTAATGTTTTTCCCTGTGAAATATAAAAATAACTTTATACATACAACTTCGCATCATTTTTAAATTTTTATACCATCCATCAATATGAGTTTACTGCGGATTGTAATGGAAGAACTAACAAAGGCTATACTGCATCAAGATAATAGCTGGAACAACCCAGAGAAGCGGAGACGAAAGAGAAGATCCTTCCGGCGGTTTCCTAGCCTTCGTACTGATAAGAACACACAGTTTATCCAGATACCAGCGG
The DNA here is from genome assembly GCA_023159025.1 of Thereuonema tuberculata. Taxonomy (NCBI): domain Eukaryota; kingdom Metazoa; phylum Arthropoda; class Chilopoda; order Scutigeromorpha; family Scutigeridae; genus Thereuonema; species Thereuonema tuberculata. The sequence continues at coordinate 152,073,684 of JAFIDM010009631.1, forward strand.
TGTATCGCAGAGTTATAGGTTAGGTTAACTATACGACTGTACCTGCTTGTGGTGGAGGGCAGAAATCTCCTATTTTATTGTTTATATCAATGTACATTGGAATTTAATTTAAACAGTCTAGTTTGTTTGTTGTTTTATTTTTCCTGTAAAAAACAATTAGAGGAAGGTGCCCATATTTCGGATACCACTTCGTAAAAATAGCTTATTAGTTTTAAATAGAAACATAGATAAGCTATTGTTACCAAAAAAAAAAAATACCTTATTTAATGTCGGATTAACATTGACAAAATTCATCCGAAATATGGGCACCTTCTTCTACGAATTATTTTATTTTATTTTATTTATTTATTTTTGTTTTGCTATAAAACTTTGTAGAGCTTTTCCTGTAAAAATTACTTGAGTGTAGTGATGGAATATATGACTAATTCTAATGTTGTAATAAATTTTAAAATTTTAAAAAATAAAACTTTTCGCCAGTTCATCAACAGGGCAATTCACTTTGGATCAGATCTGAGTAAATTTAAAACAAGTTAAACAATAAATTTATTTAAACGTAATAAAAATAATTGGGGGAAAAGAAAACTTATTCAAAATTATTATGAGGAAAATTAACATATTTTTCTACGGTATCCTTTTCAATACTTTCTTACTATGCTTTAGTAACAAAAATGATGTATTAATTATCACTAATCTATGAATGTCTTTTGTGAACGTCGTGAGGTTTGTTCTTTAGAGAATGTCTTTCCTAGAAGACATTAAGAGTGAAATTACAAATAAAGTGATTACAAATAGAGTGAAAGAAATAAAATGAACAGGAATAAAGAAATATATTTGAAACCTTATAAATTTGTAAATTTTTTAATTTAATGTTTCGCTCGAGCAATGCCTAGTTTATCTGGAATAATATACATATAGATTATTTAATTTAATGTCATTTCTCATTTTTTTTTAAGTTGGAGAAAATCCTTTAGTTAACAATTTCTTTATCATTTCTGTCTTTGATATGGTAAAACAAACGTAACAATTTTAAACAAATTCCTGTAAAGCATCTAAAAATATGTCTTTAATTCTTTGCTTTTTGTTTCCCGCCTGCAAGATTGTTTCTCAAATTTTTCGGTTTGATAGTTTTCCTGCCGGACCGAAACTGTAGCAAGCCTTGCATCCCTGGCCCATTTGATGATGTCAAAAATCTCACGCCGCGCCCTGTTTGTATTCAAAAAATTGAATGCACTGTAAAGTGCCTTTAGATTTGAAGGTTTTCGTTTCTAATATAAGAATTTAAACATTTAATAAAAACTTAAGTGCACTTAATTTGTTACATCAGCTTAGTTGTAATTTTAATCGCTAGATGTCACTCCTTATTTCTCCACACAGACAAAATATTTAAAACGGTATAAAATAAAAAGCTTTCAAAAGCCTGATAATAGAAATCTCAAAATTTAATTTCTTGATAATAATTGGTTTTCCTTCTAGTAATAAAAGATCTTCATATTCATCTTGAAATTAATCATAGACCGTTGCCCAATAATCCGCGAATTCTAGTTTAGTTCTGCGCCTTCTCATAAAAGCAAATTCAACGAAATAAATTAAAAAGTCTACTCTACTTCTCTTATCGCACTTAAACGTATCTGTTCCCCATCTCTTCAACGATTTAAACACTTACTAATTCAGTGCTGAATGTAATGATAATATTAGTGTTGTGATTTATTTGTGAACGTGTTCATTTACTAAACATACCTAATGATCAATTCAACTGGAATGAACTTCGGTAAATTAATTACGAAGACCGATTGTCTTCTCGACAAAAGAACAGTCGTGAAGATGGCTTTCTTGTCTATTCTCTCTTTTGCTCGCAAGTTGTTCAATCCTGTGACACCCACTATTTCTCTTGTTGACGTTGTTCGCCTTTGCCGACCCTCGGCCTTTCGTGTAAGGAAAAGGAAATCATTGATCTTTGGTGTAATAACGGATCCGTAATAACTCCCCCTTTCTGCAACTTCAATGAGACCCCTGTGAAGGACTTCGAAACCATTGGCACCTCAATTATTTTCCTATCTTTTATTTGTAAACCATGGGATTCCTTAGATTAATTAAGAAAGGCTTCCAAATGAAAGAAGCCAAATACCTTCCACATTTTTGTCTTCGTCCGCAAAAATGACATGGAACGGAGCTGGTTTTCAGTCTTTTTTTTATAGAAAGTGCATTAGTTCCTTAAAGTCACAGGAGCCTTGTTTCCTCTTTACATATTGTGAAGATCGATCTATAAACTACTAGGTTAAATTGTAATTGGATTCGCTTTAGTGGGACTCTTGGGGCCAATTAATTAATTTCACTTAGTTAATTAGGTCTTCAATACTTTAAAAAGGAAAATGCTTTTAACTAACTTTAATTTGAATTATTTCAGTAATGAAATTGCATATAATGTAGTTTCTAATTGACTAGAAACAACCGCGAAAATGCTTTAAAAAATATTTATTTTCAATTTTATATTAATATAATTGAAATCTAAAATTTCATTAAAAATTTTAATTGCTTTCTTCATAAATCACTTTTTTTTGTATTTTCGGTTGCTTTTGAGTTTTATTGATTTATTTTTTATTCAATGATTTACTCAATATACATTGTTAATGGATTTTTATTTTTTATATCATTTCCTTATTGATTTTTAAGAAAAAAATTTAAGAATTCTGTAAACGATTTCTTCGTCTGTTTATTTGCGATTAGCTGTAATAAGTAATCTGAGCTTTTTGATAAATGAAGTGAATGTCCTTTTGAAAGAGTAATTATTCGTCTTTAATTAAAGGCTTTGGAAGATTCAGCAACATTTAATAAAAATTCGTACTTCTTTAAATAGCATTTTTTCGAAATTCTGACTTTTAAAGATGAGAATTTATGGAAATTATGAAGATTTTTGAGATGCGTAAAGGATTTTTCTGGGATTTACCACTTTATTAGTACCAAGATTTACCCAAAAAAGCTAAAATAACAATTTCAGTTAAGTTAGAAAAGCCATTCATTGCAATTAATTTTTACTCAAAGTGAATAAGAACCAAAATAGTTCCAAATTACTTGAAAAAAAAACAACAACAACAAACCAGTGACTATTTACTGTATTTGTTTTGTGTTTTGACTAACTTTTCATAAACCCAAATTTCTAGAATTAACAAAACAATTTATAAGTGAATTTCTTGATTTGTTTCTTTTTTTGTCTAATGAAGCTCTTACGCTACAACAACCACAAGACAATAATACATACGAGTAAAATTTAGTATTTTCAAAATAGTTCTGCAATCAAAAGATTCTTAACAACAGCGTAAAAAAAAAAGCAAAAAAAAAAAGGTAAAATATTAAAATATATATTTTTAAAAATAGATTACACCCAAGGAAGGCACAGAGTTAGTTTAAGATGCTAAACAAACAATTAGTAACTCAAATGCAGTTAAAAAAATATTTAAGAAAAGACTGAAAGATTTATTCTATTACGAACCATGATTGTGCGATTTGATTTATTTACCTTTTTATCGAATTAAAATATGAAATAATGGGGGGAAATGCTGGATGGAATCTTATGACATAAAAAGATTACACTACGTTATTTACTTAGATATGGAAACAAAATGACAATCACAAGTTTAAGTTCCCCTTTAGCAGGTACTGAAATGCTTAAAAAAGATTGTATTTTTCCTTCTTTCCTTCTCCTCTCAAAAGTCAAGGCAATCACATGAAGAATCTTCAGTTGATATCCCGTGAATTCAGACACTTCAAAAACCGTTTCAGTAATTCCTTAGTTAAAGCCCTGCCGAGCTGTGAAGAAGAAGGCGACTTCCTTTAGATGATGGTACTTCAGAAAAAAAAAGTTTACTTTAAAAAAAAAAAATCAAAATGCTTTTTTAAATATTTTTTTAATGGCGTGTTGGAATATTCTACACTTTCCATTTTTCGTAAGTAAAAAAAAAATGAAATAATGATTTTTTCTTGTTTTTTTTTTCTATAGAATTAACCTACAATAGATGGATGATGAGAAAAAATAAGAATACTTTAGTTATTATTTTATATTAAATTAATACTTCTAAATATAAATATTTTTACTATATTAATGTTTCCAAACAAAAACATTTTCCTTATGATTTACATTCCTTAATTATTCGTTAAAGAACTTTTATTCAATTCCCGGATTCCGGAATTTGATTTACAAAAAAAAAGTAGATTTTTCAAATATTTTAAGTATTTTGTAAATGACATATTTTCATCAGAAACATTTTAGATCACGGAAACAACTGAGGAGATTTTCTTTGCTTTAAAATTGCTCCAAATGAAGAATTAACATTTGATTAAGGATTCCTCAGACTTAAAAAAAAAAGTAAAGGACAAATTATAAGAATAAATGATAGATGGTATCATTACACTTAGGGCTTTTTTAAATATGTAAATTTTCGACTGAATATCGACAAGCAAATCACAGTTATTTAAATTAAATAAATGAAGGAATGTTTTTGCAAAGTTTCAATTAAGAAAGTTTTTTATAACAGAATAACGATTTCGTAAATGATTTCTACATTATTGTTGATCTTATTTGTTTTCTTTAAATTTATATTTGCATATGAAGATATTTAATGTTATATATTAAGCATGTAATAAGCTAAACGATAGAATTCTGGCAAATTTAAACTATTTTCTTTTTATTATCAAATGGAAATAAAATAAATTACTTTCTGGTAATTGACTTGCGGAACTCGAAGATTGCTACAATGCCTTTAGAATATACTACAGTATATATTTTTGTATTTTCAATTATTAATGTTCAGTGTGAGCTGTCACTTTTGAACTATTTACTGATGATGTTTATTAGTGTTTTCTTTCTTTGACTAAATTCGCAGGAAATTGCTCTTTGCCTATTTTCAAAGAAACGAGATCCAAATTTCGAAACTTTCTTGTTGAATTAGTTACTTACTAATTCAAGTAAGCTTAAGAGCTTATTTAACAGCTAATTAATTTTTTAATGCCTGACTATATTTTTACTTATAAAATAAATTTCGTTTACTTTGTCCACCAGTTGATATTAGAGGAGGAAGGACGTCTGTTATGATATTTAAGCAATTCGTTTCAATTATTAGCTGAATCTTTTCATTTAATAGCATTGAAGGGCACTAGTTAACGTAAACATTTGGCTTTCATTCGTTCGTTCTGGATTTCAGATTGCATTTTTAACGATATTGTTTTTTATTTGACTTGTTGCTGTAGTATTACAAACTTTCAATTTTAATATCTAACTTAAACTGACAGATTTTCTATAGAAAACAATCTTTGCACTGTGTTTCATTGTAAGAAAGACGTCATTCCAAAAATAATTTCTAATTTCACATAAGAAAGTGCTTTTATTTTTGGAATGAAGCTAATACAATTCCGTGGAATTCCTCTCAATTTCCATTAACTTCTTGATTCAGAGCATTCAAAAATTTTTGTTGGACTCTCATGCTTCCGCCTCTAATTGTGACTATTTGAATCCATCAGCTTTCATTTCTTCCATTATCTATTCTTAGAATAATTTTCGAACAAGGTATTAGGAATTTTTTTTAGGCTCAAAAATTTCAAAACCAAAAATTTCCTTATAAATAGATATAATTAAATATATATTTTATAAAAAAATTATAATCGAATAAAAGTAAACATAACAGCATCATTTTACTTACCTATTCCTTTATTAGGTAATGAAAATTCATTGACATACATGTATCAACGTATAAATAAGAAAGACCTTTTTTTTTTTTTTTGAAACGGAAGATTATAAATTTAAGAAAACTCTTTTCTATTTTGAAATTCTCCTCCGCCTAAAGCATTAAGAATCAGATGGATGGAACTGGTTTCGATGCATCCATAATAGAATGAGTGGGCACGGTGGTTTAGGCTCCAAGGAGCTGGAGGAGCCGGTTTCAATCCCCGGCGGAAGTCAAGCATTTTTCCTAGGTTATTTCTTCTAGGGTTCATCCTGACCCCTGTAAAATGGGAACCGAATTTCTTTTTTGATGGGTAAAGACGGCCCATCATTGGACTGACTATCCAATCTCAACTAGTTAGTGAAACTATTGATTGGTGATTGGTCTGTCCGAAGAATGTTCCCATAAATAACGGGTTCCCGAAACTTGTAACTGTATTTTAAATTGTATTAAATAATATCAGACAAAGATTCAGATCTCAAATAATGGACATGCATAATTATCAAGTTATTGACCACACTGACACTTGTAATTTAGATGTTTTTGACTATCCTATCACTTTGGCTTTAGTTTCTTTATAGCGCAGATTGACAAAGTGACAGATTTCATTATAAAATATATATTAGCTTGTATTAAGTTGAAAATGCGATAAAATGAATCACTAATTACGTTTGCAGCTAATCAGTTGAATATAAAGAAGACTTTTCTGATTCAGTTCGGAAAATTGCATGGTCTTTTGTAAATCCTTCTATTTAACATTATAAAGGAGAGACTTCTACGAATGCGTGGACAAATGAAACTCGATTGAGTTGAATGGATGTGGAATTAGAAAGTGAATCTTTGACGTTGAGTTAGCACGAGGAAGGTCTTACTTTTAATTGGAAAGTAAGTTAATCGATTTCATAAATCCATTTGCTGACTGAATTTGAACATTTATGAAATAATCTGTTATTCTATTTACAATTAAGTTGATCCATGGTAAGTGGATCATGTTATTGCTTGTGCACGTTTTTATGTTAAATTTAAATAAGCCTAGTACTTATGTGAAACAAAAATAAAAAAGAGATAGAAATTTAACATCTGTTGTAATAATAATATGATGATCGATTTAGGCGAACATATTTGCTTTTATTAATTATTTAATATAAATAATATAATTAATATAATTATATGTTGACCTCCATCTTATATTATAAAAGCAAAAATAAATTATTTTTTTTTAGATATTTTGGACGTAATTCCAGTGTTATACAATCAAATTGTTATCAAATAATTATTATAATATCAAAGTTTTCTTTTCTTCTTTTACTTGAATATCCGCCTGGTCATAATTACAAACTGAGAAAGTAAAGTCTTGCTAGGTATATAACATAAATATAGAAGACCAAACTTACTGAGGTTTTGTTTTTAATTTCTCAAGTGTAATTGTAATTATAGATTGTAAATACACTCTATAGATTTTACACTGTTATCTTTACTTAATATTTAGTTATTAAATTCTCTTATTAAAAAAATCACTTATTATTCATGATATACAAAATATAAATTTCTAAAAATATTTTTTAATATACAAGCATTTCTTATTAAGTCGTGAGAAATTAATACTACAAAAGAAATACCAAGTACAAAATAAATTTAATAAGAGCAAACTATTATTTATCCCTTTTTTGCGTTTAATATACCAAATTTCAATATTTACTTGAGGTATTAAGTTTTCTTCCAATATTTATTCTCAGAAATGAGAAAAAAAATTCAAGTCAACAACGTTTCCTTCAATAACGATATCATCACGTTGTCCCCATCAATCACAACGAGTTAGAAGTCCAGAGAAAAAAAAATACTTTTGAAAAATAAGCTGTTAATAAAATTACTTCCAAAATTATTTTTTTTTTAATTTTTTTAAAATTTATACCTTAAAGTGCCAATACACATTTAATAAATGCCAACTAGGCAACAGATAAATTTTCTAAATATTCTAATTTTAAAATTGTATTTTTTAAATTTGTTTAAAATCTTTTTGATTGCTTAAGAACTATCAATTATTTCATTTTTTTCTCTCTGAATATTTATTTAGAATTCAGTTAATCTATCAACAAATAAACAATTATCTACACAAAAATATACTAATTCTGTATTTATTAAACGAATTTTCGGAAAGTCTTTTCTTCTTTCCTTTTTAAAGTTTTTTCTAAACAATGAAATGATTTTAGAGATGTCACAAATCACATACACTCTCCTGGACATCAATTACTTACTCATTATTAACAATATTACTTCTGACAATCACTTATCACTGACTAACAAACTGTTATTACTTCTAACCATTCTTCTTTTTATTTAAATTTAAATTTACAATTTCAATTCTTCAAATTTTACCAATCTTTTATTATCTACACATGATTTTATTACCTCCCTTGCCAAATTTACCAAATTTATCAGTTAATCTATGTAAAGTATTTATAATAATGTTAACTGTTCCTTATTAAATAACAAAATAACAAAAAGTTCGAACTTTTAAAATTTTGTTTTAAATTTTTAATCTGTTATTTTCTTAATTTATTTTTAAAAATGCATCCGAAATAATACAATTGTTGATTTGCAATTTATTAGATTTGTATTGTACGAGGGTTGATCGAAAAGTAGTGGCGACAGGTTTACATTATACAAGTTTTGGTAGTTAGATATATAATTGAACATCACTGTCCCTCAGTGTAACTACTGGCCAGGTGATAACCTTCTTCCAAATCTGTGGGAGATAGTGGATGCCGTTAGCAGATCCGTTTCTGTTGATAGCTGCAATAACCCGGTCTATTGCGTTAAGTACCTCACCAACATCACGGAAACGTTCTCCTAGTACGGATGCTTTTATTTTGGGAAATAGATCAAAGTCACAGAGACTCATATCAGGGGATGGTGGGTGCTCCAAGGTTTCCCAACGCCATCATGCCAAAAGTTCCTTCACCAGTTAAGCAACATGACAACTAGCATTATCGTGAATGACTACTGATGGATTGTCTTTAATGAAATGAGGGCGTTTCTTTCTTAATGCAACTGTCCCATTGTGCAACTGTCCTATAGGGTAGTGCTTCATTCCCATAGGCTCCCTTAGTCCTAATCAACATTCCTTTGCGTTGCGTCCATGTGTAATCTCAATTTCGTTGTTCTACCTTCGTAAACATACTTTAGACCGCCTTCAAACAACAGCTATACTCTACATGATCAATAAGCTACCTCTTCCGTTCCAAACAAAAACTAAATTACTGTCCGCCGTTGCAAAATGCTTTCTCTTAATGTTTTCTGTTATCACCAGAGTGCGCCACGATTGTCGCAGCTACTACTTGCAACGTTGCCACTACTTTTCGATCAACCCTCGTATTATGTAATTTTTCTTATGATTACGGTTCTTTATTTGTCTTACTTTGTTTTATATACATTTTTATTTGCATCATAAAGCGTTCGTTCGACAAGCAAGGCTGTAATTGTATATTCCATAATTTCATAATTGATTGTATAGCGAATAATAATCAGATCACCTAAATTGTGAATTTTTTTATAGCTTTTAACGTAATTAAAAACAATAAATATTCTATTCCAGGGATATTATTTTAAATATGAAAATCGTATTTTTTTTTAAAGGTCATTCCTTTCTCAGTATTTTTATGTTAGTTTTGTCTTTTCTTTTTCTATTCATGTTCAAGATCAAAATATAAATTAATATTATCGTGAAAGTCAATTTCAAATTAAGTTCAAGATGCGAGGTGAAAGTATGGAGCGCGGAGAAATATTTTATTCGTTAAAAGTGATTTTTTTTTTTTCGATTCTCACTTGCCGCCGCAAGAAAGTCATTTGACAGAGGGGTTATACTCAACACCCTGTAAAGAAAGTATAAACTCACCCAAGTATTTCAAATAACTTTTCATTACAGGATTTGTTTACTTCATTTTTTTTCATAGTCTATTTAAAAGCAATAAATTCATGTACCATTTAAACATCTGAAACATTTTGAGTAGTTTTTAAATTAAAAAATAAAAATCACTTTTCAACTGTAAAGAAAATATGAACTCAAAACGTAATATTTCGAAAATTATTGAAATTAATAACGTGTTGGTCCTTTTTTTCTTCTCTATATTTTCTATCATTCTGTCAGGCATTGTCCCAATTAATTTTTTTCAAATCAGACATATTTATCTAGTCCGAAGCATTCCAAATTGCAAGCTTCAGATCATTCAAGTGATGATACTGTTTGTTGCGGCCATATACAATGTTTGCCATCCAACCCTACACGTTTTCAATTGAGTTTAGATCAGGTGAACGGGAGGGCCATGAAACGACATCAATTTTCTCTTTTTTAAACCACGCTTTGGTGGATTTTGACGCATGTATACAAGCATTGTCTTGTTGATATTCCCAATCTGTCCCTCCTAGAAGGGGTCCAAATGGTATTAAATGGTCGTACATAAGGTTCTGATATTTTTTAGAGTCCATCTTGCCTTCCACAAACACTATATCTTCCTTACTTCCTGCCCCAAATGCTGCCCACACTTTCATTCCACCCCCACCTTGTTGTCTGCTTAATCTTATCTTCGACGGAGTGCGTATATCATGCCAGTATGCGGAATATCCGTCAGGGCCGTCAAGATAGAAACGTTTTTCATCACAAAAAACTATTTCGTTCGACCTTTGATGCCATTTCACTGTATTCTTAGCTCAGTCAAGTCGGCTGGAACGATGAGTGGCAGTGAGCTTGGGTTTAGCTTTCAGTTTTACAAACTTCATGTGATTATTTGACGTTAAGCTTTTCCAAACAGTTTGGTGAGATACAGTCCAAATGGTATTAAATGGTCGTACATAAGGTTTTGATATTTTATACAGTCCATCTTGCCTTCCACAAACACTATATCTGTCTTAGCTCCTTCCCCAAATGCTGTCCACACCATCACTCCACCCCCACCTTTTTGTCTGCTTAATCTTATCGGAATATTTGTCAGGGCCGTCAAGACAGAAACGTTTTTCATCAGAAAAAAATTTTTCGTTCCACCTTTGATACCATTTCACAGTTTTCTTAGCCCAGTCAAGTCGGCTGGAACAATGAGTGGCAGTGAGCTTGAGTTTAGCTTTCAGTTTTATAAACTTCATGTGATTATTTGACGTTAAGCTTTTCCATACAGTTTGGTGAGATACAGTCTGTGGCAACACACGAGCAATTTCACGGGTGGACATAAGACGCAGCAAGATCTTGAATTCTCCGGTAGTCCCGAGTTGGAGGTCTACCTGGACTTTTTGTGGTTCCATAACTATCACCTTTCTTGATGAAATTTTGAATAACAGTCTGTGAACGATTTAATTCTGAGGCTATTTGCCTTGTTGACGTTTTTTGACCAAGAAGAAAATGAATTTTTCGTAATTCTTTGTCAGTTAATGAATTTTTACGAGGCATGATAAAGTAGTGCCATATCTTGCTACGAAAATGAATGGATTACATAATTTAGCCACATTTAGTTATCTTTATGTAAATTTGGGATATTCTAATCACTTTGCAGGTGTCAAAATCAAAACATTCTTAGCGAGTTTATATTTTGTTTACAGTTGAAAATTGATTTTATTTTTTAATTTAAAAACTACTCAAAATGTTTGAGATATTTAAATGGTACACGAATTAATTTCTTTTAAATAGACTAAGAAAAAAAATTGGAAGTAAACAAATCATATAACGAAAAGTTATTTGAAATATTTGGGTGAGTTTATACTTTCTTTACAGGGTGTATCAAATAGCTGCATAGAACTCAGTTGTTTCAGTCCTCACTCAAACGCATTACCACTGCTCTACCAATAATTAAAAAAAAATAATCAGTTTTAAACAGGAAGTTTATATGCCATAGTCGTATTAGTTATTTTTTTTTCTTTTCTTTTTTGCTTTCCCAATTTCTTCTTCGATTTCGATAAGGAAGAAAAAAATTTGAATTGTCCGCGATTTCTTTCTTTACATAACAGAACTCGTGGATCAACACAAAGGTAAAGCAATTGACCCCGTGTTCGTGCACCTATCCCACAAATCGACCATAAGGAAAACGACCGATCGAACGTCTCATCTTTACGAGGAGGATTTTTATGCTTGGAAGCGGGTTGTTGTAGCGAGGGAGAGAAAGACAACGCCCTTCTAAGCCCATCAATCGCCTTCCCCCGTAAACATAGCAGCCAAATAATAGTTTAAGTTGCGTTTACAGCGATGTAAAGCAGCGCAGGTAATATCGTGGGAGTTGGGTGCTTTTCGCAGAAGATAAAAACCACGTCTGGATCTATCATTCAGCTACTGAATCCACTCCTTTTTTGGGACCTATTTTTGGGAGAAGAAAGCAGAAAATCCCTTGATTCTTAACTCCGGTTTCTACCTGCTCTCGAGATTGGAAACGAAGATTGTTAGCTTATGAGAGCGTGGTTCTTTACTCAACAATCATAAGGGAAGAAAATAGCCCAAAGAAACGCTTATTTTATAGCGAAAACATTGCAGTTTTATTGTTCTGACTCTGATCCATTTGACCCTATAGTTTCTGAAACTCTGCCATGGAAGATAGCAGTCTAGTAAGAATGAATGAGCTTAGTAAAGCTCTTATAAACATCCTATGTTCTTATTCCTATTGTTATTATTCTTGAACATAATAGCATGTTCTTTTATTTAAATATTTTCCAATTTTCTATGTTCTTTTTTAATAAATTTACTTAAGGAGATAGGATGTTTTACATTTAAAAATATTCAAAAAGTTTATTTGAAACCAGTGAATTAAAATGTGATATTGTTTCATCGATTGAGCTAATTTTTCAAGCAATTATTTATTAAAAAATCGCAAGCTGGAAATAAAATGTATTTTAGAAAGAAAGCTAAAATTACTGTTTTAAGCAAGTATTTTCTTTTTGTTTTCGTAAATCTTAACGATTTTTCTTACAATAGATTAACTCAACTCTCTGATTTTCTGTCGATGGTTAAGCAGTGTAAGAATAATGTTAATTGTTTTTCCATTTGAATTTCTTGAAAAAGATCTAAAATTTAATCTTGAACTCGTTTAACCAAATATTAATGAGTAAAAATGAATTGCTTTATTGATTCACTGAATTAATTGTAAAAATAACAAAATAAATGGAGAAAGATGAGCACTGATTCATTTCTGTCAAAGCATTCCATTTCCTTAACTGATTTTTCAAAAAAACAGAAAATTACAACATTTTCATTTAAAATATTTAAATGCTTCTTAACATAGTAAAGATTAAAAAAATATAGATTTTAATAATGTATTAAATTTATTTCAATAAGTTCAGTAATTCTTTGTGTGACAAAGGGTTATAAAGGGTGATAAAGGGTTATAATGTTAATTGAATTTATACTACGTAAAAGAAATCAAAATCTGCCAAGCTCATGGTGATTCTTGTAAAAGTTTAAATCCTTTCAGGTTTTCTATTAAATTTTCTTCCTCTAGAATCATAAGACATTTGCTGGCATTTTGAATTGATGCCAAAATGTAGTTTAAAAACAATTTTATTTACTTAAATTTTTCTGACTGTAAGATAAGTTTTAGAAAAATCTTTTTTATGTTACTTTGTTAGTTTACATTGAGTTTTCTCTTAACTGTTGAATTCAGTTTAAAAAATAATCACCATTTAATTTTTCTTATTATTCAAAATCTTTAGTTTACAATTACCCATTTCTAGTAAGATATTTACAGTTTATGTTAAATAAGCAACAAGAAGTGTTTATTTAATTAGAAAGTTTAAACTAAGAAATTTATGAGAGTTGTTTTGAATGAAAACATACATTAAGATTTATGGGATAATTCAGTTAAGTGTAGCGTTTTGCAATCATAAATTGTTCCGTTTTACATAAAAGTGATACTGGAAAGAAACCCAGAATTTCCTGTTTCAAAGTCTTCACATTCCAATGGTAATTTTACGATGCCGTTGTTGATATTTTAAAACTTCTAAGGGGCACTAAAAAAAGTGTTGCGAATAAAATAACCGTTAACGTATGCAATATTCAGGATCTGCTATAAATTATATGTCGCAAGATCTTTTAACGAAATTGAAGTATGATATCAGCTAGCATGTAATCATATCTCTCGCATTAAGTATTTTTGATAGCCAGTAAATTCTCACTTTCGTTTAATTTTATTTGAACTTTATTCGATGTTTGATGTTGTATTGAATCAATGCGAGGTCTTGAAAACATAATGAAATCAAATGTTGGATTGACAATGTACATGATTATTCTGAAATTCGTTGATTACCATTTTAGCTATCAGTTAATTCTCATTCAATGGCTGACTGCTAATAATTACTTTCCACTGAAACAGCATTATTATGAAAAGTAATTATTTTTTATCAAAAGAAGCTTTTCTATCAAATGAAGCCTGTAAATTGCCTGGATGTTTTTATCTTTGTGGAAAAGTTTACCTTAATTTGGATTGAAATCCAACTAAGATACTTGTATTGTCTTAACCAAATCATTTCATTATATTTAAACAACGCGCTGTGATTTCTCTGGAATTTTTATCTTTTCTTTCCATCAAGAGAGAGAAGGAATGGAATTGCTTACTTGTATTTATTTATCGTGTTTTTATCGTACAGTTACATTTCGATTAGTGAAATACATAATCAACTTTTAATAAATATCTCATTTAAAATTATGAGATCTAGTTTGAATATTAATTAACAAAGAGTTTTGGATTCTTTTTCTTAGTAAAATCTGAAATAACTCATAAAAATCCATTTTGCTCTTTGTCGTAAGAACTTCTTTTTGAATTAGGGAAGCAGCTTTTAGAGTGTGCAAAATGTGAGTGATATTTGCACTGATATCTTGTAGTATACTCTTAATTAGGTCAGAGTAAGCGATGGAACTTTCGTATTCCCTTAGATGGTTACAAAGGGTAGGAAAAGTATATTTCCTAACCAAATATACTTTTAACCAAATATTTAATTCATTAGGAATTGATTCATCGGCATTGTTTTTAAAATTCGTTTAATGTTCTGCTTAGTTCAGCTTTTATTCTGAAAAATTCTGGATGACTATTCAGATCAAATGACTTTTCTAAGAAATCTCATCATTTCTTCTATGAAATTTGTGTTAAATAGCAAATTTTATATTTAATCACCAACAACCATTTATCAATTTGCTTAGAGACGATATCTAAGAAGCTTTATTAGAAACATTATTTCGATAATGAAACAATTGGCTATTTTTCTTTTAATTTCAACTTAATTTAATTTCTCATTTCCTTTACTGAATCAACACAAATTCTTGAAAATATGTTGCATTTGAATTAATAAGAAGATTTCAATACATCAACAAGCCATCAGCCAGGTTTCAATAGAACTAATAGATTTAAATTGAACATGATTATTCTAAAATTCGCGTCCCATTGATGACCTTTGGTCAAAACCCTATATTTAGTGAAAGGATCTTATAGGAGATGAGAATTAATAGAGACTCCAAATTAAACGCATTTACACATTAATATCTAGATTAATGGAACAACCCAGTTGTAATCATAGGCGTTTATCCAATTGTCAGCGTTTCGTTAACGGAAATCTCTCTGGGGATTTGTTTATCGCTCGATGTAAAGCTAAGTGTTAAGTGCATGAGTTAACATCAGATAGTGATGTTCTGGATGCTGAGTATTTAGGGCAACAAAGAAAACCAACAGGGTTGGCACTTCATTTATTTTAGCTCAATATAAAAGCTCATTTTTAATGTACTAATGACATAGAATTACTACATTATAAACCAGTAATCTTCAGGACAAAAAAATAAGTATTAGAATTTAGCCTAATCGAAGCTTATTGAAGTTTGAATATAATAATCAAACGAAGAAACCATGAAATGGCTGATTTTTTTTTTCTCTTCATTGAACCAGGTTCCCTGGTCACGATGCAAAATTAACCCAATACTTGAAATCACACTTATCTGAAATAACTTAGTGTATCATAATAAGTTCAAATTACATAATTTTTAAACCAAATTACAAATAATAAGAAAATATTTTTCCCCCATTTTTTTTACATTTACATGCTAAATTCTAAAATCATTGTTTTTTTTTTTTGTTAGAATAACTTCTAGTAACGGTACTCTGTTTTAGCTAAGTATCCCATTGTTGGTCTTTGAGGCTCCCGGCGTTTCGTAACCAATTGGATTAAGTTGAAGTCGGGTATTCAGTTGTTTAAATGACTTTAACTCAGGGAAAGAAATCGGGTACGATTCCTCAGAGGGGTGGGTGGACCCAAGGACCCGTCTGGTAGAGAATTCAACGTGGAAAAATCCCTGGCCTCCGCCGGGGTCGGGGATTAAGCCCAGCTTCTCCAGACTGCAGTCAAGCTCCTTAGCAGTTGGTTACCGGGCCCTAATGTTTTCTTCCTGTTCCTTTCCGAAGGAATAGTGATACAACTTAACGATATCCTGCTGCTATTCTATTTTATTTGTTAAATTTCCGTAAATAAATCATTAGTTGTTTTCAACATTGGGGATTTAATCTAAATTTTCAGGAAAGCGATAATTGAAAACAACTGTGTTTTTCCAAACTTCAGACGATAAGTTTTTTTAGTCTTTTTTTTGTCCCTAATGTTCTATTTCGATTGCATTTTTGTGCTTGGAAATAAAAAAAAAATATCAATTCTGATAAAAAAAACAATATAAAGATAGAGAGAGATTTTATATAAGTCCTCTTTCTGATGTTAGATCTTTGCATTATTTTGTTAATTTGAACTTTATTTCGACAGTCCTTATAAATCTTATAATAATGATTTGTAATGTAATGTTTTTGTTGTTCTAATGAAACAAATTGGAACAATATTCAATATTATATTGAAATCCTGGACATTATTATTACTAGATTGATGTGAAACAAATCTAATAAATCACTTTGGTTTTAACTTAAGAAAGAAGAAAAATTAAAAATAAAGAATTATCATTTTTTTCTATATCTCAGTTGGCTCAGTTTCAGTAGACATTTTATTTGGAAGAGATAAGTTTTACTCGTCATTTCTTATTGTCGGAAGTGACAATATCTCTCAGAGATTAGGTTGAAATATTATGATAGATAAATCGAAAAGAAATGACTACTTGAGGCAAGTTACAGAGAAGTATATGTTCAAGAAACGAAGTAATCCATGTATTACAATAGTTCTGCTTCTGAGAAAAATTACCACGTAAAGTAATGTGAAATTATGAATAAGTTTAAAGATTTTTTTCAAACTAACAAAACAAAGTTAAGAAATTTGCCTGTCATGAAAAAAAATAATCATAAATGTAATATATATATATATTACATTTTTTACTAAATACAGAACTTACATAATAAAAACGATTTCGATTGCAATATGAGTTTGTTTGTTGGTTTTTTTTTTGTCTTTCCCTTAACTATCAAAACTTCATCTATCAAAGCTTTTAATGGTAAATCGCCTGCTATGATTTGAGTTTCGTAGATGCTTCTTCATTTTATATTATTAAAGGCTAAACAGAAAACATCAACAACTTCAACTCCAAGGAATAGTATTCATATGTCACAAATACATGAATGGTATTCCTTTATGATACAACAAAAATGCGAACATTAAATTGTCAGGATATTTATGCTTTACGTTGCACAGAATTTTGCAAGAATCTGCATTAATACATTGCATTCTTTATTGATGTGGCTTCATTGGTTTCCTCTTAAGGAGTTCTTGGTTTATTTAGTAAAAATAACAGTTAATTGCCAATTTATTTTGCAACATCATAGTAATATTTTACATTCAGCCATGGAGACATGTAAGATGTGTGCATTTACTTTATGTTACGATTTCGTAATTAACTGAAGTAAAAAAATATACTTAAAGCTGGCGTAAAACTATATATTTCAAATCACAAAGTTTTATAAAATTTATTTTTTTAATATTCTAAGAAAAAAAGCATTTCTGTAACTTACATTTTAAATTTTAAATGCAAGAGAAAACTATCATTTTTCTCAGTTAACATTAAATACACTGACAACCGAACCTTATATTCTTTTTTTTTTATTAATGTTTACTTTTAGTTATATTTACCAAATCGGTAGCTCTCGAATTACTTTTAATACAGTCAATTTGTGCTCAAAAGGGGCCCCTAGCGGGAAAGTTGTGGGGTAGTTTTGATTTTTCCCGTTCTATGTGTTTTTTGGGGTGCTGAATCCGAATCTGAGGTTTGCGAACAAAATTTCGTGACATAACATTAAAAAATAATGCAAAAGAAGGTAAAAAACCTCATTGTTTGGAGGTTTTTTGCTTATAAATCTAAACCTATCAACTTTAGTAAATAACCTCCTTATTCAAAATGAAAGTACATAAAATTTCCTACAAATTTCACTATTTAGGTTTTTTTCTCCGACGAACCGTTCGGGCGAAAGCGCTAGTTGAAAATTGGCGTATTTTGTCTATCTTCCCAAAAACCCACGTTTTCCACTCCAAAACTCTAATTTATTATTAAAGGCTGACATTTACTGAATTCCTTCCCGTTCTCTGCACATACCTTATTTAGATCGTATATGTAAAGGTACAAGTCATTATATAATGTTCAAGTTTTTGAATGAAGTCCGAAATTGTACAAATTCAGTTACAAAAAAGTTGAAATTCCAACGAAAAATCTCGAAAAATTATTACATAATAGTATATTATATTATGTAATATAATACATGAACTGGGAGGAATTTACTTCTCGACAGCCTTTAATAATAAATTAAGAGTTTTGGAGTGGAAAACATGGGTTTTTGCGGAGACAGACAAAATACGTCAATTTTCAACTAGTGCTTGCGTCCGAACGGTTCGTCGGCGAAACAAAGCTACGGAGTGAATGTTGTAGGAAATTTTATGTACTTTCATTTTGAATAGGGAGGTTATTTACGAAAAGTTGATAGTTTTCGAGTCATAAGCAAAAAACCGCCAAACAATGAGATTTTTTACCTTTTTTTGCATTTTTTTAATGTTGCGTCACGAAACTTTGTTCGCAAACCTCAGATTCGGATTCAGCACCCAAAAAAACATGTAGAATGGAAGAAATCAAAACTACCCCACAACTTTCCTGGTAAAAACACAATTTGACTATTATTTGTCCATATGCAGGAAACAATTATATTATTTCTGGACGATTTTAATGAAACTTGTTGCATACCAATCCCAGAAATTAATAATTATTAAATACCTCTTATATCCTTCAAACAATATCATTTTCTCAAAGAAGTTAATGAAAATTTGATTGCAAATGAAAAGATTATCATGAAAGACTTCAAACATCTTAAAATCTTTAAGACGATAAACAAATTTAAATATAAATTTCAAAAAATGAGTAAATAAAAAACTTTGAACTTTCATTAAACAAAAGGAGGATCTCTCTACATACGAAAAATGTTCTGCATCAAGTGAATATACAAAGTACATTTATCTTGAAGTCTATTTTTTCTTGGTGTCAATTTTATAATATGTTTTTAATTAGTCTTGAATGTGAGTTATGTTTGGAGTTCTTTAATTTTGAAGTCCATTAAAAATATTTTTTAGAAGATCATCGTTTCGTCTCAAATAGCATTGAATATTAGGTTCATTTCAATCGTCTTTGAGTTTGTATTACCAATCAAGATGTATTTATATCGCTTCATGTTGAGGATTTTCAGGGATAATGTAATCCTTTCTATAGGGCCACTTTCACTTCTTTCAGTTCCTTGATTGGTGCTGAAAGTCTGAGATTAAGAAAGAAAGATGGAAAACATTGGCATGATTGACAAAACAATCATGGCTTTTTTTTTTATTTTATTTTTTTTTTTACTTTTTCAGAACTTAGAATTATAAAGCAGGTAATATGGACTTTGTTGAACTAATAGCTCTTGAAAAGATGGTCTCATGATTTCAAATATTAATGTCCTTGTTAATTATTAATGCTTGTGTTAGAACTGAACAAATAAAATAATAAGAGCAGCATTAAAGTCCTCCACTGCTGTCATTGCACGTT
Organism: Thereuonema tuberculata; assembly: GCA_023159025.1. Taxonomy (NCBI): domain Eukaryota; kingdom Metazoa; phylum Arthropoda; class Chilopoda; order Scutigeromorpha; family Scutigeridae; genus Thereuonema; species Thereuonema tuberculata. The sequence goes on from JAFIDM010009631.1 coordinate 152,093,391, forward strand.
TGCATAACAATTTTGTATTTATTTATTCATCACTTCCTGTTTGCATTAACTGGATTTTCTATTTACACAGATCTTCGCTAATGCATTAATAAACAGCAATAAATTTGAAGTGTCAAACTAAGGAAAGTCGATAAGTATGAAACAGTAATTACATTAGTAACGATTTAATTTCAGGATACACGTAATGGTTATCATCGTTAATATTTTTGATATACTTTCCAAATGATTTTTGATGTTTTTGAATTCAGGCTTTATATTCAGATGAATGAGTCAATTACGAAGGCCATCTCAATGATTTGTCGATTAATTAATTGCAAATTAATGGTAACTTTATGGTGAAACAGTTACTGTATACTTGAAAGCATATTGTTCGTAATTCCTTTACTGACAAGTGAGTAAAGGACGCCAGTGTGACAGGGAAACACCCTGGTGTACAATAGAGTAATATAATAGAAAGGAAGGAGAATTAGTTAGGTTAAAATTCAATTCTCTGAATGCCCATAAAGAGCTATACAGAACACATTCTCTAATGAAGCCAAGAAAGTTTATTCAGGTCATTCTGAAAATGCAACTATTTCTTTTATAAATGGAACTATTTCAGGCATCTTATTGCCTGAATGGCTGATGCAAAATTCCACTGGAGATTGGATTGAACTTAACGTATGGTTTCTAACTACGACTCATAGTTATGTAGTTTTGTGTTATTAACTATGAGGTCAAGCTAATCAGATAGGAATTTTTAGAACTTTACAAACAAGACTTACGATTTTCTAGTATAAGAATGTTTTCAATAAGCCAAAGAACACGACTATAAACACATCATTAAGTAGTTTATGTTCCTTGCTGCTTTCATCATATATTAGTAGTTTCAGGTTTACGTAAAGATTCATCATTGAAAAAATTATCGGTCCCACTTACGAAATCAATGAAAACTTTTCATAAAGATATCAATGTTCCTATAAATTTCTAGTTACCTGAAATCACAACTCAAGAATTTTGAAGTAATAACGACAAGATTCGTCTGCTGCAGTGGCAGCGAGCTTCGACGTATTTTAACCCTCACCTTTGGGATTTCCAAATACAGTAGAACCTCCCTAATCCGTCACCTTTGGGACTGGGGGTATGGTCGGAACGCAAAAAAGGTCGGATTATCAGAAAATACAGAAAAATACGGATTTACAGTAAAATATACGGATTTACTGCGTTGTCAAGCAGTTCAAGTTTAGGTTTTTTTAATGTTTTACGATTCTTAAGAGCGTTTTCACCATCTATCGTCACTGTATATGCAAGTAAACAATACAATGGCGCGACGGGTGGTGAGTCACCGACGAATCGGGGACAAGTTCGGCAGGCTGGAGCACGGTCGGATCAACCGGAGTGGCGGACCAGCCGAGGGCGGACGAGAGGAGTTCTACTGTAAGTCGTTCCGAAGATGTTTGGCATCTTTTTGAACTGAGGTTATTATTTTGATAAAAACTTAATGAAAAATGTAAAAACTTCATATTGTTAATGATCTAAATCGATATGTTAGTTATAAAGAGGATAAGAATTGTGAACTCTAAACCTGAAATATTATGTATAATTCAGCTAGACAATGAAAGTAATTAAATTTACAGGGTTATTACAATTAAACTCTCTCTAATAAGCTAAAGCATCAGCTATTGCAGATAAAGCAATGAAACAGAGCATATTCTAGAAAATACGAAAGAATAAATAATATAAAATATCAAAATTAAAAATAAAACGTAATGGTATTATGGAAATTTCGAAAATGCCATGAGCATTAAAAAAGGCAGAAAGGCAATTATAGTAGTCTAATAGATATGAGGAACTTCTCATGTTAACAATCGTGCTGTGTGGTGAAACTACTCCGTATAGTATGAGAATAAGAGGCAATAAAAGAATATCCCTATTACTAAAAAAAAAGACTGAGATAGTGACTTCACATTACTGTTCGGAAGATAATAAGAAAATTTGAAGACTCTAAATGCCTGTTTTTTTTTTTATTTTAAAGCAGATTGAAAACATTTCCATATTTTCTCGGGCACAGCATATGTTATTATAATGACACTGCGAAGATGAGTTTTCTACGATGCTTCTGGCCTGAATAGTAATGCGATGAGTTGCACTAGGATGTGAGGTTTTTTTTTTTTTTTTTTTAATGGGAGTAAAATGTTCATTTATCTCTGAATAGTAAAATCAATGTATTAACTGTATAATATGTAAACAAACCAGCTAAAATACTGTTCAGGAAGTCCACCTTCACTCTCGACTACTTGTTACTTTCAGTATCATTATTAGTCCAGTCTTTTTCGAAAACATTCGTGTTTGCGGGATCTATAACTTGTTACAAAACTGGACAGTCAGATCGATCTTAGTCATTCTATTCCAGACGTTTCATCTCAGTAAAGATTGTTGCTATTGTACTTTACTGAATGAAATTAATCAATCGCTTACGATTAACAGCTTGTTTATCCTATCTCAATCAGGACGAATTTTCATTATCAGGACTTATCTTCACTGATCTAAAGGAAAGCATTAGCACCACATTCAGGCTCATACTCCAATAACAGATATTGACTGCTGTTAAAAGGTTAAACGTCTTACAAAGCACATCGATAATCAACTAAATTACTGAACAATTTCTAAATCAGTAAGCAACTTTAATTAATTGCTTACCGATCTCCTGCTTCTTTTTCTTTAACTGTGACTTTTTGTCTTTTATTTTTCTTCTTTTTTCGTTTGCATTATTAGCTTTCCAATATTCTGGACTATAACACGCTAAAATTACTAATAGTAGCTACCCTTAGATGTCATGCTCGTATTAGAGATCTGCGCTAATAGATACTCCTATGTAGCGACATTTTATTATTTTTAATTAAGTTTTTGTTTTCAATGTCTAATCTTCTTGAACATTTAATTAATTACCACATGCGAAACTTATTGAAACTTTGTTGTTTTCATTTTCATGGCAACTAGCTACTTCAGGACGTATAACTTATTTGTTATACATTATAATCTTTTATATTATTTGTTTGGACTTCTCTTAATATGCATCAAAGAGATGTAGATGTCGGACCAATAGGTAAAACGCTATTGGCCAAAAACTGCAAAATTGCTTTGGCATTCAATTCCAATACCATTATGTCTGTAAACCATTAGAATTCGCTTACCTGTTATACATTCTTCTCTTGCCACTTCATCTTTGAAATATTTACATTTTCATCTGAATTTTCGTTTTTGATATATTTTGTCGTATTTGATATCATCTCTATTTCTTTTTTAAGAATGAACAACTGTTATTTCCTTTTATATTTTTTATTTTTTCTTTATTATTTTTTTTTTATTTATTCTTTTTGCGATGTTACCATGTAGATATTTGAAAGTTGGCATGCCAATTTTACTTTGCTTTACAAAAATAGTATTGCTTGCTGATCTGCTTTCAACTTTCTTAATATACACTTCGTTCTATCTATTTTTTCTATCTGTTTTATTTCTATTGCTAAGTATTCC
>JAFIDM010009631.1:152096913-152150264 GCA_023159025.1 Thereuonema tuberculata
ATCTGCTTTCAACTTTCTTAATATACACTTCATTCTATCTATTTTTTTCCATCTGTTTTATTTCTATTACCCCTTTTTTATGTTTATTTTCTCAGTCAGACTTTCAGCAGCCAAAATTCTTCCGTACGACCGATATAACGGAGAATAAAAAAACCTATTTTAGATCTGATATTTCAGAATTAAGCTAGTTGACGCTTGCGCAGCAGTCTTATCTTTCCCTCGATGTGACCATGGCTTTTGTGCCAGTCTTCATAATGATACCAATCTCTCTCTCGCCTACTGTAGTAAGGTCACTAGGTTCAGAAACATCTGATATTGAGGCCTCTAAAAAGCAGTAATTCGGGCAGGTTCCAGCTCTAGCTATTGGAGCTACTGTATTGGAGCAACTGTACCAGTTGATGCCACTATCACGGTATAAAATAACCTTTATAAAACAAAACTGCATCTTTTTATGTTTTTAATCTTACATTCACTCTTAAGTCAATGTTTCGTACCAGTACCGTTTTTGTTCATACCCCCCCCCCCCCCCCCCCCCTTTTTTTTTTTTGAAGACCAAAAAAAAAAAAAAAAATCAGTGGCTGTTGAACTGCAGTTTCAGAACCCTTGAAGTTAAGGACTAACCAGTTAAATCAGAAAAACGCATTAAATGAAGAAAAAAAAAATACGGACTGATATCTAATTTCTAATGATCTAAGAATTCTGGGCTTTCAGTGGAGGTCTGCAGTAGTCAAAGCTTAAGAAAAGTTGAAAAAAATATCTTTACTACATTATCAGATTGTTACTGTCTCTGCAAGAACGTATTGTAAGAGGGATTGCGTTTATCTTCCTTTAATTTTTACATTCTATCTTAAAATTATTATTCAGACATTTATCTGGCAAATTCCATGATAAGAGGAAAACACTTTCATAATATTAATATGTAATTAAAAAGATGAAGTTATTACGTAATTAAAAAGATAGAGATATTCATTATCTTATGCAAACGAAATCCATGAAGATGTAAACTTTGAAATTTCGACTTTTTTTTTTTTTGCCTTATCGCAGATATTGATTTTTCTGAGATTATTTTCAGCCAGACACTTGTATCTATGAACCACAGATTTTTCAAATTTCAACTTCTGCTAGGACTTGTATATTGTTGAGCAAATTGAATTATTTTTAAAAAGAAAAGAGATAAGTCTTTCAAAAATACGTAATACATTAAATTAAAATTAACTTTGGAAAGAACAGTTTCATTGCTTTCAAAGAAAATAATTTCGATCTTAATTGTAACTTTTATTTAAAGAAAATAGTTTTTAAAATCGTTGGGTGAATTGTATTGCACTGATTTACGAGTACAACCTTAGCATTGACAACGTGTTTCCGTTAATGCTTTTTTTTTTAAATATTAAATTTTTTGTGAAAATAAATATGTAAAAATTCTAACTTTTCATTAGATATCAACTCATTAATACAATCTTTGATAAAAAATCGACGTACCCCGAAAAAATAATCCGATAGTAATGAAACTTCACAAGCAAAAACCTTTCGACCGAATATGCAAATGATCAAAAATTCGCGCCCAATGAATGAATAGCCGGAGCTACAGTGCATTGGAATTCAGCATTGTGATGGTGTATATAAGGAGCGAATCTCACTTTCAGGAACAAAAAAGTTTCAGTGGATTGTGATTGGTTTTCCTACCTTGACTGTAAAAATGCATCGCCGGCGAATTTGCGGCCACTACGACCATACGACGGAGTTTCAAAGAGGACGTGCCATCGGACTACATGAGGCTTGATGGACAACCGACGAATCGCTCGGCATTTGGGTCGGAGCGATGTGGTAATTAGACGATGCTGGCAGGAAAGGGTCCTGAACGGCAGATTTCAGCGACAAGAGGGCAGCGAACGACCCAGGGCAACGACAGAACGGGAAGATAGAGCGACTGTCAAAGCAACTGTTGCAGCACCAGATTCATTGCTATCAACCATCCAATACTGATGTGTGACCAATACTGAAGTGACCACCCGGACCGTTAGTATTAAGATTACGGAGGCAGAATCGACTCTCGCGACGCCCATTACGCCACCTACCACTGACCAATACCTACCGTAAGAGCGATTGTAGTCGTACCGGGTACGATCAACGTTGTGCTGATTGGGAACGAATAGCCTTCAGTTATGATACCCGTTTTGAAGGAGCCCGACGACCAGCGCAGACGTATCTGGAAACGGCCCGGACATTACCAGGATCCTGCTCTTACTGTCGCACGCCACACGGCCCGACAACAGGGAGTTATAGTCTGGGATAGCATTTCATTTGATAGCCGGACCGCCTTGGTAGGCCTCCGTGACACCCTCAGAGCACAACGGTGTGTTGACGAAATTCTACGACCCTTGGATTGCCGTTCCTTTCGCGGGACCCCGGGCTTACTTTTCAGCAAGATAACGCCCGGCCTCACACGGCACGCCTCTCCACTGATTGTCTTCATGGTTGCGACACACTTCCTTGGCCAGCCAGATCGCCAGATCTATCTCCTATTGAGCATATTTGGGATGTGATGGAGCGTCGCCTGCGACCATCCCTGAATGTCGACGAATTAGCTCGCCAATTGGAGGCCGTTTGGCAAGAAATCCCACAGAACACCATCCGCCAACTGTTTTAATCAATGCCACGTCGGGTAACAGCTTGTATCCAGGCCAGGGATAGACCAATGCCATGTTGACCTGCTCACTTTATGTAGCTCTTTCTATCTAACAAATCAGCTAATTGTTCTGAAATTCTAATCATTTCGTTTTCTGTACATGTATATTAAATGTACCAAATTTTCTCTCAATTAGATAATTCCTTCTTAGTGCTTCGATTTTTTTTTTTTTGTCAAAGAGTGTAAATTAAATAAATAAAAACTAAATGAAGTTTGAATTTAAAGCAAAAAAAAGGATTTTTTTTTTAAAATTATAACTTTCTATAAGATTTTAATATTCGTTAATTCTTTTCTTTTTCGTACATTATTTTACAAAGCCTTCTGGGGTATTTTTGTTTCCGAAAGTTGAAATATGTTTCTTTTTTTTACCTAAATTTTATAAAAGATGGAAATGAAAATTGATTCTTTGTAGAATTGAAGCCACTTCAAAGCCACAGGGAACAGGTCAAACCACGGCTGATGTGATTTCTTTTGGAATTGGAAGTAAAAATAGGGCAAAGGTTTTGAATGTCCTTGTCTCAAAAGTTGTTTCTCAAAAATACTTGAGATCGTTTCCATATGGATGATCGTGGATTTTACTTGGATGTACACGTGGCAGCAAATAATTTGTATTTGACATTTTACGAAAGAAATTTTGAGTGATTTTTGAATTGGAAATTTGCAGCTGCAATATCATTCTAATTTTCTGGTTAAACCGAATTATCATCAATATGTAACGCCCATAATAATGGCTTCATCTGTTTGTTAATTAAGTTTTAATATTAAATATATTTTATAGAAATTTAAATACATAATATAATAACGTATTACATTATAGTACTGTATTTTAATGAAACAGAATTCGAACTTAATGTTAAAGTGTTTACAATAATCAGGAAATGGAATTATGAAAAGCATTGGCTTCGAAGAAGCCAAAATATTGAAAGGAAAAAATGAGACTGAAAGAAAAAGAAAAAGAAAAAAAACAAACAAACCAAATGTCCTCATTTCCGTTATTCCTGCATTATCTTCCCTCCTTGTTAACCTGCCAAGGGAACGGTATGAACGAAATCGGTTTATTAAGCAAAAACTTTATTTATGAGGCCCACGCAAATCGAGAAGCTGAGAATACTTTTTTTTTGGAGGGTAGAACAAAGTTTTTAGAATCATTCGTTAATTCTTTTCGCCACTGACAATGCCAAAAATGAAAAGAAAATTACATTTGGAATTTGTCCAGACTTAATTCTTACCGTTTCTCCTGCACTTCTCCCACCATACTTTCTCAGTCTTTCTCTCCATTTTTCCATATTTCGGTGAGATAGAACAATAGACCTCCGGTCGCAGTGCTTGGCTTCTCTGCCACCCACATTCACTACATAACATACCATTACATAACATAATTATTTTTCTATATAAACAGGAAAGTTCTGAAACGGTATTACTGAATGTATTCTACTTTTTTACACTCTTCAATATTAATATCACAGCAGAAAGTTGTCCATATTAACTTCAGTCGAAATAATGTAAGTCGAAATAAGCATTTCTGTCTATGATCACTAGAGCCCAAGAAGCATTTATCATGGAAGCTGAAATTTTATTCGTAGCTTTGGCTGTTACTACTATCAGATACTGATGCTGTAACAAATTGTTTATGCAATTAAAGTTACAGACCACTTTTCTATAGACATTAGCTTTCTTTTGACTTCCAAATTTGAACAGTCGATTTGTTGTTCCTACATTCATTTATCTTTACATGACTCAAGAATTGTGCCCATGTTGTGAGTTTCCTTGTTATTTGAATTTAGTTTGACTGGTAAAACAAAGAGGTAAAAGTAGACATTTTATAAATTACTAGCATAAAGTCCCGTTCTTCGTGCGGATTACAAAAAACATGTTCTTATATGGATGAGAAACAAATTGAAATTGTTAGATTACATTGAGAGTTTCCCAGTTGTAAAAAAAAATCACGTGACAGATACAAAATAATGTTACGAGGCGTGTTTTTTAAGTAAATATCGTTTTGCAATAAAACCAAAACTAGTAAAGATAGTGTAAAAAAAATTTTTATATTTTATTCCTGAAATATTAAGGTATTTTTCAACATAATTTCCTTGTTTGTTTAAACACGTATCACAGTGTTATATCAGTTTTAGTATACCGATGTTATAGCAATCAGCCGCCGGTGAAGACAACCAGGATTCAACCGCTGTTTTCCCTTCTTCGTCTGTTTGCAACCGTTTACCATAGTTTTGGTTTATTGCAAAACGGTACTTACTTAAAAAACATGCCTCGTACATTCGTATTTTGTGATACATTTGTATCTCCACAGCTGACTTTTTCCAATTACAACCTAAGGAAGAATTCTGCCAAATTTAAGTTCCTTTCTCAGTGGGAAAGAGGAGAATTAGGGATGAGTCAGTGAGTCAGTCAGTGAGGGCCTTCGCATTTATATATAGAGAGATAGGAGTAATACAGACGTCGCATGCTTCTCGACGGGTCCCTTTAAAGACTATTCACTCTTTCGAAAAGTATCCCATTTACAGGTCTTTACAGACTCTTGGGGCAGCTGGAGGTTAGGCTCCAGCTGTTCGTGACCTAACGGGACGAAGTTGAGGTCAGGAGGTCAGCCTGACGCCCGCCCGCCTTTAACTCCCGGGAAAGAAACCCAGTACCCATTCTACAGGGGCTGGGTAGACCCTAGGACCCGTTTGCAGGAGAAAGGAGCGTGGAAAAATTCCCGCTCTCCGCCGAGGCCGGGAATCGAACCCTCTACCTCCAACCCGCAGCCAAGCACCCTAACCCACTCGGCTATCGGGCCCACATTCACTCTTTCGACTCTTTTCAATTAAAACCCATGAGAACCCTTTTAATTCGAAGGGTTCCCATGGATTGTAATTGAAAATGGTCGAAAGAGTGGATAGTCGAAAAGCGGACCGTCGAGAAGCATGCGACGCCTGTATTACTCCTATCTCTATATATATATGAATGCGAAGGCCCTCACTGACTGACTCACTGACTCATCCCTAATAAGAGCGCATAGTCCGCTCTTTCTATATATTTTGTAATGTTTCCACGATCTTCCACGCGCTTCTGCGACCATTGAACATCATTCAAATATATATTCACCGTACACGTATGTAAGAATCAAAATATTTAAAGGTAAACTTTTTTGTTCATTTTACTGTACTAGTGTTACTGTATTCAGGGTGTACCTGAAATGTGCTGCCAAACTTAAAGGTTATATTCAATCATGCAAAACAACGAATAAATATCATACAAACATGGGTCTGGAAATACTTTATTTCCAAGATATGAACGACACAACCATACGGTCATGCTGTTAGTCCTCCTCTTCCAATCCTACGGTCAGAATAACGTTGGTTCAGAAGTCGTCGGGCTGTATCGTTTCATCGTTCATACTCGTATCTTGGAAATAACGCATTTCCAGACCCATGTTTATATGACATTTATTCGTTGTTTTGCATGACTGAATACAACCTTTAAGTTTGGCAGCACATTTCAGGTACACCCAGTGTAGTGTTACTTAGCTTTCGCAAACATTCGCAAATGATATATATTAAAGCATTCTTTATTTCGGCAGCCAAAATACTTTTGCGAGCTAAAAAGAAAACATTGGGTTCTGCATTTCGACGATTTTCAGTTTTCGACAGTGCTCCGGCTCCTAATCTGTCGAATAAACGAGGAATCCTGTACAGTAGAGAAAGTGAATTGTAAGGAAGCAGGGTTGGATTAACATTCTTTGACTCTCTCTGTTTGTAATTGTACTGAGCCATCTTGAAATTAAGAGAACTAAAATTGAGAATCTAAATAACATAATTTCCTAGATTCGTCCATCACAGTAATTAGTATCGTTCAATCAGTTCAGCTAATCTTTGTAGAAGTCCGCATCGTTATAATCAACAACACGACTTACCTTAATTAGGTCGTCTTAATTTACGAACTTAATTAATTCCTCAATATCTCAATACAATAATGTTGCCGTATTATTATCATGTTATTTAACATGATACATATACAACATATTATATTCAGAATATAAAGTATCTACGACCAATTCTGGCTTTAGTTTTCTTACAATCTACAAGAAGCTTTTCTTTGAAATTATTACTATTATTTTTATTTGTATTGACAATAATTATCAACCTAAACGTTCTTTAATGTAGTGCGAAGCAGATAGTAAATGCAATCTTTTTCTGTGAAATTTGTTCATGAACTTTGAAGCTGCAAATTTGAAAGATACAAGGCCAAGAACAAGCAAAGATGTTCGGTATAACTGATCGATTTAATTCATAATCTCATGTTCACTTTCTCTAATGATATTTAACCTCAATTATTCAGACAAATCGGTTTGTCGGCTTCCCTTCGGGAATTAGAATTTTGTTTCCTTTTCTAATTGGAATAATAATCTTATTGCTATATGTTTTTCACCATCCTATTTCAAATGCGCTGCATTTTTAATTCTGGCTTGAAAATGGACAACGTAATTGCTTGTGAAATAATCTATTCTGTGGGATTCGGCTCGAAATGGAAATTTACGAGAAAACTAAATTTTGTTGATTTTGAAAATAACATTGATGTAAAATGCCCCACATTTAATGAATTTATTTTTACGTTAGGATAATATTACAATTCTAAAAAATTAAATTAGCATTTCAAAAATAGCAAATAAATTAACAACAAAATACATTATTTTATTAATATATATTGTTTTCAAATATTAAATAAAGTAGCAGAGTTATTGGAAAAATACGAAATGTGTCACTACTGAACTACGAATAGCAAGCATCAAAACTTACTCAAAATTTAAAAGCCTATATTAAATTTTCCCATGAGGCGAACAACACAATATTTTTACTGATGTGGGATCAACCTTTCTAAACTCAGTGCATTAAAGTTTCTGTCCAAATGGCGAAAACAGCCTTTCGCAACATGTTTCGCATCGTCAGCGCTCAAGAATATTTTCAATCGTGATATTGCTTCTTTGCTATACTCGATCTAGAATCAGAGACACGCTAGATGTAGCCTATTCATTTAGTATTATGTCACTTAGTTGATTGAGATTTTTTGTCAAAAAAAATCCCCTCCCTTCACGGCCTTCTTCAAGTAACGTGCTCACTCTATCAGCTGTTTTGTTTACATTGAGACGCAAGCTATACATTATTGTTGATTCGGTAATGGTGCGTAAAAGGTGCAGAATATTCAACAAACATTTATAATTAGTTGTTTTTCACCATTCCTTAATGGCTTCCTCTTACCATGCTTTTTAACTTCACTTTGAATTGAGATCATTTTGATTTTCAACCGTATTTGAAGCTCGAACTTCATCATATTAATCCTAATGTTAATCTTACATTGGTTCGATAGATAATATTTTATCTTTTAGTTATTTCATGCTACCTTATAGCCTAATTAAAGAAAATGTTTGTTAGATTGTTTAATGAATTGTTTGAAATTCACTTACCTTCACTTTATCGTTTTTCATCTGGAGTGTAATACTATAATAATTTACTATATGTAATATTTAATATATAAAAATATACAAGGTAAACAGTATTAGAAGAATAGAATTTTAATGATCTTTAAATTTTTCATTTTATACGTAGTTCTTTCTAAAACTCGAAAACTCTCTCTAAAACTCTCTAGAACTCGAAAATAACAAACAGGAAACCATCTGTTTTTGCTGCTTTGTTACCATTTTGTGCCTGGGACATTGCGACAGAATCGAGAATATCGTCCTATTCAATTAGTACAGATAAGATTTTGGTTAGAACTACTGATTCTCATTTTCTATATGATGAATGAAGTATTTAGCAGCAAGGAATCATATTTGGAGAACAAATTATTAAATAAAATAAAAGCAGATTTATGGATATTGATTGTTTGATTCTTATTTTATTTATAACTTCGATTTTAAAATGATTCTAAGTTTTTTTTTTTTAGCACTTGTTTCTGAATAAATAAATAGTCAAAGGAAAATTTAGACTTTATCTGGTCAAATTTACCAGTTATTATATTATCACTACTTCCTTATTTCTTCCTCCTTCCAAAAGCTAGTAAAGACTGGCAATAAAAGAAGAAAAGCTTATTTAATGCTTTAGCATTAATTTACACTTGTAGTAACACTCGAGAGAACGAAGAGCGGATGGAATGAAAGCAAAGAACTGACAGACATTCTGAAAGGCAAGGGAATAAAGGCGTGGTTTGTTGCTGTGTAAGTGCTGTAATGATCTCAGTGAATTCCTGTCTCATTTGAAGGCAAGTACAGACAAATTGCGTTGGTGGCACTTGTCTAAATGTGAATCAATAGCGCACGATTGGAACAGTTGAATGGAAAGCTTTGACAAGCCACTCTTTAACAAAGAAATTACAGAAAGGATACTCCTGAATAGAACAAGATTTAATCGTTGTTGGAAAACTTTTTTTTTTATTATTTAAAAGGCATCATCATTGTACAGATTAATGAGAAAACTTTACTTACTGCTTTCAGATCAATAGTCTTAAACTCACCGAACTACCACAGCTTTTTATAATTTTTACATTTTGTGACCCATTACTTTTTTTAGTTTCAAAAGTCGTATTCTGTTTTACTCAATACATGCTATAAAATTTTATTAAAAATGAAAATAACGTAATGAGGATAAAAAATATTCAGCTTTTAGGGTATTATTTGTTATTTTAATACGAATTAAGACCTGAAGAATAATATTTTTTTCTTTCATTAATAGTTATTACTGAAGTAAAAATACTTATTAAATATTGTTATTAATAATCGCCGTAGTAGTTGTACTGCTTTCTTTCAAATCTAAAATTAAGCTATTTTGCTTAAGGTCCACAATAATCTGAATATCATGTTATGAGCCGCTAATTATAAAGCTAAAATAAATAAGTAAATAAATAAATAAATAAATAAGTCATTTATGAGAATTAATACTGAAGGAAATCCTGATAACTCAAGTTTCAGAAACGTTTCGAAGCTTGTTGTCGGGGGTTTTGAGATTGTTTCTCTCAAAGTCGTGCCCTGGGATTCTCTCAACCCTCTATGAAAGGTATACCTACTTTGGCATCCGTCGGAGTGGCCTTTCATTCTCCGTTTCATTCCTTCGGGCTGCTGATCGTAGGAGTCCTTATCTCCTACGATGTCCATTTTGTTTAATGATGGGAGTATAATATCGTACTTTAAAATACAGTAGAGCCCCGATTATCCGCGAGTGCCGCGAAAAAAGTTTTAATTACGAATCTAAAAAAAAAATAATTTTAATCCAAGCTAACAACAGGGAAAGTAGAATAGGCCCTACAGTGCAAAGGTCGAAAATTACTGACAGGTTTATTGTGCATCGCAATCCTATAGGCCTTCTCGGAATTTGTGGATGAGTGGCAGGCTCTTGCTCTGCAGAAACGTTTCTGCTGTACTGTACATATTTTATAAGTTTTGCATATTATGTTTTTTTTTATGTTTTTTTTTTTAACGTAGTTTTTATGCTGAAATATTTTTTTTCGTTTTTACACCTCATTTTTAGTCTTTTTTCGGGTTATCCGCGATTTTTACTATCCGCGGTACCCTTGCCACCCAATTCCGCGGATAATCGGGGCTCTACTGTATTAGTAATAACAATAATAATAATGATATGTACAATTAGAACAGTTTGTTCCATGATAATTTTTAAAAACTCATCTTCAGAACAACTTAAATTTTAATATTTTATTTACATTTTATTGAAAAACAAATCGTTGGCTAAAAATTTGATCGATTTCGTTAACAAAACATAGTAATTAAATAAAGTTTTAATGTCTTTTTTTCATTTTCTTTTAATGTTTCTTTTTTTAATTTTTTTTTCCTTTTCGTTACCACCTCTCAAAATCCGTCGTTCTTTTTAAATTCCGTTTTATTATCAAAATAGTTTCGAATTAGAAATTAAGGATTTTTATAGATCCTTAAATTCTAATTAAATTCTGTTTTGGCAACAGATAGGAGATTTTAGCTGTCTTTATTATGACGTGCTTTAACCAAGCGAAGACATTATTGGATTAAAGCCTTTCTTATTAGTTTCAATCAAATGAAACTCTTTTTATTAGTTGGAATGTGTTCCAAAGTGAAGAGGAAAGGATTGAGAAATCTCATCCTCTACAATCTCAAGTCTATTGCACTCACTTTTAAAGGAGCCATTGCATCTGCTGAAATTGGACAAAAATCCTTTTTTGGTGGCTATTCATCCTGTTCGTGTCGCATTTTTTTCGTGCACTTTTTGTCGTCATCAATAACCACCTGCTGTCGCACCAAAGGTGGACCGGAGATCAGGCGCAGACGCCGAAGAAAGCTAGAATTCACACCCAACAGTTTCTCTGTGGAGATTTCAGATATGTCATCTCGTAGGCTTACGTGCTTTGATGCTGATTCCACAACGATATTGGAATAGAAATTCATCAAAAACTCTTTTTGAAGGCTTTTTTATATTAAAACTTTCAGAACTTTTCACATCTGAATTTGACGTTAGCAGTCATCATCATCACAATCATTATTTTGTTCCTTATGGAAAAAAAAAAAAGTTCACTAAAGAAAAAGGTCAGGTTTTCATTGTTTTTTTTTAGATCACATATATTTCAAATGAAGTTGCTTACAATTGACTAGATGTGTTTTTTGTATATATTTCAAATTTTATTTTAAGTGCTATTAAATATTGTAAATATTATTCGGTGAAATCAACAACCTTCAACAACCTTCAATTTAGCTTATTTTCAGTCTTTCCAGAGAATTCTAATTAGTACATTTCAGTCTGATTCTAGATATCAAATGAATACTATGAAATGTTTTCAGCATAAGATAAATTCCGAGATTTATTACGAAATAACTATATTTTAAAATCAGCTGGTTATCTATATTTTGCTATAAAATTTTATATTTGGTTGTCCGTTCAACCAACTCTATTTTCTCTTTCATCTAAATGAAAATATCTGGTGGCTGCATTTTAATCTTCTCTCTGTATTTAATCTACCCTAGGAATGCATTTTCATTTACAAGAGCGTGATTAACTTCTCTGGAGTCTTTTGATTTGGCCTTTGCAAATAGTGAGAGAAGCCCATCGGAAGCAAAGGGAGAATCTGTACAATCGACAACAGACTTGTACATTCGCATATCTCGGCAGTAAGCTTCAATAAATTACTTGCATAAGAATTGATTTGAAAAATAATTCTTGTTAATGATTTATATAGCAATTCATGAGTGATAAAAGGAGAATATATAATAAGTATACAATCAAATCAAACAGTAAAAAAGAAAAAAAAAAGCTTATTTACAGTATTGGTCCCTATTGATTCATTTTTGAGCTATTTCAGCCAGACAAACGAAAGGTTTTCTTTTGATATTGTCGTCATATTTCTTAAGTTTTTCATCATCAACTCAGCTGACGAATTAAAAGCACATTCTCTGCCTCCGATATCTCAGGAACCACAGTATTGTTTAAGAATAAGAATTTCCAAAAAGAATATTGTTTTCGGAATAAGAATAACAAGAATAAGAATAAGAATAAGAATAATTTTTTTGATCATTATTATTGAAAATTTCCTTCAGTCTAACTCAATTTGCTTTAAAAAGTAAACAGAAGAAGAAAAAGAAAAACTTAAAAAAAAAGAAAAAAAAAACTAAACAACACAACAAAAAACAAAACTAAAAAAAAAACTAAAAAAAAAAAAAAAAAAAAAAACTTTGAAGGTCTTTGTTATGAGCTATCACTAGCAATGCTAACGGCTAATTTTTTGATTAAAAAATAGTAGGCAATACAATTAATAGAAGTGATTCTGTAATTGTTAGAATATGATTATGATAATTCCATTAAACTACAGTAGGAATAAGGAAAATACCATTGGCATGTTTACTATTGTGCCAAGTAGTAGATCGTTTAATTTCCATGAACAAAGATCTAAAACAGTGGTTCCTAAACTGGGTGGAAAAAGATGTTTGAATTTTTTTTTTGTTAGCTGGAACCAGGTCATTGTTTATTATCTTTACATAAGAAAGCCAGCAATTTTCAATTTTATATCTGTTCAGGCTTATTTAGTTCTTATATCACAGTGAATTTCTAAGGGAATTGTTTTAACAACAAATTAAGTAGTTTTTTTTATTATTTAATACATTAGCCTTATCATAACTTACTTTAGAATGAAATCACTCAATTGTCTTTTTGAAGAAAAAAAATGTCTCCCTCTTTGCTTCGACTAATACATTTATTTGGAAACAGTATTTTTGCACAATTGATAAATTGATTGCACCCGATGATAAATAAATTTTGATATATTATTTGTAGATAATAAGATTTATTTTTCCCATAGAATGCTACAAGATGTGATCTCATTTACTAGACTTGGAATAGTTTTAGATGAAACTACTAGAAGTGGTCGTATTTGCATTTGATCACTATCTTTTTTTTTTTTTTTGTCAGTGGGATATTCTTGAACTAGCATCACTTTTCTCAGGTATCTAATACATATATCAATTTTAAAAAAATACATAAAAACAAACTGGAGACTACAACTGTAGTCTTGGCATGTTATGGTAAATATGGATTTGAACTTTGCCTATTGCATTGATTATGTTCTGTTGTTTCTCATAACCCAAGATATTCTCGATATGTAGGTCTCTATCGGAAGCGATCTTTCTGAGTTTCAATGCATACAAATAAGATAAATTTCGACATTTCTGAAATCAAACAGAATGGAAATAATTTCGCTGAAATTTAAAGAATCTACAAAATCAAACAACGAATATCTGTACTTCCAATATGTTTTTTTCCCCCTAATAATCGATTCTGCACAGAAGTATTCTAAAATAGCCTCAGGAGTTATTTCCGGTTCATTACATCTGTTTTGAACCAATGCAGATGATTCAACTTAGGAAAGAAAAAAAAATAAAATCAGGAGATTGCAGAAATAAAAAAAAAGTAAGCAGATTTAGGAAAAATCAGTTGCTTCTGTATAAAAATTAAAATGAAATGATATTTACCAATAATTTTTTAATGGTAGAAATCAATGAACAACAGATTGTAAAAATACCGTCATATTGTTTTTCGCACAATATTATGGGCATTTAATTAATAATCTAGGCCATTGACAAACAAATTTAAATTCTCAAGAGATTTTTTTATATCCTACGACTCAACAACTTTTGAATTCTTTTTTTAATGGATTTTATTTATTTAATTTATTCTCTGTTTGCTTGAAATTGGGATGCCATGTAATGGAATAATCTTTTATACGTATAATATTTAAAAGAATGGAAAATGTTTGTCATGATTGCTTTTGTTATGTAGATCTATATAGGGCGTTTAAAAAAAAGTCACGTATTTTCACAATAGGTAGTATTCATCAAAACAAGAAAAAAAGTCTAATAAACTTTGGTCTTTCAATTAATATCTTCGAAGATAATAGTCTATCTTCTTATTTGAGATCTTTTCGTTTTCGTATTGGTTATGTTACGATTTGGTCTGTCTTCTTATTGTAGCTCATTGTCCTCCTTTTATTGGTTATGTTACCTCTACAGTACAGTAATTAAACGAGTATTTGAAGGTTTTGCAGTCGTTCATATTAGTGTTAGCAGGTATTGTGGTGCCTGTGTCGGAATTGTAGATGACAGACTCATAGGACCTTGCATTCTACCGTCAGACTAACAGGTGCTGTTTAGCTACTGTCATACGAACTACGTGCCCTATTGGAGGATGTGCCCCTCCGTGAAAGCCAACGGATGTGCCTCATGCATATGGGGCACCATCCAATTTTCTACTCATCGTTCGACAACGCCTAACCCAGATATTTCATGGGCACTAGATTGGTCGAGAGGTCCAGCAGTTTGGCCTGCCCGACGCCCTTATCTTAATCCCTTAGATCTTTGGTTATGGCTGTGATACTTAAAGATCTTGGTGTACTCAACGCCCATCGATGACGTCCAAATATTGAAGGAGCATTCAATGCTTGTCACAAATCAAGAGCAGCCAGATGTATCCTCAAGAGTGGGTGATTCTCTGAGACGTAAAGCTTAAGGATATATACCAATGAATGGGCATCATTTACAGCACCTCCTATAGTGACGGGTATTTCTTTTAGGATCTATGTTCATTGGGCCTTTTTTTTTCCTTATTTTGGTCAATACGACTGCTTTGAAAATATATGATCAATTTTTTAGGACAATATACGATATCCATATACAATATATAAAATGTGATCCATATACAATATGCGATTATGGAAAGTGCTAATGACAAAGTAGGTAATATAACCTGAATTGTTATTGTTCCATTGATGTGAGTTAGAAATATTCATAATTATTCTTAAAATTCAAATTAATCAGTTAATTTCATTATTCATAGTAATTGATACAGATTACAGGATAATATTATGAGAAGACAATATGATTAATGCTTATTTATATTATTAAATACTTTAAATACTTATTATTAAAACTTCGCTTAAAACTTTAAACAACGGTAATTACATTCTAAAACTTCTTTCAAAATGATGTACATTTATGATGCCCCCTCCCAAAAAAGTACAAATTGTTAATATATTCAATTTAATTCTAGCTATCATTTCTCAGTCTTTCTCTCCGTCTGTCCATATTTCCGTGGGATAGCACAATAGATCTTTCAGGTCGCAGTGCTTGGCTGTCAAGCCACCCACGCTCACCACATTAGATTACATTACATTAATTCTAGGCGTATTTCACCAGGAAGATTATTAATATAAACTTAAGAACTTTTTCTTGACCCTTTAAGAGTAATAATCAGAAACGTAATAAATAATGACTTTACTAAACTTTTCTTATGGTAACTAAGTTTTACCCTTCTAGTTTCTTTTTAAACAATTTTAAAATAATATTTATTTACAATTCTTGAAAATTTCAGTAAAGCGTGTCTTACAAATACTCAGCTCTTACCAGATATCCATTCAAGACAAACATTAGATATTACATCATTCAAAACAAATCAACAGTTCAATATTGAACTAATTCTGTAAAAACTTAAAAGAAAAATTACAGTAAAATTTAGAACGAGTTATCCAGCTTCTTTTTCTTTTTTTACATTTAAAAAAACTTACCTTTTATGAGCATTTCACATTTTTTTTAACTCATAATTTTTAAAAATTTAATTTGGTCGTGATTTATTATTCAGATTTAGTCAAAATATTTCTAATTTGTGAGTTCACTTTTAATGCAGGAACTTTACTTTCTCATAACTGTGTCTTACAAATTGTATACAGTATATGAGTTTCCAAAAAAGGCCAATAAAATAAAAATAATAAAACTTACTTTTTTTTAAAAAATTATAATATTTGTAATTCTTTTTAAATAAAATCATAATACTTCTCATCGATGATTTCACCCTTAATTATTTTTTTCCCAGTTATTTTATTTGGATCTCATTTTATCTCCTTTCTTTTCACAAACCCTCAGATTATGTTTTATTATTTCTTGATGCTTTTTAAAGTTCGAACACTGATTGAATAAATTACTGATATTTCATTTTTCATATTTAAAACTAAAAGTAAAAATAAAATTCTTTCAAAGAAACTAAAGAAGTAATAGAAGACAATAAAAAAAAAATTCTAAAAATTATTGTAGAATAAATTCTTTGTTCTGAATTTCTATTTTACTAGAGAATGTCAGAGATAGTATAGTATAGAAAACTAGTAGAGTAGTATAGGTTCGTAAATTAAATGTTATTTTTGAAATTGGATTTCTTTTTTTTTTTTTTCTTCTTCTTCTTCTTCTTTTTTTTTCCCGCGTTTATTCCAGAAACTCGACGACTAAACTTGACGTCGATTCATGTCTTCCACAAGAGGGAGCTGGGATTTTTCCTTTGGGGGATTTCATCGGATTTCTGAGCAACGTGAAGTTCAACAGAGAAAAGATGAAAAGAGAAACTACAGAGACTAACAATATGTAGATAGATAATCTTCTTTTTATTATTTTACTTTCTTTGTATTCATGAAACTTACAGAGATTTTTGTTTAAACATTCTGAAATATATGCAATAAAAAATCGATAATTTTAATGATACCGGTACACTTAAAAAAACATAGGTTTTAAAATAAAGCATGAAGGATAAAGAATTTGAAAGCATTTAAAATGATAATAAGAGTAAACAAAATATTTTTAAAGATAAAAACACCGTAACAATTTCTTTTTTTTTTTTTACTTAAAGTTTATAAATTAGCATCTCTTAACGAGAAGGCTAATTTATTAAATAAAAAATACTGGCGTTTTTAAATAAAATAAACTTTTTTTTCTTTCTTTCTTCATATGAAATGAATCCAACTAATTTAAGTAAATTAATCTAAATAATCAAGATACGTTGCCTAAGCTTCCTTTATTGTTTTTAGAGGTATTGAATGAAATTAGTGCTCTTTCTCCCACAAAGAATACCAACACGATCAATAAAATGGAAGTAAGGAAAATATCTTAGGTATTTCTGGAAAATTTGTTTAAAAATAGAACAACAGAAGGCCGTTCCGGCATGGCTGAGCAGTCTGCACGGCGGTCTGCCGTGCGGCCGTTGTGTCGGAAGCTGGGTCCCTGGTCCCTGGTCCTTAGTTGGCCCAAATCGATATAAAGAAGAACAAAATAGAAGTTTAATTTTCAATATCTGTAACTAAAGTTGCAAATCATTGTTCTCTGTCGCCAAAGAAAGTACAGCTATGTAGATTGAAAACTTTATGAAGAAAATCGTTAACAGAATTTTAAGTGGTAATTCGTTATCTGCCAATTGTAAACTTTAGCATAATTCAAATTATTGCGGGAATGAAGGTGCGATACAACTACTCAAATTATTCGTGACAATTTACAAGGAAACGGTCTTTCAAGATAACTAATCTTGTTTTTATTAATAGACTACGTTCGCATCTTTCCTGCAGAAAATGGTAAGTTCATTAACGATTCGTAACAAGAAGTTTTTGGGAAAAAATTATTATTTTTTTTTTTTTTTACACGACGACTTTCAGAGGGAAGGAACGGTTTTTTAAAGGGGGTTAAGAACTTGAAAAAGGATCTAGAAGTAAGAGGATCCGAATACGTACGTTGTTTTATCATTATGTTTTAACGTTTTAATCGTTGTAATGTTGTGCTTGATCATTGGATTTGTAAATTTAAAAAAAAATAAAAAAAAAGTATTATTCTAAAATAAAGATCTGAAAATGAAATTCTTCTGTCAAATAATTCAGCAATGATTTTCATGATTGAAATTCGCTAATTCCAATCAAAGATCGCAATTACAAACAAAGAGAGTTTGTCTTTACAAAACAGAAGGATACTTCATCTGATAAGTCATCTGCAAGGCTCGTCTGAAAAACATTAGTATTTGAAAATGGGATTTTCTGACCAGAGTCTCCAGATACTTTTGATAGAGCAGTAAACATATTCATGCAATTTCATTGAATTATTCGATATTTTATCTTAATTTACTTTTAAAAGCAAATCTTACTTCTCTCTCATATTTTTAAGTATATTCTATTTTTAACTATTCCTTAGAAAGTGAGAAAAGAAAAAGAAAGAAAATCAAATCGAATTCATTTCAGGATTTTGGTGAAGAAACAATTTAATGTTGTCTTTGAATAAGTTCTGAAACGTACATTTCTACCGAAAATATTTCTTTTCTCTATTGCTGTTGGCTCGCGGATGCTTCTTCCCATCTCCTTCCCCAACAACAATAAAGCTGGTCCTTAGAGAAAAAAATTCGCTACCAACTTGCTGCAGGGAAGGTATGTCTTCTTAAATAAGTTGACGTCTCTCCCGACTATTTGTTGTCAGGCCTTTGAGATGAAATGGACAAAGAAATCCCAAGCACTGCAATCACTAGGAAATAAATAACTCACCATTGTAAATATCTATTAGTATAAGATGAATTGTATTATTTAAAAAAAAAATAATTTCAGTCTATTATTTAAAAAAAAAAAGCTCAATTAAAAAAGAAATATTTTTATTTACTAAAAAAGTAGATGTTTAGCAATTCAGAATTTCCTGAAATTTTGCATGTGCCGGATGATGTATTAGATTAGAAGTTATAGATTAAAAGCTATAGCTGATAATTGAAGCTCATTGATTGAAAACTATAACATTTAATTACGATAATTATTATTGAATTATTGAAAGGGAAACCAAACATATACCATGTATATATAAATATGTAGTAATATGTTTTATTTCCCTTTCAATAATTCCGTTATCATAATTAAATATTATAGTTTATAATAATACAGTTAATCAACTATATATTCTGTGGTTAATTAACGATGCATTATTTAATGTTTAGTATTTATTTCTCAAGAATAAGATAGACCAAAGCTCGAAAATTAGTTACGATAGTAAATCTATTTTAAAAAGAATTTTTATTTTAATTTTATTTTAATTTGGCCTACTTTATTTATATATCTATTTATTTTTTTATTTATTTTTGACAAAACGGGACAAGATCTCATTCAATTTGAACATTTTTTTTTTTTAAAACAAATCACGAATCAATTCTTTTCAGATTTTTATCCCTTTTTTTTTTTTTTTTTTTTTTTTTTTTTGCATCATTGTTAGCCAATGTGAGTAGCAAGAAAATGAAAAATAGGTGATAAAACTACTGATTAAAACACTTTTTCAAGTGTTTCTAGGCTTCTAAATTTAAATGTTCACTTCATAAAAGATTCAGTGAACAATATGAAACAAAGAATTTGTGAATTAATTAATTATTTGTGAATACACTATTAAGAAACAAATGAAAATTGAACCCAAAAATTCTGACCGAGGGATTTTTTTTTTTTTTTTAAATTTCAAATTCGTCCTATTAACATCTTTTTTCTGTCAGTAATATTCGATAATAGAGCTGAAAATTAAATAACTTCTTAAGCAGGACAATTTTCAAAATCGATTACAATGAAATCGCCCAAATATTTCTATTTCGATACAGTCATGCGTAGCTTAACGACTGAATTAGGTTCCTCAAAAAAATGTCTTGCAATTTTTTTTCGCTAACCGAATAGCAATTTTATACATACTCTCGTGTTTTCTAAGATACGATCTTAGAAAATTGATTTTTACTATTTTATAACTAAATATCGATAAACATCTTTCATGATCCATCGGGAATATTTTAATTCCATACATATACACAACGCTCTTCTGATTTCGGCCTGATGAAGTCTTAGATACGTAACAAGTGGCCTTCCAATGACGAAAAGTTCCCCATCCCAACACCTGTTTCAGCATCTCTTCAGCCACATCTATGAAAATAATCTGCAGCACTTCTGATGTGTTTTTTTTTTCTTTTACATTTGATTTGTAAGTAGTTTGTTGATTTGTGATCGGTGGGACAGACTGCTAATTATGCTTTGGATTTTGGTGAAATCTTGAAAAACTGGCTCTTCTTAGCAAAAGAAGTCGTCGATTCCTGTTTTGAAACAATCGGGAATTACTGATTTTGTCTTTAGAATATTGTAACTGAATTTAGCTTAAGATATTTGATTTCGATAATATTTCAATACTTTTTTTTTGACATTTACAGTCTTATTAGCTACTAAGACATCTGAGTTGTAAGTGATGAGGAAGAAATGGCTAATAGTGGAGATATAAAAGATCTATTTGTAATTACGTGGAATTATTACCTTTTTTTATAACTTTTCAATATCAAAACGACTACTCAAATTGAGCAGAATTTAAAGTGATGCAAAGTAAATAAATGAATTTCAAGAAGAATGTTTACAAGCTTTTCAAATTAAAGAGAAATTAAGAAGATAAGAAACATCTATAATTAATTGAAGAAAAGAGAGATAGAGAGAGAATAAAAAGAAAGTGATCTTGCTTTCTAGATAACATGAACAATAAAATATAATCACATTATAAGCTATTTAGAATAGGAATCAGTCAGCTTGAATAAAAAGAAAATTCTACAACTTATATATTTTACAATTGATAATAAATAGCAATCTAATTTTACCGTGTAGTTTTTTGGAAGTTACTTTTTTTTTTAAATATAGATTTAATTTGAAAAATTGTCAATTTCAATCTAATTGACGAAAATTTATTTCGTAATCTTCTGTTCTTATTTCTGAATCCATAATTATTAAATTCAGATTCTCACAATTAAATTAATATTTTCATTACTTGTCAGTTTAGAGTTAATACATTTACTTTCTTTCTTTCTGGAATCTTACTTATGATGCACAAAAACATTCAATTAGGCAAAATTAGAAAATAACTCGAACCTCCTTAAAATTATCTTTTCTATAATTATTTTTTTAAACTGTGAAACCAGTAACAACAAATAGTCAGTTACGAAATTCACGAAATACACAGAAAAAAAATTTATATCTATTCTGTTTAAAAAAAATGTTGTGAAAATATGATTTTCTCAATTTACTTTATCTTGGTTTCCAATATCTTGATATTTACATTTCACTTTCTACGTATTTAGAACTTTACAACTTCCCAGGTACCAGATTCATATTCCTTAGCTCTTGCAAACTGCGTTGTAACAGCAAATCTCAAACAAAGACACAAACTCAACCATCCTTTCTCAGCTCCATTAATTTTAGTCGATCTACCAATTACTGTTTGTGTTTTCAACTTCTGCTGTTGTCTTCGAGAATTGCTTCTCTCTTTTTTTTTTCCTTTGACCGATCGAAAGATAGGGAAAAAAAAAAAAGACGTCCCATTAAGTGATTTCCCTCAGCGTTCGTCACCCCACTTTCGTCTTTTACCCTTACCATGTCTCCGAGCAATCAGCCAGTCAGAATAAATGAAAGTGGGCAATTCCTTTTGCGATGGCTGACATAAGTCGCGTATTCAGCTTCGGGGACTCGAATCTAACGACTTACAAAGAACAGCTCACGAACAGCAGAAAGAAATAAAGTCATTCAAAGAGTCAGTCACGATTCGTCAGAATGCGATTTGCTTCCTCCCTCCCTCCGTTTAAAAAAATGCGAATTCGATCAGTAATAAATTACCTTTAGCCATGTACTAGTTTCGTTAGGAATAATTACAAAATATTGCAACCTTTTAGCAAAATCAATTACAGGTAAACTAAAAATAGAATCACTTCTGATGAATATAAAAACGATTTTCGTTGGATCTGTATTGAAAATTAGCAAGATTTAGATATTTAGCTCTGGAAATTATATTTTTGCTTACTCCAAAGATATGTCTATTTCTTAGAATTACGAATTGCTAAGTTATGTTGAGTATTCCATCTGGCAGAAAAACAAACAATATTGATAATAATCTACTAATTTAATATATGTAAATTACTGGATTAAACTACGTAAACTGTCACTATTAAAATAAAAGAAAAAAATAAGAATCTTTTAAAACATAATAAAATATATGGATTTGCCATAATTCTACTAATAATTTCTTCTCTAAAAGTTGAATTATATTTTTAAAAAAAATCCTTAAAAAAATGTTGCTTTGCACATTTCTTGTTGATACGATCTTACATCATCCTTTCTGCGAGAAATGATGAAAACATGGCCTTACTTAAAAATTGTTTGTTCTATTATTTAGCTCACTTTTGATTTGAAGAAAATCACTTTTTTATATAATGCCGCAAAAATGTAGTTCTAATTTCAAATCTTAGAATACAATAACTAAAATGGCTTTATAATCACTATATGATGCCTATTGTTATCAATAAAATGAAGAAAGCTTTAAAATTCTTAACATGATAAGGTAAAACTGGATGAAATCTTTAATAAAACCATTTCCCTGAAAGAAAGCAGTGAATATGCTTTACTTTTTAGAACATAATAAGACTTAAGATTTGTTAGAAGCCGGAAAGATACATAATGTTATTTAAGTAAATCGGCTGCATTCAAAGCATGAGTGAATATTAATATACAGTTGTAATATCTTATTCCTTCTGGATATCTCCATCTATCTACTGGTGCTCTAGACAGTAATGAAGCTGAAAGCATTCTCTTTACATTTTAATAAAGATTTTCTGTTTTTGTATTACTAGTGTATTATAAATGATGTTGATTACTGATGCTCCCATTCATAGGAGCTTTGTTAAGTATTTGCTGGCTGGAGGCTGTATTCACTATGGATTAAATTCCGATGTTATGTATCACTCGAAATTAATGATATTAGAACGCCAACTGAAAGTTAATATCGACGACTTCATTTTGCTATTAATTACGTATTAAGTAATCTGTTTAGAATGAATCGCATTTACTGAGCCGTAATCCGATTATGTAAAAGCAATACGATTCGCAGCTTCAGCTGCGAGGATTAAGGATAAATATTTTCGGAAGTAAATCCCATTGATATAATTCAAACATCTCCCGATTACATCTTTTGTTTTCATGTCATAATAGGATTATTATTTTACGTGTAAATTCGTATCGCTATATTAAGATGTCAGATACAATTTCATTCAAAAAATTGCAGATCGTTGTAAACAAATAAATTAGAAAAAGTAGATATTCCTTGTGGAATAATTAAACAAGATAAAAAAACATGAATATTTCCATTTTATTTATGAGGAATGAAAGTTTTGCTTTGAAGAGAGATGTATTATTTTTAGGTTTACTTTCCGGTAAATAACAACTGATGTACGTTCATGTCAAATTATACAATCTGAATCAGTACATGAAAGATGAAAGATTTATAGACTATGCCTCTTAAGTTATTTTTAAAAAAGCTCTCTTATATTATATTATATTCTTCTTATATTTATCTTAGAAACACTTTAATTTCTTTTAGTATCTACTTTCCTTGTCAACAATAAATATTGAATTCTTTATTTAACTTTTTGGGATTTTTTAATGCTCAAAGTTAGCATAATTAAATAATTGATTTTTCCTTTTTCTTTGTTTGTTCATTTCTATTTTTTCTTTTTTTGATATTTTTAATAAACACACTTTATTAAAAGAAAAATTTTCTTTTTCTTTGAATATTGACTATTCCGTATTTAATTCTAGAATTTCGGTTGATTTCTGTTGAATTGTCCATTTTAGTAGCTATACAATAAATGATGACTTAGCTTTTGTCTTTTAGTAAAGGACAGTAATGAATTTTATGTATCGTTATTCATTATTAATGCAGTAGGAATACGAACTATATTGAAATATCGAAAGATCTAATGAAAATTTACTGAAATTTTCCTTTCTTTTCCCATAAGATCACTTTAATTCCTATTTTTTTCGTAGTACAATGTACTGTTTACTAGTGAATATCCATTTAGAACAACGGATCTAATGTTATTTTGCAAATGTTGACTATCTAAATAAGGTTATCTAAAATGAGACAATATTTTTAAAATTGTTTAAAAAGATTTTACATTTTTTATATTCATAACTTTTGTTCAAATAATGTAGATTGAGTGTTTGTACTCTGTTTGCATTTCATCTTGTGTAAGCAGTTGTAGCCAAATAGGAAAATCGTTATAGGTTAGTTACTTTTGCGTTTGCATTTCATAAATTATTAAATTAGCATTAGTATTTAACGTGGGATTAAAGAATTTATACAATCGCACTTTATATGTATATGCTCAAACATTTAAAAAATAAAAGAACTAAATAATTAATATCAGAAAGAGCAGATAAATATTAATAATATTAACAATGGTGAGACCAAGTTGTACGAGATTGGTTCCGACGATTTCTCATATAGGCCCGTGTGCCGAGACCTGGTTGTGTACTGATGACTGCTCTTAGCTGATGATCGCCATATTAGCGTGAAACAGCTGTACTAGGATGTCATTTTGTATACAACTTGGTCTCACCATTGTTAATATTATAAATAATTAATGCTTATTAGTTATTTAATTCTTTAATTTTTTTTTTCGAGTGTTTTCCAAAGTCTTGTTATTTTTTTCATTTTCTCCAGAGTTTCTCTGCCTTTAGTTTCCTAATACCTGACAAATTTATTTATAGCAATCTTTTATATAAGAAAAGATCGTAATTCATATAAGTCTACTGTTTTTACAGAAAGTAACAGGTCTTTTTTCAAGTGTCTTTTTATATGTAATTTAATAAACTTTGGTGTTTTTTTCCTAAGACATTTAATCTCCATCGAATCTCTTCGATTGACATTGAAGTCACCGCTTTCAGACGGTCTTTTGTGACTCAGAATGACAGTTTTGTGATAGTGGTATTGTTTGGAACCATTACATCTGACTGCACACAGCTGCGCCACGGGAAATAGCTAGGATGTTTTCCTGTAAATTTGTGAAGTTCAAAATACGATGCCAACTTTTTGTTATTTACTATGTTACTCTGTTACTTAGCCAGTATTCTTATCTCGTCGATTTAGTCAGTGAGTACTATTTCAAATAATTTTTTAAATTAAAAAATGTTTGTATTTGAAATGAAAGATATTTTTTACATTAATAAATTTTAATAATTAATGGCTAATAATAATAGGTAATGGTAAATTGAATGAATAAAGTAAGATTTAGATAGGCTACATAAAATTTCTAAAGAATTAATAATGATAAATATTAACAATAAATAAATTATGAAAAATATAAAATAATTTGAAATGTAGATTATCAGAACTTCTTTTCAGAATTCTAAAGACTCGCATAATCTTTTATTTTTCTCTAAAATAAAAGGGGAATCGAAAACAACCTCATTTACTCAAACAAATCAAATCTCATTCAATATTTATAATTTACAAAAAATATTGACGTATGGTTTGATTGAAAGATGACGAAATGTGAAACAGTGTTACAGAGTCAACTGGAATGTTTAAAGAACTTCTCACACAAACAAATCGAGTCAGGCACGCAGCCAGGGAGGGGCTCGGGAGGCTGAAGCCCCTCCCGAAATCTAAACAAAGAAAAATCGCTCTCAGAGTTGAATTCAAAGGAACTAGTCATATCAATGTAAAATTGTTGCCTATTATGACATCCACTGATGTTCAATTAATAGGCTGAAAGCATATAAATGTGGTGTAATGATCACAATTATTATTCTGAGACAGTTGATTTACTTAGAAATGACATTTTTATAAACTGATAAACAATCAGTTATTATTTCCGAATAAATTAATCCAATCGGTAGGAGATAAAGTGTTCAAGTGTCACACAAAATGTAAATAGCAATAATAATAAGAAAAATCTATGAAAGGGATGTAAATTATTCAGGCGCCAGCTTTAGGAACATTTAAAGTTTGCTGGTTTGAAATTTAAGCTTACTGAATCAATTAACAGCAGATTTTATTATCTTCGGCTCGTACAAATAAATCTAAGAACGTTGCTTTTACTTGATTTTAATTTAGTCTTAACTATATATCCTACATCTCAAGCAAAGTTTGTAATTTGCATAGAAACTAAAACTAAATAACATTAATAAGAAGAAACGTTAATTCATTTTTTTAATAATTATAATCATGGGTAATTGTGCTTAAACTTGGTTTTTGACAAGTTCAATCAATTAACTTTAAAGTGAGATTTCTTCACATAGTAAAATAACAATGATTATATTTATTTATTATCATTTATTTATTTTATTAAAAATAAATTTACATTTGAAACTAACATTTGATTTATTCGAAATTTGTTAGATTCTATTCTATTCAAATACTGTTACTTGTGCTTTTAGAACAATTTTAAATACAAAAGTTTTAGAGATATACATTCATTCAACGTAATATCTTTCTTTGCTCCCAGCAAACATATCTTTTAGGAATTATGCAGAAAGACTCTACTGAGACCAGTTTTATCTTTGGTATGAAATGTTTATTATAAGGAAAAACATGATAAGATTCAGCCCAAGCGACTTAATAGGTTGATATCTGTTGAGCATTCCTACAATTTGGGACTTTAAACTAAAACAACAATGATAATTTAGATAGAGCAAAGTTTAAATCCTTTACTCAAGCCTAGAGCTTTTTTATTACTCAATAAAGAATGAAATGCTGTTTCTAACTTGTGTTTCTGAAAAGAATAAGTGTTTTTTCGGTTTTGCATTAACTTCCAATCTACAGAGATTCTTGAACTAATTTTTCTGTTCCATAGGGAAATCTTCGCAACCGCCTTATTTTCTTTTTGAGAATACTAATAAGAGAATGCCAATGTAAATCAAGATCACATAATCTTACAATGAACGAACTTTCTTTCCCAGTAGTTAAAAGATTGCTCAGATTGAGTAAGACAAACTTTGTTGCATTATATTTTTTTTATCGAATGTCATTTTTAAGTATGTTTTAACGTGTAATGTTATTTAATATGATTTTCTCAATTTTCCCATATTTGACAGATTTTTATACAAATTTAATGTTATTTTTATAAGAAGCTTTTTTTTCTTGTGTTTTGGTTTTTATTTCGTATTAAATCTCCAATTTATTATCAACTAACGGTTTTAAGTAGCTGACAAGAAGGACACATAAAATTAAAGAATAAAATAAAGCATTTAATAAGTCAATTATACTCATATATGCTGAATAGTTTCCTCATTTAGTTATCCTTACTGGAAGATGACTTCTGAGATTAAAGTACGTCTTGAAATATATATGAGAAATTTATATAAATAAAAAGACTGATTAGAAAAATGGCCAATGGAAATTAGGAAAAGGTGATTCCAGGTTGAGATTCAGATACTGGTAATTCAAATGGTGATCACTGTAAGGGTAGACATAAATTCATTAGAGTGGAAGTTGAATTTGAAATGAAGTAGGACCTAATACGGCAAAGTTTTAAAACACTACTGTCCCTGAAAATTTGGAATAGTTGGGAAGTTATTATGATTCTCGTCGTTTAATTAAAAAAAAAAAAAAGGTTCGCTAAGCAAAGGAGTCGTTCAAGTATTACATAAGCACATTTTTAGTCATTATAGACTCCTCCCCCCCCCCCCCCTGCTTACCTAAGATTTGCCAAATCATTAACAGTAAAATACCACTGAACAATAAATTACAGCAATCAAATTTTAACCCGTGCAGGTTGTCTGTCTTACATAAGCATTGCTGTGCTTCCCCTCTCCCCCTTTTCAGCAAAAGTAAGCAAAGCTTGAAACCCCCCCTCCTTGCATGCTTACGTAATACTTGAACGGTCCCAAAAGAAAAAAAGTGCAAAACTTGAATTCTTCATTTTGCCAACCGTTATCAATCCCACACTCCATACACCAGTGATAATAAAGGTGGGGAAGATCCATCTAAGGATATGTACTGTATCTTAGACATGTCTCCCTGGAACCTACTGCTGGCTCATGGGTGCATTGAAGGTATAGGCTTCGACGTTTCTTTGACCAATCGGGACCAGTTAAAAATGAGTTGTCAGCCCAAAGTTCGCTTTAGTTCCCAGGAAAGAATCCCGATCTCCAATTTACAAAGAGCGGGATAAACCCCAGAGCCCGTTTGGAGGAAAAATAAGCTGGGAAAATCGCCTCCCTCTACCGGTGATTGAATTCGCTCCTCAGACAGCGGTCTAGTGCCTGT
This sequence comes from Thereuonema tuberculata, assembly GCA_023159025.1. Lineage (NCBI taxonomy): Eukaryota > Metazoa > Arthropoda > Chilopoda > Scutigeromorpha > Scutigeridae > Thereuonema > Thereuonema tuberculata. The sequence goes on from JAFIDM010009631.1 coordinate 152,124,996, forward strand.
ACAACTAAGCTTCCAGATCCACTATATATTATTTTACGCCGTAATTAAGTAATAATAGTAATAATAATAAAGATTATCATTTAGTTTTCTGCGAATATTAACTAATGAGAAAGCAAAATAATAGTAAGATAAAAAAAAGGATTAGTTTTCCGTTTAGAAGACAGGCGACAGTTGTCGATCATCATCTTTCATTGTGTTTTTTTTTTCCTGGATTTCCGGGAATTTAAAACTGGAAAGAAAGGTCAATAGAAACGGTTTTGGAATGGGCTTTTTAATTGCAATCGCAGGGAATCGAACGCCTGGTCGTTCGTCATTTAGGAGTAATAGCCATCCAAGCACAAAGACAATTCTCTTAACGTAGATAATAATATAAACGCCTGATCGTTAATTTCGGTGGTAAAAGCTCACTCTTAATCCGTTTATGGCATTGAAAGCCCCGAAATACGAGCCTGGAATAACCCTGGATAAGTTCGTTTTGCTCTTCGGATTAACGAGAGACAATAAGCACTGAAAATCAGACTCAACAGAGCTGCTTACTTTTCAACTAGTTTGAAACTAAAGCTGACTTTATAACTGATCCGAAATTGTCTGTTTTATTTTCATCCGGATTTTATTACAAATCGATTATCTAGTAATGGCTGATTAGTAGAACCATTTAAATTTCACTTAAAATAGCAATAATTTTTAATTTTTAATATTAATGCAATGTAAAGTGATATTAACAGATGCACATCAGTTATTTACAAAATGACCAGTTCTTAGAATGACAATAAAGTAAAATTTTAGTTAACATAACATTTGTAAACTTATACCTTACATTCAGGGAATTAGTATCTCTTCTTTTGTAAAAGTTTTAAAAGCGCTGAATAATGTTTTCATCAATATTTTTCAAACTGTGACATTATTACCAATGAATCATTTACGATTTTGTTTTTAAGAAGAAAGCTTTTGTTTTTTGAACCTGCCTTTAATATTCCAAATAATAAAAATTAAATAGAAAACTTAAATAAGTGGGGGTTTCTAAATTTCAGGGAATTGTTTACAAACACGGAAACTTGCTCTGTTTATAATAAATTCTAAGGGGGGGGGGGTAAAAAATTCGCCTGAGAGAAGCTTTGAAGTAGAATCAAATAATCCACACTGATTTTTAGTAAATCAAAGTTATTAGATGCTATTAACTTGTTGTGTTCATTGAGTTAAATGTGGAAAATTTTCACCACCGAGAACATTTCTTCAGTTGTTTCCAACCATTTGATTCATTGTCGTTCGAGACAATTTAATTAAAAATTCTCATTTAAACATGAGCTGCTTTGTAATTAGAATACTTAGTTCTCATAGTAAATAAGCTGAATCCAATGCACATTAGCATTCGAAGATGTCTCGGAGAAAAAAAAAAAATTCCCGTCCCAATTAGTCGGCAAGATGAAAAGAAGCTGATTACATGTCGACATGTTGAGCAGAGCCACAACTAATGTGCTTACTTCATAGTGCTGCAGATTTTTGTTGTCCACTTCTCAATTATTTTTTTTTTCTTTTTACTTTTCGAATCGATTGAAACATACTCCAAATGCCATTAAATATTGATGACCAGCAGTAGAAAGGGAAAGAAGAAAGAGAAGTTTCCGATTCTTTCGTAAAAGCTCTACGATAAAAAGACATTCTTTTCGAATTCAACCATATCCATTAATATAACTTCCGGTCTAAGTTGGAAAGGCTCTATGTTATCGTTGTATGGTTGTATTATTAAGAAATAATAGGCCTACAACTTTTAAGTTTGATTTAAGATTTGGCAGCATTCGTAGATTGTTTTGATGATAAACACTTGATTCAAATTTCAAGTATTTTCTTATGGGAATGAAAAAGTTGGAAAGAAAATAAACTGTTGGAGCAGCTTTCAATCAGAAATGTTTTCATCTCTCTTTGTATTTAGATTATGGAAATCAATTCAAATAATTATGTAAAAAGAAAATTTACTTTTCAAGGATTGAATGCAAGAAATAATATTAATCTAATTGCCTTGTGCCGGTTTCGGCATAGCCTTATGGTCAAGCCGACGGCCTTCCATGTGGCAGATATTTCGGAACTGAGTTCGAATTCCGGCAGCGGAATGGATGTTTATTTTCTTTCCTGCGTTCGTCACTTTTTTTCAGGTCTGAGACTATTCCATAATGATTTCCTGAGAACGGTTTGGAAAATCGACCTCAGTAGGTATAAACCACCTGGCGTAGATATAAAGTGTATCGTCCCAGTCACCTGGTCAGTGTGGGGAGATTAGATCAGCTTCCCCTTAGTTAATGAGGGATGTCTTCGCCCAGCAATGGATTGACAAAAAGGCAGTTAATAATAAAAAAAAAGGCTTTGTAAACTAATATTTGTAGTTAATTAAATCAGTTGGATGAGGATATGTACTACAACTGAAATTAGAGAGGGGTTACCTTCTTGTTCTGTCAAGACATTTCTGAATCAATGAAGGAATGTTACATTGATATTCTGGAAAACAGAGGTGTTAGAAGAGTTTCGTTTGTATTTGATGCTTCGAGAACATCAAGGTGTTTGGAAAAAAAAAAACGTTTTAATGACATCCATTTTTGTATGCTTGGATAATGTGACTTCAGGCCCCCCCACATCAAATTCCGGGCCCAGGTACCAAATGCAGTACCGGGCCTCCCCCCCCCCCCATGTTATGAACAAAATCATAAATTCTTAGCCAAAAATATCGCGAAAATACCATACGATTTCATACTTCTACAGCAGGGGTGGGCAGACTTTTGAAAGGTAAGGGCTACCTCAAGTATACTCATAGTACCGCGGTCACCTTAAGACTAAAGAAAAACGGAATATCCAAATAGAAAACCAAACATCTTCATACTTTTCAAATCTCACATGCGGTCACCCCAAAATGCTCGATCAACTGTTCTACACTATAAACATACTGTAGATCTCAGCCCGGGCCCCTTTGACGGCCGGGCCCCGGTGCTGAGGGACCAACTGACACTCCCCCCGCCCTCCTTGTGGGGGCCCTGTGTGACGTGGCCATTTCTTTTAGTTGAGTGGTTGGGGAAGTTCGCGAGTTAGAAGATGTTGGATGGAAGATTCAGTGAATCTTGGCTTGTGTTGGAAATACAAAACAGACACTTTATCTAGGAATCGAGCATAGGATCTTCCAACTTGTGGATAACCTCAGATAATTTGAATCATGCGTATATTCGTGGAAAATACAAATTGGAATACATTCTACTTTTTTGAATAAGCTCATTTCTTTTGCTTAAAAATTTGGTGATTTATAACTTCTGAACGATTTCTGAAATCATCTCAATATGAAATCCCATTCATTAGCAGCTGATTTATTGTTAAGGAACGGTGTTATTTTAAAAAGACAGAAACGATGTTAATGGTGACTAATTTATTTTTAAAGTTCCAAAGAAGTTTTAAATTTAAAATCTATCAAAATTTGTTTGCGCTAATCAATGTGAATGCCAGTTGATATTGCAAATGAAATTTAAAATTAAAGTGAACTACATTCCACTTTAAATAACTGTGATATCGATCTATATCAAAATGAATATCTGAGAAGGTAGTTTAGACGTTTAATGTTGATCGTAAGCAATGAATCGGAAGGGCGGCCACGTTCCAACCAAATATTTCAAGCAGCAAATTCCAAGAAGGAAAAAAAAAAATCTGAGCAAAAAAGAAGAAAAACCATTTTTATCTTCCAAATTGGTGATTTCGATATATGACAGGAATGTGTTGGTTCCCTTCGATGATGGCGTTTTTGAAACATTTACGTTTCTCCAGTAAGAAAAGTCAGAGTTTTCTGATTTTCATGCAGAAATTTTTGATAACTGTAAAAGAATTGACAACAGAAAGAATATTTTCAATTGTGACACCGTGGTTAAGTGATGGGATGAAATAAATACGGTGTAAATTGTTTGAAGGATGAATTGAAATTAATTAACATTTCCTTTTAATTGAAAGTTATTAAAAGCTAATTACTGAATAAAAAAAAATCAAGAACAATTCCAGTTTATTTTGTTAGTCTAGTCTTTATTTTTAGCAACAATTTTGAAGAATACAGTTATCTCATACAATCACTGTCGGTACTTACATGTTTAGCCCAATAACATTTAACCAATGAACCTATTTTCAAAGAAATTGACTATCTGTTTTTAACATTTGAAATAGTTCTTCATTCGGCAACTTCAACATGGCGGAGAGACGTGGTTTTCTGACCAGATAAAAACCAAAAATGCCTAACATCTGTAGAGCTTTAAAAATTGGTTATCCTCAAAAACAAAAATTACAAAAATGATTTTTAAGTTAATTTAAATTATGTTTCAAACATTACAACTTTTAAGCGAAATTAATTAAATCGAATTAACTTTCGCGGTATTATTATTGTTAAGAAGCTTAGGTACAAATTCTTCACAACTTTTTTAAATTCTTCACAAGCTTTTAAGAAAGGTCATTTCACTTTGAATTAAATTATTTTGCTTCGAGGTGTTTATTCACCGACGAAAATTAAGTTCATTTTAATACCTATTGCTTACTTATTTAACTTTCATTTAATAAAGACCAATTTTATAGTGGACTGGAAACATCTAAGAAAGTGTAAAGCACTTCAACTTCACTGGACGAGATCCGATGGACAAATTTACTGGGAAACCAGAAGACAAATGGCTTATGTTCCAAATGTCCGAGCATTAGATTAAATAAAATAAATAAAATAAATAAATTTTATAGTTTAACGCTACCAGAAATTGTCCTTAAAACTAAATCACAATTGACATTTAGAGAATTACAACAGGAAACTATGGGAGAAGAAGAGCGTTGAAATAAAATTTATATACAAGTTCTTCATTGCATTGGAAAGTTTATAGAAGTATAAGTTAGTACGTAATTTCCTTATGATAGCTACCTGATAGTTTTTTGAGTGCTAAAAATGTTTCTAGTAAATAATTCAGAAATAATTCAGAAATTTGTAAATAATTCAGAATCATATTTCATTTTTCAAATGGAAAGAAGAGAATATTCTTTTATCTGCAAACATTCATGCCCAGTTTTAATGGGATCCGTTCACTCACTTAAAAAGCATACATACATACATACATACATACATACATATATACATACATACATACATACATACATACATACATACATACATACATACATATATACATACATACATACATACATACATACATACAGACAGACACAGACAGAATAATCTGAAAGCCTTTTTATCCTTCATTATTTTGAAGATGCCTTTAATTAATTTTCTTTCTGAGAATATGATGCCTAGAGTTTAAAACTGTAAGAATCAATTTTGGAGGAAGACTTTCCTGAGCGTTTATTAAGTTATAAAATTTCACCTCATTTGTAACAAATCAATAAAATTCTCTTTTAAGTCAACATTTCAAATTACTGAATTATTCGCTAATAGGTTAACACTTTCTGAGTAAACCATTGGGAAATGCATTCTATACATAATCTATTATCGTTTAATTCGGGAAATGGAAAAGGTGACGAAGATCACGTGTACAGCGTGCGAGGTATTATGCACAGGCAATTCTGTCGGCCACAAATGGCACTTAACACGTCCATACACTAACTTCTCAAATTCTGACAAATGCAGATTCTCTCAGTAAACTATTTGTCATCACATATCCGTAAATAGGAGTGGATGCAAGGGATGGCTATGTAGTTATTAATGACGATTTATCGTATAAAATAAATTATAATGTTTGTACAAGATAACTGTTTGCAAATGAAACTATTCATAACAATCACATAATTTAGTAAAATATAACATGAATATTAACTAATAAATAAAAGCATATTAGTCAAGTTTAGTCGTTCTCTATCCTGTATATCACAAAGGAAACTTTTAATTTAAAATTCCCAAAATGAAGCAATAATTTGCGAGATGATTGTTAAGGTGGAAAAAAATGGAAAGTGGACTAACTATAAACCCATCGATAATTGACTAAAGTAAGATTCGAAATTGGAATTTCACTTTTGAGCTTCAAAGAAAGAAGTAATTTTCTTCAAATAGAATGTAAGATACAGATTTGGAACTGGTATAGTTGTTAGCTAATGATTCGCTTGATAAATGCTAAATAGGGAAATTTAAAACATTTAAAGGACTTGCATGTCAACATTAAGTTTGTATCGTATTGGATGATATGTTGCAGTACACAGTTTAACAATTTTCGTGGACATAAAATATAAAACAAAGGAAAGCATTTGAAATTTCACTTTTTCAACCGTAAAGGTTAGCGGTAGTTAATATTTTCCCAACGATTAAATCAAATTTCTACTAATCATTTGAAACGATCTTGAGTGAGATTACAGAATACAATAAAGTTTGGATTTTATTATTTGCTGCTTTTATATCTGCTAATAAAATTCTGGAAAATTTGTCCTATTCCAGCGACTGAGAAATTTATGAATATTTCGATGTAAAGTCAAAATGAAACCTGCACGGGATCACTGTGACAATTCCGCAGATTTGTAGGATGCCAAGAGAAGTGTGATTTCATTAGAAGTGAGTTAAATAACAAACGCTGTTATTAACTGCAAAAGTAATTATCAACTCGGGAAACAAAAGAGAAATAATGAAGTGTGGTTGGCATTTATGCTTAATTTAAATACCGAAAATCATTAGGAGGGATTTGCAGCAGTAGATTTACATACACATTAATGTATAAATCTGTCCTGTACATCAGGACTTTTGATGCTTTCAGGCAAGAGAGGAAAAAACATGATAAAAAAAGAAAAAAAAAAGACAATTGCTAAATGCTAAAAAAATAACAGCATTAGTAGGCCTACTTTAATTAAGTAACTACTCTTTAAAGGTAATTACCGCCTAAACAATTTCTGTAATTTGATTTTATTTGCAGATTATACGATAAGAAAAAATAAAATCTTCTTAAAACAAAATCTACATCTACTGTCTTAAAAAAAAAAAATCCCTTTCTCAGAAGTGCTGTTCATTTTAAATAATTATTGGACTTAAATAAATCATAACAATAACACTGCATATGAGACCTTTTCTAAATCTTGTACCTCCTATTTTTGACAAAATAATGCATCTATCGACATTTAAAATTGTTTTATATCCTCCGGTCACTTGATCACTTGACGGCCTATTTTCTGCCATAATTTTTGTATTAGTCTTATTACATCAAAGTAAAAAATAAAATTTACTGATGTAGAAATATTAGCATTACTTTCTTTAGTTAGCGTATTATTAGTTGACATTGCTTCACAGTTATTGTGGATTTCAATTGAGAAAGACCTTCTTTTATGGTCACTTACGTTCGCTGGGAAATCATGACGTCAAACATAAAAATGGCGTCTTCCTGTCAGTACGCGAAGGAAGAGGTTACAGCCACTCAGGGCCGGATCTAAGTACCGCCAGTCCCCGCACTGCGGGGGGGGGGGGGGGGCGCAGAAAAGGGGGGCCCGCGCCGTGGTCTGGGTGCGGCTCGAAATAGCTCGGTAAAGCCCGTGAAGGATTTTCGCTGGGCCAACAATTTTTAGAGCCGGCCCTGCAGCCAATCCAGGGATATAATTTGGAATGTTTTTCAATATTTCAAGAGTCAGAATGATGAAATATATATTTCTGAAGCGCTAGACAGAACAGCAACAAATTTGTCCGCTTCGACTGCGAAGAAAATTGTCCGAGGCGGGAAATCGTTCTCCAATCCTGGCAAGAATCGAATTCGAGTAAAGCCAGAGGTGGATATGGACGACTTTGACTTATTATCTTTTGTTGACTATCTGTGAAATGTTTCGTGGGAATGAATACCCAACACTTGAGCATTCATTCGAAGCTTCAGTCAAAGATTGAATTCAACGGAAGCAAAACATCTTTGTATCGAATTCTGCACGTGAAACTGGGAATGAAGGATGTAATAATTAACTTCTACATCAAAACTAAAAAGGCCCTTTTCAGGACCAATAAATATATGAAAGAGACTAATTTACTTCAAATTGTAAATAAAGTAGAAGCTCATTCATTAAAAAAAAAAATGACAATTAATAAAAACATTTCCAATAAAATAATCTTTCAAAAATTATATAATTATTTAAATAATAATAACAATAATGTAAAAAATATATTCGTTACTATACAAAATACAAAAACCAGAATGCTTTCGTTATGTTTATAAGATGTACTGTTACCATTGCGTTAAGAAAAACAGTTGCATCTCTGACTAAATTACGTTGTTTCTTCAAATAATAAGGAAAGTAATAATTACAGTTTATTCAACGTAATTAACTGAATACGTTTTAATAAAACGAATAGCAATAAGTGTAGAAGAGGCGAGAATGGGTTTCCAAGGTATCTGGAGATGGACCTTTATTTTTTTTTTAAATTATTAGAAAGTATTGATATAATATTAGTGCCAGCAATTAAGCTGCTTATAAAATTCCTTAACGTTAGTGACAGCACTTTTATAAAATTCCTTTACCCCCTGATTAAGATAAAATGCATTTATATAGGAAGGAATCACTGGACAATTATAGATTTTTTTGCCGATTAATACTTTGTATTGCTGTTTAGTTTTTCTCTATAAAAGAAAAGGATACTTTTATAAGTAGAAATAAAATACATTTATTTATTCATTTATTCATTAATTTATTCGTATTAGAGTTCACAACAAATTCTTTTTTTCAATGTAAAAAGAAAAGTATAAAAATGAGTTATTTCTTTTCGTTTTTTATTTACTCGCAAAAATAAAAATTTTATCGTTGCGAAAACTAAATTAGATGAAATCTGAAGGCATCATGTTATCTCGATAGTTTGACGTTTGCCTCCATTTCTGTGCCGCCTCCACTCAATCCCTTCAGCGCAATTACGGTTGAGCTGCTTTGCAATTAAGGCAAGTGGACGATTCTTTCTCCAATGGAGAGATAGCCACCACCAAATAGACCGGATTCAGAAGAAAGGTGGGGGATGTCGTTTCAGCTTCAATTCCATTACTGAACATTTAGAAATAATACTCCAATACCACAGCAGTAAAAAGGTTTCTTCGAATTTCCACCGCTATCCTTGCGTTCATTTGAAATAGGAATTTTAGTTTAAGGCTTCCGGGTGTATCAATTAATTCAGATAACTACGAGAAAATTTACAAACAGACTTTTTAAAAGGATTTAAAGATCCTAGTGAATTGTATACACCTAGAGAATAGAAAGCTTCGCAGAATGATATATATAATATATTAATACATATTAATCGTATGAGTTGATTTCATAACCCTTAATGTTTCTCTGTTTTAAATTTCAGATAATTAAATTTTTTGGTTCACTGAGAATTTATTATTTGTTTATTATTACATGAATTTACATTACATTTTATTACATAAGGTTTTTCGATTTTAACATTATTTAATTACTAAAAACTGCTATTAAGCTCTAACTAAGTCATAAATTAGTATCAAGATGAAATCTTTCACAAAGAAGATTTCTCTAAAACTTGCTTAGTTTAAAAGATAAAAGCAATATGATCTTGACTGCCCTCAGTTACATTGAAACAAGTAGACTAGTCTTTGCGTTATGCAGATATGTAGTTGACGTCGTTCTCAGTCAGTAATTATTCATCAGTTGTCCTTTCAGTCAGACTAATCAATATTAAATAAATTAGGAACGGAGAATACGACACCGATTCACTGGTTGGATTAATTTCTGTTCTCCAATAGATAGCTAATCTTGTTTATTAGCCAACCAAGCCAGCAATGTTGTAATTTTACCTCCAGGAGTGTGAAAATCTAATAATATCTTCAGAGCTATAAATAAATAAGTAAATAAATAAATTGTTTATATGGAAACAAAATACTAAGCGTAAGATTGTAATACGAGCTGATAACAAAAACAAACAAATAAATAAAAAACCTACAAAATTCTACAGACTGACATTTTTTAAAAACATTTTTGCCATTCGTATGAAGTAATGGATATAACGTTCATTTTATGAATTAATTACGAAATTATACTCATTCAAATACAGAAATAATTGAAGGCGAGAACATTTGAAAATTAATTTTAAACAAGAAGCTGAAATGGTGTAATGCAGTAATTAAAACCCTATCATTGAAAATTCCGTTGGAAATGCTCACTTGAGATAAATATCAATAATAAAAATAAATATCATAAATCTCTTAAAAAGTATGTATTGTTATAGAATACTATAGATAAGGAATAGAGAAATCAAACGTTTCCTCTTTTATTATAAAATTAAATATATAAAAGTCACTAGATTTACTGTGTTGACAATATCCATCAATTAGTTTAGGTATAAATTCAGAAAAAAAAAGCACGAAGAAAATAAAAATTGTATAATTAGGATTCTTGTTAAGGATGATGACGAAAACAGGACATTGGGAGAAAATACTCAACACATTCTGGACCTAAAAAAAAGCTATAATGGAAGAAGAATGTTACGTTATTTGGATTGAGAGCACGAAGTGATGTTGTTTGTCCCATTTTCTATCAGGATTATTAATCACCGATTCATCACAGGTTTGAAAAGGCTATCATTTTGAGGCAAAATATCAAGATTAGTTCCGATCATTTTAATAATATTTTTGTCTTTTATTACTTCATTCTCAATTTTTTTATCCCAAAAAAAAAAATGGAAAATGTACTAACCAAAAGTACTTATTCGTTTTGTGAAATATTGTAGAATTTAAACAGAAAAAGTTAGGAAATAAACTCTTTCGAATCTAATTTAAAGTCCAAATCCATCTTAAACGTTTTTTGTTTTTTGTTTTTATCTTTTTAATGTTTATCAGACCTATGTAGGTGTACTTATGTTACCGTACACCTGTGATATAGGTTCTGAGAGTTTAATCTAAAGAACAATTTCCCACTTAAGTTAAGAATGAATTAATTAAGTTATTAATTTAATATTATTATCGATAATGTCAATGATTAATTTTTTTTTTATGTCACCTATTTTTTGACTATTATACTTTTCCCATTTAATTTGATTAAAAAGTTTATGTATGATATTACCGTTTAAACGGTACCCAAAGTTGTTTTTTATTTTCTTATCATTTATTGAAATAAGCCAATTGTTTCTAGTTATATTGTTTTTATTATTATTTTTTTCATTTTTTATAATAAAAAATTTTTTTAAGATTATTTTATAGATATACTTCTCTTTAATAGTTAATATTTTAAATTTTTTCCTAATTTCATTTTTTTCTTCTATTCTTTTTGTATTAAAATAATAAAAGATATTTTTTAATATTTTAAAACATGTTTTGTTAATATTTTCCATTTGTTTTTTATTAATAAAAATCCAACTCTCCAGTCCATAATCTAGAATAGAATCAACAAGGGATTTATAAATTATAATTTTTGTTTTAACGGAATAATATGCTTGATGTTGTAGAACAGATAAGCTAAAGAGTTTAATTTATTTATTACATAATGATAATGAGTTGTCCAAGTAAATTTCTCATCTATGTATACACCCAGGTATTTTTGCTGAGTGACAAAATCAATTTTATCGCAATCGCATAAAACATTGTTTATTTGTTGAGTATCGACCAAATTTACGCAATCTTTTTTATGCAAAAAACAATATAAATTTTTATTTATAATTTTATTCTTATTTTTTATAGTCATTACTTTTGTCTTTTTAATATTTATTGTCATTTTATTATTTATGGCCCATTTATTTATCTCATTAATGTCCATTTGTAATCCGTTATATGCTTTCAATTGATCTCTGTCACTTGTGAGAATTAGGACATCATCAGCGTATAAATATATATTAGAAAAGGATATACAGTTGTTTATAGAGTTAATATATAAATTAAACAATAAAGGTCCCAAATTGGAACCCTGCGGGACCCCAGATCTAATGTTGTACGTTTTGCTTATATAGTTTTGAATTTTTATTTTCATTTTTCTATTTTGTAGATAATTCTTTATTAGATTATGAATTTTACCTCGAATACCAATGATTTGCAATTTTTCCAATAATAAATCGTGATTTATACTGTCGAAGGCCTTACTGAAATCTATGAAGGCAATATAAATAATTTTTCCATTATTGAGTTCATTATTAATATTTTCACAAAGGTTTTTTAGTAGAATTCCAGTGCTTTTTTTTGGTTGGTATGCGTATTGATTACAATTTAATAGTTTTTTTGCATTAATGTGATTGTAGATCATTTTATGTAAATAACTTAACGTTCCATATGTAATCATGATTAATCAAAATTCTGCCTCTGAAGTTTAACTTGGAGTATTACAGTATCTATGAATTTGATTTTGATACAAGTTCATTCATTTTGGTACTGCAATTTTCTTTCTTTTTTTTAATTTATGTTTGTTTATTCATGTGTACAGTCATTCAATGCATATAATTGAGTTTTATAAGCTTTCAACAATTTCAAAAAAGCAGGGCATCGTATCAAGAAAGGAAAATCAAAAACATAAAATCCTTCAATATATATTCGTAGTTTAAAACAACACAGATCATAAATTTAGTTTAAAATATTTCACTAATTAATAATTAGTTATAGATTTTTTAGTTGATAAAAGAACCTGAATAAAAGCCGTATAAGGACCGATAATCTTTAGATACGATAAATCGTATTTACCGGGGTATAAAACGCACCCTTTCTCAGGGCCATATTTTGGGAGAAAAGTCTTTATACACTCGTTTAAGACAACCATTTCTGAGACAAATTTTTATAAAAAAAAATACAACACATCCAATTTGAGACAAAGTTTTATATAAGTATAAATATACTTATATCCTGGGAAATACAGTATTCTAATATGCTTAATATATTTTTTAATTAGTAAGTGTTTTAAAGTTATTATATATGCCTGCAGTTTTAAAGTATGAATGAAATCTTAATTACATACATAGACTACTTTATTCTGTTAAGTTTCCTGTAAGCAATGTTTGATTCGGTAAAAAGTTAACGAAGTTTATTAAGATAGACCTAGGAAATCAATATGAGACAGACATTTAATCGATTCATTACATCTGTTCGTTGAGGAAAACTTTCGACGAAATGACAAACGGGCATAAAGAATTAACAACCCCAATAGTTTTCCTAAAATAAAGTAAAACGCTCTTTTAATGATAATGTAGGCAATAAAGATCACGGATCTCTTATTTTATTTCGATTTTGAAGGAAAAATAATAAAATCTTAATCTCTTGAGTTATTGAATTTCACTTTAATTGCATCTTTCTGAAATTGCAAAGCAAATTTGAAAAAAAAAAGTTAAGAATTGAAATTTCAAGAATTTAAGAATAAAATTTTATGTTATCTAATTATAAAACTATTATCCACTTAATGGAAATGAAAAGGAAAATGTGTTAAGCTTGTCTTATCACAGTACCTATAAAAAAAATAAAAGCCTCATGATGCCTCTTAACAGTTGATGCTGGATTTTATAATGATCGAAATTTACAGCCCACCAAAAGTTAAATCGTACTTTGCAGTCTAAACCAACGAAAGGAATATTTTGACATTTAAACATCGCAGACTTTTCAATCTAAAATTTAAAATCCACTACAAAATTTGTTATTTTGGTTTATTAACCCTAAATCTCATCCAAATTCAATTTTGAAAGTAGATAGTTCAATGATTGGTTGCCAAAAAGAAGAAGTTAAAAATAAGGTAATAAATCTGCGAAACAAATGAATTTTTTTAGCGTATTTATCGACGGAAAATGACACTTATGAGATCGTCCTACTGTATTTACCTTCCTAATAACTTTTGAACAACTTTCTAGATTTTTCTGAAACTTGACATACACATTATGATCAAGAGGTTATCTCTTAATATTTGAAAAATTCAAAATGGTAGCGAAATAAAATTGTGATGTCACTAAATTGTTAATGTATATACCTCAAACACAAGAATCTGAATTCGGTATACCAGTAAAACCTTTCGTGTGAATCATGTTATTGAAAATTATAATTAAAGGCCTCTCGATAATGAGGCTAAAGAGAATGATGACATGTCGGCTTTAAAAGTGATAAACATATTACTGAAAGTGGTATCAAAGTTCTTTGAGGAACGTATTTAAAATTTCAGTTAGTTACAAAAAAAATATAATTAAAATCTGGGAAAAAAATAAATTTCTTCGAATCAGTGATTCTTCAAATATTTATTTAAATTAAATAAAACAAGAAATGAATTCGGCACAAGTTTAACCAAATTGCCTTTCTGGTTCAATTATCGGGAAGGAATCGGGAACGGCCGTTTCGTCCTACTTGGAACTCATCAGCCCGATCTCCGCCTTGGCGGAGATTAATTTGGTTAAACTTGTGCCGAATTCATTTCTTGTTTTATTTAATTTAAATTATTTTGCGGCACGTTAAACTCTTTTACCAAATATTTATTTAGTTTGTTTCCAACTCCTTTCCTTCCTATTTTGAACTTTGGGTTTATGGAGGCTGGCTCCTGAAATGCTATGTCAAATATAAGAGCACTGCTATTCCATGTAACAGATACCGACGAGTAAAACCGAGGTGATAATTTGTCGAGTTGTGCAATGGCAAAACATTTACCGCTAAGCTTCTATTAAGAGGTTTCACAGCAATGATGGCTTCACCGTTGGCAAAAAGTTGATAAGAAGTGGCCCAGAGTTATAAAATTGTTCGGCTTCACTGTAAAACGAAGACATTTTAACAGTTCATAAATATTCATGGATCTTTTGGTTACTAAAAACTTTTTACTATTTTGTCAGTATCTTTGTAGCGCTCTTCGAAGGAATTTTTAAATTAAGAACTAGACTTTAGTACATTCAGAGAAATCTCATTGAATGTTATATGAATAGAGAAACAGGATTTCACGAATTCTCTGAGCCCTTTACGGACAATGATAAATCCTAATAATAGTTTCTGTTGTCTACGAGTTACACATTTACATTAAGTTCCATATGGCCATAAAAAGTTCGCTGCAAACATTACATAGTGTCTCGACAAAGTATTTTATGACAGATTTTCAGATATATAACTTTAGCCTAATGTTGTCACAATTTTTTATGCAAGTTTATACCTTTACTGTGAAAGGTAAAAGATTAAATAAATACATGATCAAAATAATGAGCCGGCTCATACA
Source organism: Thereuonema tuberculata (assembly GCA_023159025.1). Classification (NCBI taxonomy): domain Eukaryota; kingdom Metazoa; phylum Arthropoda; class Chilopoda; order Scutigeromorpha; family Scutigeridae; genus Thereuonema; species Thereuonema tuberculata. The sequence goes on from JAFIDM010009631.1 coordinate 152,140,104, forward strand.
TAATATCCTAATACAACAAAGAATGGATTGATTGAAAATAATGAAAATATAAAAGTATCTTTGTAAAGGTAGATTCGTTTTATAACTTTTATTTAGTTTCGGATACCTTGTCTCTTTAAATATTTAAACTGTATTTATTGAAAGAGAATCTAATTCAAAATTGAAGAATTTTTTATGTGAAAATAGATATTCATACTACATTAAACATTAAAATACAACATTAGTCATTAAAACAAAAATGTCATGTTTAGGCGAAAAAAAAACATATTATCTTAAATAAATTAATCAAAATAACAGTAAATAAGTTTTCAGACCACTGATATTAAGAATAAATGATGACTTTTTTTATGTTTTCCTACATCTGTTTATTGTCGTTTTTTGACGTCATTACGCAAATGTAGTACGTTTCTTCCTTAACAGGAAATCAAATTGTTATTGATTCATTTGGTCACCAGGGAGTTGTCAATATGACGTCTTCTATTTTTATTGTACAAATACCCTACAAACACTTGGTGAATAAAAAATAAAACAAAAACATCCTTCTCTTGATACACATGAACACAATTATCTATCTACGATCTTTCAGACTGACAATACATTCAACATTCTGGAACAAAAGTCGAAAAATATTTTTCAAAAATAGAATATGTTTAAAAGCTTTGGGAAATAGAAAAATTCAGATTTCTAGAATTTTTCGAATAATTATTAGCCAAAAAATAATCCCTTCTTTCATTGGGAATGACACCTTTCTTTTCTTTCGGATGCTCTACAGATAAGTTCACAATGTACTGTACAGAAAAATAAAATACCTTTTCTCAAAAATTCAAACAGCAATCGAGCTGAAACATGAATTGTTATCAAGCATTTGACCATCATAATAATAAAATATATAAAATTTCATGATCGGATCTTGCATTGTTTTGAAATATATCGCAGAATGATTAACTTTCTAAAAATATTGCTGAATAAAGTAACTTGCACAACTCTATTTCAACATTTTAAATTTATTTATGTTAAGGATATAAAATATTAACTTTTCTACCATTAACATAATTTCATAAGTTTCCATATATTTTATTTCATCTATTAACAATGATTTTCTATTTTGAATTGCACATGAATTAGCATAATTAAATGTGAAACAAATTAGCTTCTTATTTAAATTTACTAACGAAATATATCGAGGACTTCATTATAATCTGTTTTCAAATTAATTCTCATTAAACTGGATTCTATTACATATGCTGTATAAATGATGTTAAATGGAAATTGCCTTTTTAATGAATAATGCTTTCAACTCGTAGATTATCTTCATCAGAAAATTTGGAAAAGGAGGAAGATCGAATATTTCTCTGCTAAGTTTGTTGGGAATAAAATAAATTATCAGAAGATTATGATATGGTTTTCAAGGAAAGCTATTTGTTCATTGAGATGGATATTAGGGATGAAGTGAAGTTTTTAGTGACATGGTTTGACAGTGGTAGGGTTTTCCTTTTCATGAGAAAAAGGGCCAGCGGCAGATTTCATGAAAGCCTTCGCCTTCACTCGGACAGAGTACAGTTGTTTGGCATACAGAGTGGATACGCACTCTCACATGTTGGCATTTCGGAAAGTAGGGTCAAGTGCTCGGGTGGTTTTCTTGTTTATTGTTATTCACTACTTCGTTACATAAGACCAGTCCGTTTACAAATGAAAAGATCATTTTTATGTTCGCAAATGCACTTTTCTAGGTAGAACTTCGTTTGACCAACTTAGAATTTTTGAAACGTTAGAAGTGATGCTTAGGAGATCAGGTCTGGCTAGATAGTAGCAAATATATTGATTTGTCTCTGCAATTTGGCATTACTCTTTTATATAAATATAAAAGGTTTTTAAATAAAAGATTTTTCTTGAAAAACAAGTTTATGACAATTTAAATAAGGATATCTAAACTATTAAAATTACATTTCAAAGCTACTGCCGAATGTGGAAATAGGTCTATTATTATATTACTGCTAAGAAACAACAATGAGTTTATTTTCAAAAGACGTAAGTTAGAATTTCCGATTAGTTTCCGCTTTGTGTATTTTTCATTTCAAGTGATATTCATGTAATTCCGGTCAGAATTCCCAAGATATTTAGATAAAGAACAACTGTAGACTTGGAAATTATATCAAGAAAAATATTACAGCAATTTTATAAAAGTTGTTTTGTTTTTTTTTCATGAAAAATTTTCGTTTCCAATTGAAGCTGAATCAAGCAGCTAAGTTATGAAATGACTGAACTTATTCCCTTGGTAGATCAACTTCTCGTTAAATTTTTCAATGCTACAACTTGCCGGAGGATCTTCTTCTTCTTCCGGGTTTTTCATACGAGTTAATTAAAATTAAAGGGGATCTTAATAACAGTACAACCTTTCAAGTTCATGTAAGTTGCATGCAAGAGTGAATATTTGATATTAATTTTAAGCTTAATTTCCTAGAAAAGTGAGGCTCATCAAAGTCTTATGTAGATGTGTTGTGTGCGTGTCATAATAACTTAGAATCACTGGATAGAGCTTCTTGAAACATAGAAAGCAAATTTAAGGATAACAGATGACTTGACTATTACTTTTCTTAGAATTTTTTTTCTCTGTAGTTCCTTGTCGAGAAATTAGTGCGTGAAGGACAAAGTTTTATAGGAAATTCCTATAGAATTAGAAAACAATGTGATCTAATAAAGGATGCTATTCTATTTACTACTCCATTAGTTTGCTCGCGTTTTGATCTGATTTTAAGCAATGTGATACGTAAAGCTAACTCAAAAATCTAAAATTTCTGCTGTTTGTATTCCACAGATATTATAATTTGTATTATTCATTTCGTTTTTGTTGTTTAGTTTAATTGTTTACTTTACTTTGCAAATGAAGATACTAAATTCTAATTAAATTTAATAAGTTAAAAGGAAATGATATTTAATTATGTAATTATGTTAATAAATATCAACAATATTCACAATGGAAAAATTATTAATGTAAATTAATTCTATTCTCACAGTGATTCGATTTTTGTCGTACGAGATATGTTAATCTTACATCATACTTTTTTTATTGTATAGTATATCCCACGAGGGCTCATGGGAGTCCATGAGGGCGCTGGAAGTAAGGCACTCAGTGTTTTTCAGTCAGGATAAGGTCGGTTGGGCAGCCTAACGCTTTGATGTGTATACCTCCGGGATAGAAACGCGGAGCCCATTTTACTGAGAGCTAGGATTCAACAAGAGGAGAATTAATTTGGGAAAAAAATCCCCGACCTCCGCTGGGTGCCATACCACTTGGCTACCGGGTCCACATTGCTTTGATTTCACATGGGTGTTGAGCTACAGAGCATCCACGGACAAGAGTCCCTGCTGTTACTACATTCTTTCCTGTGTCAGTATTACTCTTGGGTTTATTGAAAAAAAATTCTTTTGGAAAGTTAAAAAAAAACTTTTTTGAACTATAAAAAGCTTCAACAATAAAGGTAATTTGTGGATAAGTGCATTCATAAAGTTTTTAATATAAAGAAATTCAGTGGAGTGAAGAAAAACAAGAATAATGGACGTCAAAGAAAATTTTTCAAAATGAAATTCTAGAGAGAGAAACAAAAAAGAGAAATTTAAAGAGAATGAGATATTAGGGAAGTGAACTGAATAAGAATAATGTTGATAATGATGATGATGATGACAGTCTTTCAGAATATTTGATAAGACTGACAGTAAAAAGTATATGACAAATGTTTTTTTGAAATATTACAGCAATCAGCAGCAAGAAGTAGCAATTTAATAGAAGAAATGGATGGTAATTTGCAGTAGTAAGAACTACTGAAGTTATGTTTACTGACTTATTAAATTGTTATTAAAAATTTTTATTACTGATCAAAGACTATCTAACTTAACATGCTATTATCCAAAGAGTTTAAAGAGCTACTCTCAAAGTTTCATTGAAATAGTTAAAAGAACATTAAAATTGCGGATAAATAATATAAATTCAATTTTATTTTATATTAAAGCATAAATGATAATAAATTAGAAATAGATAAAAAAGAAAAAAAAAACAAAGCTAATTAAATTCTTTAAATAAGTGATCAAAGATTGCTTGATGTTTAGATGATTGTTATTATTCAGTTTTCATGTATATTTTCTTTTTTGATAAAAGTGTTTTTAAGTGCTTTTTTTTTAATTCAAGGAAAAAAAAATAGCAGTTCAAGAAATTCTACTGCTTAGTTAAATTTATATTTTTTACTATAACTGCAATCCGATTCCGTTATATTAAATGAATATTTCTAGATTGAACTGCAAAGTTTTATTTGTCTCATTTTATAGTTTCTGGTGATGGAGTAGATACATTAGAAGCAAATTCAATTAGAATTTTGTATAAATTTATTTTAGGTTGATTGTGATTTTTAATTTAGGAACTAAATATTGCTTTAATAAGTACCATTCTTTTGACAGTGAAATTAGTAATTGTATTAAATTAATACACCAAACTCTATTGCGATGTCAATTTATTGAAGACGGGATGATGCAAATAAACTGACGAAAAACTATTTACCAATTGGTTGTATTTTCTGTTCAGAAAGACCAATTCCTTTTGTGAATTTGAAAAATTTGCATAAGCCCACAATAATTAAAATCAATGAATCAATGAACATACCAATTATTCACAGACTAAAAATAAAAAATAAAAAACACATTAACGGTTTCAAAGACCGTAGAATCAGCAGATAAAATGTTTGATAAATTATTAGTAATTTATTGATTTAGTGATTACACATCTTAGTCGTCCTTTGAATAAGAAAAAGAATGTCTTTATACGTACTATCTTTGTAACCCCGTTTGGTTAAAAAAAATATTTTTCATAACCTTCGAATTTAGAGGTGAAATTAGTCAATAAAAAGTTTGTATAAACACTGTAATGACTTACACAACTCTTTAAATTTTTATTAAAGTTACTTGAATAAAGCAATTCAAATTATTATATCTTAAATTTACTAAAGACTACAAAAGCAAAAAATAAAGCAAAACCTTTTTTATTATTTTACTTTCTATTTTCTTTACTCAATTGTATCAACAAAGTTATTTAATTGAATTTAACGAGCATTTTTTATTACAATTTCATATTTATTCAAAATTAACAAACAAAACATATTTTCGTATGTAATTATACAATTTTATCATGAAAAACAACCTAATCTAATATTAAAATAAGGTGTTTTTTTCTTTAATTTTTTTTTAATATTGCGTAATATAGTATTAGGGGAAGGTGGTGAAAATTTGACCACATTTTTTTATTTGTTTTTGTACAACTCTAATATCTATGTTTTTACATCATTATTATAATCTAAATAAAGTTTGGTTCTTAAAGTACATATTTAATGCTTTTAAATCTGTTACTTTAACTTATCTAGGTTAAATAACGGTTAACTAAAAAACATGACAACTGGTCAAAGGTAAAACATGGGTAATGTACCTCTGACCACTGTTTGTTGTACCTTTGACCTTGAAAGAAATAAACTAGTAGGAAATAGAAACACATTTCGTGACTTACAAGAGCAGTTTTCTTTCTACATCATATACAAAATACCTATTCATATAAAAAATACCTATGTTAACAAATCAACTTCAAATGCAGGTGTTCCCGTTGCCGATCAGTCCATCACCATTGGAACTCGAAGTTTCAGTAATCTGAAAAATCAATTTGATAGTCATTTGGATCAGTCCTTATAAATTTTAATGTTTGGCGTCCCCAAGTTTTCTTTGGTAACAGTTGTTTCCAATTTTGATTCAAATGATCACCACCAGACTGACACAATGCAATGCACTCGACTCATCAGGGTTACCTTGTTTTACATAACCAATAAATTTTAGAATATTTAATCACTTTCTGTGTATAAGAGCTTGTTCTTTTGAGAATTATATCTTGTCGCCTTTGATAACCTGACTTGACGTAAAGTTGCTCGAAACTGCCAGCTATTATGTTTTTTTTAAATCTATCCAATTTTTAACTTGTATGTGAGGCTTATCATTCTCTTAATGTTATAATTTTTACACGTTTATTTTTAATTTTTATACACGTTAAAATTTAATTCAGATTTTATTATTTTACCATTCTTTTAAGATGAAGGTTAGGTTTTTAAGATGTAAAACTAAATTATTTATAATTCTCAAGGATAAAAGTAATCTTTAACAAATTGAAATCTAAATTATCTTGAACAATAGAAACAATATAACAAAAAGTCGTTGTATCAGAATACTAACTTTTCATGATAGAAATGGATATAAATGTCCGTGAAAATGTACAAACCTGTGCTAACATTCATAACATCCACATCGCACTCTTAGTGATAAATACATGTAACTACACATTTAACTTTAATAAACAATGCAACATGGCAGCACAATGCAACCTGGTCAAAGGTACATCATCCTCCCTACTTTTGAAAGATTAATAAGTCTCCTTTCAAAATCGGAAAATGAATATTTACCAAGTTCTTAATTAAAAGAAAGTTAATTTTCGTATGTAAACTCAATAGGATGGCCTTAATTTTGAAAATAATGAATATTTTTGAACATATTTCAGAAAATTCTGTTAAGCCAGACTTCCAATTACATTGATGCAACAAGCACGTAACTTCCGGCAAGAAAAAGACAAGAAAAGAAAATTAACAATTAGGAAATTTAATATTCTGAAGTTACTCTCTCTATAGAAGAAAAAAAAATAACTCTACAAAATATTTCTTTCACTTAATCATAAACTTCAATAAAGCAGGGAAAAATGATACCGAAAGTTAATTTCCTTCTTCCTCTTCTTTGTTCCACCCTTTCTTCTTTTGTGGTTGAATGTTTTTCATTTAAAAAAGAAAAAAAAAAAAGTTTACAACATAAGAAAACTTCAAGGAAATTTAATCAGCTGTGTATAAATTCTCAACATTATATTGATAAACAACTTAATAATCTGATTTTTCTATTATGTTTTTCTTTTTTAATGGGTTAACTATATCATTTAAAACTTCTGTACAAAGTTGAATGTCTTAAAAGGAATTTGCATATTGTATGAACTAAATACACAGGGATTTCTGCTTCAAATATTTGTAATTTATAAGTTTAATATTATGAATTTATTGCCATATTAATAATTTCGAAATCTACATTTCTTTTGCAGTTTTCCTTAATGTAAACGTTCTTCAACCTTTAATGAAAGTGTCAGTGGTTTGTTTATTTTTAATGATTATTTTTTTTCCTTCGATCTCATCATCCAACGAGGGATTCGGTATTTATTTGTTTATTTGACGATTCGTTGACGCTTTGATTTGAATCCCCTTTGCACAGAAGGAAGCTGTAAGTTCGTGTTTGTCAGTTTATTATTAGATTAACATTATTCACTTTTCCCGGAGACAAATTATTTCACCTTTGTTAGATTTAGTCGTCATTGAGTTGTTGACAAACGGATAGCGGTTTTCATGACAACCAAATGAATTTTACTAACCCATCCTAAAGGACTCGAACAACTTTTTCAATAATGAAAGCCTAATTTTAAATTTATCTGCAATAAACAGCTAAAATTATCAGCTGATTCATTCACCGATAGAATTCTAATTCCGAGGTAGAAGCATGACACTTAAGGAAGAAAACAATCAAAGACTGTGGCCTATTTTGGTTGAAAATGGACGAAGACAATCAGTTCCACACTAAGAGGGTGTAGAAGTCTCCTTAAGAGACTATAAATTCAGAGATAGACCCATATTCAATAAAACAGCAATTAAGCCTGAAAATTAATCTAACAGTACTAATTAATTTACAGATTAAAAAATGCCCGCTGTCAGAAAATGTTGGAAAGAAAGAAGAAAAACTTAAGTTCACATTAGCACAGTAGGAACTGTCATCAAGGCTCTCTGGAACAGCTGCTTCATGCTCATTAGCACTCATCAATCAGCTAATCACGGCTCCGTTTATAGAACTCTTTTCCTGGGGCATGTCAACAGTTCCCTAAAACAAACAAACAAAATCAGTAAACTTTTTTTTAACGATGTTTTCCGACGGAAAATTAGATTCTTGCAATTGTGCATCAGACCTAAATAACTATTGAACCAGTGAACATATCTTCATAAAATGCAATAATACCTCTAGATCTTTTAAAATCATCAAACTTTCATCTAAAATATTTAACGAGTGTTCAGATTTTAACTTTACTTCAAAAATTAAAATTTTCTTCATTTGGCAAGACGTGAAATCATGATGTTGCTGTATTTGCTTCACCTAATCAGTTTTTATAAAGTGAACAATACTTTTTGGATTTTAGCATTCACATTTATGAACTATATTGATTCCTACTTTAAATTTGAAAAAAGTAGACTCTTTCTATAGAAAGTAAGCTCCACGTTCTATGAAGAACTTCTTATTCATTGATAAAACTTGAATTTAAAATCATGACTAAACAACATGATATAATAATTGTTGCAGTATTTAGATCATCTTGTAATTTTTGAGAAGATTTTAATAAATTGATTTTTTTTTATACATATTCAAAAGATTGCTAAAGACTAACCAATAATCATTGGAAACTTCTAAGACTGAAGTAAATATTGGAATCTCAAACATTCCCAAATTAATGAAATGCAAATATTGCATCTGAAGGTTATTAATAAGTAAATCTGTTTGCCTAGATGCTACGATAGCCTTTATTCTGTAGATTATCGGAAAATGAAGTTTATTTTATTGAATTTATTTTTAGCAGCTTGAGAAGTTATTAGCATTTTTAATTAGACTAAATTAAATTAATTTAATCAATTAATTAAAAAACTAAATAGAACTTGATTATTATGATTATTTACAAAATATCAACGATATGCGTTGAACTACAATTCACTATTTTTTTTTTTGGCGAAATATAATAAGGACAAATAAGATAAATTAATTACAGTGACTTATTTAAAAGGAAATGATCTGTTACAGTAGCATATATTAACTAAGAAAAACAAGAAGATGGATTCACTCAAAGAAGAAAAACTCTAATCTGTTCCAATCTATTCTTCAGAAGAAATTCATCCTCAGTTAATAAAACAAAATCAGAAGGACTGTAATTAAGAACTAGTTGGATATGAAATGAGAGAGAAATAGCAAACTCTAATTTATGTCATCGGAAATTAAAAGAAAAAAAAAAAAGAATGAAGACAAAGAAGTATTTTGAGCATCTTTTTAAAAATTTCCCTCTCTTTATTTATTGGTTTATTTTTTTTTTTTTGATAATGATTACTAGATAGAATATTTAATTCTACAATTAATAAGAAATTGCTTATTGTTATGCTATCGCATTTTCAAGAATGACGACAAAAAATGGACAGATAAAATCCAGTTTAACAGCTTTAATTATATTAATAAGCCCTTAGGAGCATCTAAAATTTCACAATAAATTAGTCTGTTGAATTTTCCCTGAAAATTCCTTGGTACTTTGCTTAGAGAATTATGTCAATTTTCTAAAACCTATCGTCTTTCAAATTTTCAAATCATGGGAGACAATCGAAGGGGAAGTTACAATTTAAAAGATTCATGGCCAAGTGCACCAAACTTCGATTAACTTTGATGGCTGCATTGTGGACATAGCTAAAATTAGTGGGGGGTGTTGCTCCAGAAAAATTTTAGCCTTTATTTTAAAATTGTGTGAAAGGAAACAAACATGTATCAAAAAAAAAATTATTCAGAAACTTGATAAATTTCTTTTTATACATGTTTCCTTTCACACAATTTTAAAACAAAGGCTAAAATTTTTCTGGAGAGTACCCCCCACTAATTTTAGCTACGTCCACAATGCAGCCGTCAAAGTTAATTGAAGTTTGGTGCACTCGGCCATGAAACTATATTTCAATCTAATAACATAAATAAGAATTACTGTAATCAACTTACAATTGGCGCAGCTTAGCCGCAGCTGCTTTTGCGCCATTAAACACCAACCAACCAACCAACCAATCAACTTACAGTAATAAAAACTGTATGCGTTTTACCTGTTTTACCTGTATACGTAAACAAAGGGTTATTAATCATTTTATATTTATTTCGAGCCTTTCTATACTAATTTCTTTTATTATATCATGTAATGCTATATCAAGTAATTTGAAACTAGTTATATATTATAAAAGCGTTATTTTGTCTGTCATAAGACTTTACGTT
>JAFIDM010009631.1:152155274-152216851 GCA_023159025.1 Thereuonema tuberculata
AGTGAGAATCACTTTATTTATTTAATTGTTTGCTTGTAATCCTCTTTGTAGAATCAAAGATCAAAGTAAATTTTACTTAAAACATATTAGCTACGGTACTTAAAACTATGAAGCAAATTTGAGGGTAATTGTCATCGAAGCTTAACAACTATAAAAATTCAAGAAACTAAGAAATAGTAATGATCTAAGTAGTAATGACATAAAAATAAATTATACTTAGAAATCATATAATGAGATCTTTCGATAAGACCTTGCAGTTCCTTGTGAGATCCTTTGCAGTTAATTTTACTACCAGTGCCAGAGGTTAATATTCAAATTAGTTGAACACCATTTTTTTTGTCATGATTTACTATCAATTTAACTGTTTGTCAATAATTGACATTACACACATACACATACATCTTTGACCGTCTTGATATATATATATAGGAGGAAAGATGAAGGTCGTAAAATCGTTCATTCTAAGAAAAAGAAAAGTATGAACATGTGTTCTATTCCTAATGGTTTTTGAAATAGAGCTACTTGAATGTCTAGTATTTTGAATTTGATGGGCAATATTGTCCTTCCCTTCCACCGTAATGTGCCACAGTCTGAAGCACATGAATTGGTATGAAGCGATAGTTGGCTGTTTTGGCTGTTCGTAGTGACAATGTGCAAGAGCTTCTTAAAAATCCCCAATACTTTGTAAAAATTAATAAAGCTACTGATATCATGACTGTTAACGATAAAAATCTTTTAATGAAGATATTCCTTTTCCTCTTACTTTTATATATATATTAAGAAATTCTAAATAAATATCTGTGAATATTTTTACTTGAATAATATTTATTCAACTTAATTTTTGAGTAAAATGTGATTGTTTATATGGTCAGGATTGTACTATTATTTAAAAATAGTAATGATTTTAACATTTGCAAGGGATTTTGTTGTGTAAAAATTAGATTGTTTTTATTATATAAATAATAACTTCAACAATAAATAACAACTTCATAAATAACAAATACAGAAAAATGTCTTCGAAATCAAACTAGATTATTATCGTTTTATGAAGAAAACTCAGAAATGTTTTTGTTTTGAGGATTCTTTGTCCTCTTAAACCAGTAGATTGGAGGCAGATGAAAGTTAAGTAGAAATTTCAAACCGGCTTAATACGCCCAGAAATGTAATCTCCAGCCTTTAAAGACAATTTGAAGTGGCAGATAATATTGCCTGAAGATGGTTGCTCAAGGCAACTGATATTTGACTCAAACTGCCAGATGTCATACAAGAATGACAACATATCTAATAGCTCTGTATCTATCGAGAAGACAAGATTAAGCATCTCTTTGAAGCATTTACTTTTCCACTCGACAAAGATCTGAATTCGACAAATCCTGTACGATGCAATTTTGAAAGACCGATCGAATGAAATGTAGGCTGAGCATCATGAAATGACCTTAAAGATCTTACGAAATGTATAAGTTTAAAAGTTATCCTAGCAAAGAGAAGAAGATAGTATCATATCTAAATGAAAAGAAACTTATATCTGTCATGATTAAACTAAAGAAAACAATAAAAAAATCCTACTTTTTATTATTAAAATTAGCAGAGCTAGGAGAACAAGACACCAATTCTAATAAAGTTGTCAAGAATGGAAAACTTTAATTGGTTGAAGACCTAGAGATTTTAGAGTTGATAATTGTAATTAATGTATACGTGATGGGGTATATATCAATTGAAGTCTGAACGCAGTAACGGTACAATTTAACAGAATCTGCAAAAAAATGAAAGAAATATCGAAGAGTACCAGATTTTACCTCGTCACCTTTTATTTTGTACAACTGATAGTAGTCAAAAACAAAAAATTGCCTCTTTGCTGTTAGGGGGCCACCTATCATAGTCCAAAAAAAAGAGGTGTCATAAATGCAGGACAGTCTTTACGGAGTATTATAATTGAAATGATATCATTCTGACTATTTAAATACTGTATGAGAGAATAAAAGACTGAATATTGTTGTTAATTGTCTGATTTTAACATAAGAAGATCTGAAATATTGACAATAACAAGCGCAATCCCATCACACAGGTAGTTATTTATATTGAAAATAAAATTATTGAAAAGTGTTAAAAATTGAGTACAATTAAAGCATTGCATTTCACTAATTAATAATAACTACATTAGAACAGAAATGCTCATTTAAAAACTTAACACATTACAAGTGAATCGAAAGGGAAAAGACAAACTATAAACTATTCTATTAAACTAGAAGAGACTATATAAAGGTACAAAAGAAAAAAATATTCAAGTAAAACAGTTTGATAAATTATTTCTTCTTTAATTCTTTTTTTTTTCACTTTTGAAGTGTTTCGACTTAAGATACTGTATTTTCAAGAAAAAGCATTAGGAGACGAAGGACTTCTTCATTCTGAAAAATGATTCGTTGTTGTTTTGATATTTTAATACGAATAACTTTTATTAGCAGTTCTGGCATAGTCTTGAACCTGGGTGTGTCGGAACCTGGGTTCGAATTCCGGCGTTGGCATGGACGTTTATTTCCTTTCCTGTGTTGTCTGTTTCTTCATCTTTCTCTTCGGTCTGAAGTCATTCCATAATGGCTTCCTGAGGAAGGCAAATGGGAAACCATCTCAGTATCTTTGCCAGGATATTTGTTTTATGTCACCCATCAACCTTAGGGTTGAGGAGAAAAAAAACAAAAACAAACTTACATTAGAACTTATTGCTGCAGAAATAAGCTGTAAAGATCACAGTCTATAATTTAATACCTATTAATTATTACCGTAAAATTTACCTATTTAATAAATTTAAACCCTATCGAATGTTTAGTGAGCTTATATTTGTATTCTATATAAATTTAGCTGTTTTCTTCTTCTTTCATCGACAACGGTCAACTTTGGACCACGGGCTAGCCCTGCATGACAACGTCAGGGTAAGGCTAGGGAATTCAAGAAGGGGGAGACGAGATTCACATCTCGTCCAGAAATAACCCTGACATAATAAGTCCCAGGGAAAAACGGACGAAACACAGAAGAAGAAAGAAACAGCCATGCCCACGCCGGGATTCGAACCCAGGTTCCGACAAATCGGCCACATGGCAGACCGCCATCTAGACCGCTCGGCCATAGCGGAACGGCATTTAGCTGTTTATTTTATATTCAATTGGCTTTTAAAATTTTAGGTATTTGTACATTTTACTTCGGCAGTTGTTTAATATCTTATGATTGATTTAAACACATTCTTAGATGTAAAATCAAACATTGATGAAATTACGCAACAAGAACCCTTAGGAATCGAATTTATAGGAAAAATGGTCTCATTCGAAAGTTCCACGAAAAGAACAATGAGTGTGAAATTACTTCATTTAGTTCCTTGTTCAGTGTTCTGCCTTGTCCCACCAAAACAAACAGTAATTTGCTTTTAATTAATTGCTGCTTCTTGTCCGACTTTCCCTGTCTTAATCGATTAGTGGTTGTGTCTTTCAGAGGGAGACATCCAATACCCTTAAAAGCTTACTGTCGTCTTTCCATAACTTGTAGAACTTGAATGACTTTTAACAATTTCTCTTCGATATCTAAATCTTATTTCATTTTGACGGTATCACAATTGCATTTATTTTTTATTTTTTTTATTTGTTGAATATATTAATTTTTTAAGTACATAAGGTATTGGTCATCATCAAAAATAATTAAAAAATATTAAAAAAAATAAAACATTATTTAGATAACTGAATTTATTCAAAATAATTGTTATTAATTGGGTAATTAAATTTAACCTACCTCAGTGTTATTATTTTATTTCTTTCATTAAATATAGTTTGAATTCAAAATTTTGATTGAGTCCTGTACAAAAACTCAGACATCAAAAAAAGAACACTTTTGGCTTGAATGTTTACATTAGTATTGTTAATTAAATAATGGCTGGATGTCTGTTTCTTTTTTTTTTTTTTACTCTGTTACTCAGCAACGCCCGAAAGAAACATTCAGATATTTTGCATGTCGACTATTATTTTCCTAGCATTATTAAAAAAATGTAAAAATCTAAGAATTTAAGATGTTAAAAGCCAATGTACTGTTATACGCCAATTCAACTTTAGTTCATTATTTTAAAAAAATGTAAAGTTTGATTCAGAATTTATTGAATTCACTTTTTTTTTTCAATTGCAGTTTATTATTTATTCAAGTATATTATAAATTCATGTATTGTGTAGTAATATTTATAGTTCAATGTGAATTATCAACTAAAATAATGCAACTTTTACAAAACTTTCTATATTTATCTAATTTAGAATTCGATCTGAACAAAATATTTACTTTAGATAAGTTAAATACTTTAACTTAAAGTATTTAGATAACTTATTATTTTAGTTATGTCTACAATTAGTAAAAATCAAGCAGAATAAATCAAAATATACTCATTATTAAACAGTATCGCTAAAACTAATACATGGAACTTTTAGTATTTTAAATCATATTTTGTTGATTGGCTAAATCTGTAATCGTTAGAAACTCAAACATATTAAATTTTATATATAATTTTTTTTAATGAAGTAGGCATTTACTGAATATAGATCAAAAGATATATGGATATATAATTGTTCGAGTCAGCTTCTCCAAGTTAACAGTCTTTTTTGTTAGAGATTTTTGGCGAACTGATTCCTTTCCTAATTATTTGTTTCAACTTATACGTCAGACAAAATAATAGAAGGATGAAAGGCCAGTCAACCATAACCGAGTAATCTATTAATAATATAGATCGAAGCAAAAATGTGCATACTTATGTTAAAAATGGAATTATGACAATGAAAACTGTCTTGAATAAGGAAACAAAATTAAATTAGCCACGATAAGAGAAGAAAAGCCAGTAAATGACTTTATCATCAGAAACCTCAACGATCACACCATTTTAATGAATGATTTAATTAATTTTTTAGCAATTTCAATTTTTTTATAGATATTTTAACCCAATTGTGGGACCTATATACTTTAAAGAACTTTTAGATAGGATTCTCCGATTTTCTATAATCCAAATAGTGCTGTCTGGAAACCATATTAACTTGTCTTTAGACACTGAAGATTTACTTAAATTCATTATAAATCAAATCCTTTCGACTTAAAGGCTAGAAGAAAAATTTTCGATTTGAGATTTTTTTTTTTTTGTTTCAAATGCATAGTTATCCGATTTCGGATTTGGGTGACGTCAGGAAATCATTGGCTTTAGTGAAAAGAGCAAATAGATTTTGCACAATGCAAAATTTTATTTTACGATAAAAACCACACAGTTGCTTACGTCAGTCTGTTGTTGCGTTTAACGCCCTTTACTGATATTATTGCTCTAGTGAAAGTAAAGGCTGCACGGATAATGTGAAGGCAAAGGACAAGTTAAGGCTTGCCATTTCATTACAGAAAGACAATAGGCTTCGATGACTGCGCTTAAAATAACAGATTTGCCATAGCACCTCAATTACGGAAGGAGCGACAGATATTAGATCTCTCCAGCTGTAACCACTGTTCGAAGTGGGTTTTCTAAGCCACAATAACGGCAATAAATTCAAGAATTACAAGGGAAATTTCGTGTTTTAAATGAAATAATATTCAAGGACGAGGTTTTTTAAATTTATAGGAAAATACAATTTGAACTCATAAATAAAATCAATCATTAATTGAACTTTTCTATTAATCAAACATCATAAGTTTTGGGATATTTAATTATATCTTAAAAAATTAAGAATTTTAATTATTTAAAAATTTAAATAACTGCTGAAAGGAAGAAAAAGGTCGCAAATCAATCTTTATGCCAAAATAGTTTTTTTTTTTTTTTTTTTGACGCTCTTACGTCTTAAACACCGTAAAGCTTCTGCTCATCTCAATCGTGAATGGGAAGAACCTAGGGGAGTGATAGCAAATGCAGTAATAATCCGAAGGTGCCTTTCACACAAGGACTTAAAGCAAGGTCTGTCTTCCGAAGAAGAAGCCCCTCGTCACACAAGCAATGAAAAAGACCCGATTGGAATGGTATAAAGATGATGTCAAATGGATACCAGATCAGTGGAAATCAGTTATTTTCTATGATGAGAAAAAATTCAACCTGCATTGCAGGCACAATATTCGCCGAAGACGTGGCGAAGAATACCATCCAGAGTGTATGATGTCTACAGTGAAATTCCCTATCAGCCAAAGGTTCTGTATTTCGTATTGCGAAGTAGGTAATCTGCCTTTTATTAAAGGAATCTGAAATGCCAATGAACACAAGGCAGGACTGGAAAGAAATTGCTGTCAACAAGTAGAGATCATTTCAAACTGGCAAGTAACTGCATCTTTCAAGACGACTCTGCTCCTTGTCATCGGGCGAACAGTGTAAGTAGGCACTTTATAAGTTACTATAGCTTCATTTCTGCATTAGAGGCTCTACGTTAAAGTAACATTTGTTACAGGTGAAAAAATGATCAGTATTACAATTCTTAGCTGGTCAGGAAGCAGCCCTGATATTATCCCTATAGATAACTGTTGGTATCACGTTGAATCTGCAGTTGAGAAAAAGCAAATACCCCCAGGGAACTTCTGGAGACCATAATTCGTTTTTGAAACCCTGAATTACAACTGGACTACATTTAGAACTTGATTTTGTCAATGCCTCGACGATCATCAAGTCCAAAGGTGGTTAAAGTTTGCAACTGGTGATTTTTTAATTTTTTTTTTACATTTGACATGATAGCAAAAACAGCAGAAGGGCTTCTGATTAATTATTTGTATTAATTTTTGGAGTTAAACATACTTGCTAATAATACTCTTTGTTACAATTTTTGAACATTCGGAGAGAAAATGAGAGAATAATTATTTAGCTATGCTTTTACCATTACAAATTTACTGTAAATAACTTTTTTTGTTACAGTTACAGTAGAACCTCATTATAACGGACTAAGAGGGGCTGAAGGTTGTCCATTATAATGAAAGTCCGGTTTATAACAAATAATTCTTATAGGGGTGTAATGCAGCAGGGTGTACATCAATGAAAGTACAATAGTTAGCTATAAAAAGTGTTTATTATATATCAAATAAAAAACAGCCTTCAACATAGTAGGTTGAATTGAAAAAGATGTGTACGTAGATACTGCATTAATCTTTAGAACTAGAAGATTCTGGTTCCTGTTGATTGCTTACATTCGTTGGTTTGAAAAAAATAATTTATTTACTGCTGGGTTTGTTTGCTTCTTATTTCTTCAGTTAATAACTGACGGAGGTGCCGTAAGTGTTCGTAATATGAAACACATTTTCAAAACACATATGGTTGGAAATGTAAAACTCGCCAGATAAAAATAAGCATTCTTTATTATTATTATAATTTTTTTTAAACTGTCCGTTATAAGCCAAGTCCGTTATAATAGGGTCCGTTATAATGAGGTTCTACTGTATATGTATGTTTTTTTTACAAATTATGTATGTAACTTGTAATCGCCAAAAGGTTTAGAATGTGAAATTGCTAGGTGATACAGTTTCTTTGAACACTAGTGTATATATTAGAGAATCATTCTCGCCTATTTATGACTATAGATCATTACAATTACGAATGAAGTTATTCAAGTTTTGATGTGAAACTTACAGATCAATATTGATAGAATAGTCTGACTACTCCGTACCTTTCATCTAGCTAGGACTTCTATTGTCATGTTCTCTATGCATAATAGAATGCAAAATAACTGGAAAATCTTTGTTGATACTTTGTTGATACATCTGAAAAACCTAAAAGATTGACATAAAAAATATTTCTGAAACTACATATTTAACTGAACTACATTCTTAAAATGTCAGTAAGTAAGCGATTTATCTTTCACTTGTATACAGGAAAATATGGGAGTTTAAAAACATATTAAATGATTGATTGATGATTTATCCTATTTTTGAATATAAGGGCTTCATTTAACATCATTTAAACAAAATGCAGTTCAAATTTAACTTAAGGAAATTTTACTTCTGTGTTGACAGATCTGTGAAACTTTTTAGATTCTATGCATAGACACAATTTTTAATATTGAAAATAGTTAAGCTTCTGGAAAATAATTTTCAAATCACTGAAGATCATTGTATATCACCCGTAATTTTAATATCATGATACTTAATTTCTTAATTTTCTTTCATTATATATTTTCAAGGTGAAATTGCTGTTGTAAATACTGATATTAATATAAATGAAATGCATTTAATTTATATTAATATCAGTATTTACTATTAATATTAGCAATTGATGATTTCCGATATTAAAGTTCAAGCCACTAGATTATGAGTAATTCTAGCTTCAGGCAATAATAAATATTTATAATTAATCGGCTTTTATTTGACAAGTTTACTTTATTCCTTCTTAAAAATAAAACACACTAAAATTATTATTATTTTTAGATAACATTTCCAAATAAACTATTTCCAAGTCTTTCAGTATTGTCTTTTCTTCATTGCCTTCTTTAATATCCGAGTGGGTTTCTTTTTGTTTTCACTTATCAAGAAAATAAAGTAGTCTTGATATTTCAGAAGAAGAACACAACTTATGAGGATACAGAGCAAAGATAGAACCACATCTTGAGATATAACGTGAATTTAGGAGAAGGATGATTCTAGATACGAAATCCCAGTGATTCCTGACAAAGGTTGTCAAACGTACTTAATGCCCCGAAGAAAAAAAGAGATAAGTGGATTTTTTTTTTCTATGATAGAGATGGATGGTGCATCAGTCGTGGGATAACAGAGCTAAAAGCATCTACTATTTGCTTTACTTTTCAAGAATGAGTAATTTATTGTTTGTCGTTCTATTCATTGTTCTTTAAATTAATGATATTGCTTTTCTTTAAGTAATTGATTGAAAGTTTTGCTCTTGGGTGTTCTAGAGAAGACATAATTTCCAATATTTTTTATTTTATTTTGAGGGTGACTAAATTACAAAGCAAATTAATAAATGAATTACTAATTTCAATTTCGAATTAAAATTTTCATTTATTAATTTCATTTAGATGGGATACTTTTTTAATGCAAATAGAATAAGAAAATTGAAGGATATATTTTAGGTCAGATTTTTCTACAGCGTTTTAAATTTAATTTCCTTAGAATTATTAATTTTACTTTGAGATTCCATATAAATAAAAAGGGCGTGTTATTGCTTTTTCCTCGAGTTAATTTGATTCCAGAAAAAAAAGAGATCTTGGCAGTTCTGTGAGAAGCTTAAAGAAAACCTGGTGTAATTTAAGCTGATGATGCATTTTTTTTCTTCTTTTTTTAAAATAAAATTTTTAACTTTTTTAAAGTATTTTAAACAATAAAAATTTGTTAATTTCTAGCTCATCTCATTATTTATAAGTTCATTTTATTGACAAGAAAGAAAATTTATTAGATGGAATCAGGATATGTAAGTTTATATATATATATATATATATAATCTCACAAATTACAACTATTGAATACTATCAAGTCTAAAGCTATATTTTGTTATTTAACTTATCAAAAATAAGTTAGATTAAATTATCTTAAAGTGCTTTTACCTGGCAACTACATGCTGTGTAACGATGAAGTTTTTAAATTCTGTAATTTGCTGTTAAATCAGATAGCTTTGTAATTATTAATAAAAAAAGATGGTTACAATTGTAAAAAGAATGAAATATATTTTTTAAAGAATGAAATGTAGCTAAATGTATTCTTAAAACCTGGGAATCTTTTTTCGACTTTAAATAAAATAAAATTTCGAGCTGAGCCAAAAATAAGTTTGGCATTTACTGTAGCAAAAAGGGTTTTAGAGAAGTTGCACTGCCAAATTAATTTAACGCCTCTTTCTTCTCGCAGAAACTATGAGGAATGCAATATCTTAGTGTGTCCTTTCAGCAGTCCATATGATTCAATCCAATATTAAATTATCTTAATTGAGAAAAATCCTTCTATTGATTAATCGCTTAGAAACCAAATAATTTTCATATTTAGAACTGAAGTAGCTGCCGGCAATATTTAACGAAAACCATAGCAACATTTATGAATGTGGCAAGTGTTTGCTAGTAGTAAGTTAATAATAATAGGATATTAATAATTTTTTTTTATGTTTTCAGATTTTATGCCTATTCTTTTTTATCCAGAAATTAATTGTCTTAAAACCTTAAATTTATTTTTTACTGTAACAGTACGAGACCTATTGATAATTTCAGAATAACTTAAAAAGTAATTTGATTTTTCCTGAGTAATTTCGTCTAGTGCTATTAATACGATTTCCTTATGATATATCAGTATAATTATTTTATTAAAGCAAATATCTACGAAAGTAGAGAGGTCTGTATAAACGTAATTTTTTTCATTTGAGGAATCTTTTCAAAATTTTAAAATAATAATTACAATTTAGTATAATTTGAAGACATCTTAATTTTTCTGGAATTGAAAATTTTTTAGACACGTCTGTCTATAATTGAGTGAAACAAATCATCTTCGATACAGTTTGTTTTTAACTTGAATTATTTCTACTCCTCTTGTTGTTTAAACATCAAAATCCGATGTTTAAAAAAGCAAAAAACAAAAACAAACAAGAAACGAAAGTAGACTGTATGTTCTGTCAGGAAATTATTGTTATTACTTTATTATTATTACTAATTAATATTTTTGTTTTGTTTTAAGTTACTCAAATGTTTGTAGAAACTTACATAAATATTATTATTTTTTTCATCTTTGTTATTTTATTCTTACAAAACTCGCAATCTCAGAAGTTGTAGAAACAATGCAAATCCATCAGGAACATCCAGAAAAATATTTACTCTAGAAATTTTTTCTAAATATAGATTATGCCTTTTCAGTTTTGGAGAACAGGAAATAATGATAAGAGGAACTTCTAAGTATAGAATAATCTAAGTGTAGCTTGAAATATCAGAGGAATACCAAAGTCACCTAGATACATTCTTGAGTGGGAGGTTCCAGAAAACTAAAATGTAATGGCAAGAGAGGTCGTTGAGCTGTAGTCATGAGCTGCTTTCAATGCGTTTCAGGGTAATTTGATACATTTTTAATGATCTTACATCAGAACGATGATATTTTGAATAACTAAACGCATGAGAAAAATTATGTATACTGGTTTGTACTCCTGTTTGTTCCATAATATTAGATGTGATGCGATTAGATGCTTCTTTGTTGTTCAATAGAAGACCTGACTTTGTCAGTTTTATAGGAATGGAAAATCAGTACATGCAACAGTACTGGTTATAATGATATAAGCAGTTCTGCAGGAATGAATAGAGATTGAATGTTTTTCTACAATGATTCAAGATACTAATTACCATTCTTGTAAGTTTGCCGTTCTCATTATTAATATGAAACTAACTCTTTTTTCTCCATTAAGAAATAAATAACAATCAAAATTTTATAAAATGACAAATATGGATAACAGGCAATACCTAAAAAACCTAATTTAAAAACCTAAATTTTCAGAAAACGATATATTAATTATTTTTTTCCTTTTACTATATAAAATTACAAAAGTAAAAGTTCATGTTGTCATTAATAAGCTAGATATTACCTTAAATTTTAAATTTATCTTTTTTTATTATTGATTTGAAATTAATAGAAAAGTACATTGCGATGACACGACGCTTTATTTTCTTTTAATATTTTTTCTCATGCAATATTAGATATTTCCTATACAACAATAGATGTATCCTTTTCTGAAAATTTAGATTTTTATGTTAATTGTCTGTTACCCACAATTGCCATTTCCTAAGGTTTTGATTTTTAATTTTTTTGCTAATGAAAAAAGAAATAGTTAGATTTATAGATTTATAGAAATAGTTAGAAATAGTTAAATACCATGTTCATAATGAGAATAGGAAATTTACAAGAATGGATTTAGATAAATGAGTAAGGTACCCTGCCCAAATAACGCCACCTTAACATTTAAATTATTGTAAGTCTGCAAATAAGGTGTATCGAAACACGAAAATTATGACCAAGAAAGTTTAATCTTCTGTTTGAAGCATACCGTAATGAAACATATGATAACTTTTACTAGAGAAGTATGAGAACTCAAATAAAAAAACTTTGCAAACTGGCGTTATTAGGAACAGCTGGTCCAATTAACGCCATCTACTTTCTAGTAACTTAACTTATTTAAAATTAAGAATTATTCCATCATTGTAAATATTATTTGTACAAAATTACAATAAAAAGCAATTAAATTTGACTTTCTGTAAAAAACAATAAAAAAATCACTTGAAATTAACGCAGTCTTTCTAATCTGTAGCTAAAACAAAAGAGGAAATGTAAAAATGAATTAATTTCATCATTTTCCGATTATAAAAGCAAAATAATAAATAAGATAAAAATCTATATTTCATGAAACATTAGTAACTTATAAATGTCGTACGTAACCTAAAATCGTATATATAGACCATTAACACCACCATGGCGTTAAAGCGCTACTGAGCACATGGATCGCATGATACAGTTGTTTGTCTACAATTTTCGAATTTTAAAAATAAGAGTTAACTTATCTACATAGAAGAATCTTCAAGAATCAAGAAAATATATAGTTTTATATAGTTAATCTTTGCTGAACATTAAAAAATCTATATTTTATCTTACGTTGATATAGTAGCAGCCTTTCAGAACCAGTCCTCGATACGAAAAGGTGGAAATATAATTTCACCCGAAAATGTTGGCGGTCTCCTAGTAACTCACTTCAACACTAGATGGCATGTCAATGCAAACTACTTTAGTGCATTACCGCCATCTCTTATATTTATGAAGAATTAGATAGGTGGCGTTAAAGGTATACATGGCGTTATATGGCTGAGGTACCTTAGTCTAATATCTTGAATTATAGAAGAAAAACATTCAATCTACATTCATTCCTGTAGAACTGATTATATTTAATAAGTTTATTACAACTTTCTCTTCATTAGCAAATTTATATTTAACAAATTTTTCAACAAATTTATATTTAGATATATACCAATTACAAAATGTTAAATTTTATGTAACATTGGTCCTTTCATAAAACAATAAAGAATTGTTGTTTAATGAAGCTATTTTTTTAATACGAAGTATGTGTGTGATCTTTATGGGTTTTATTTTCAACGAAAAGCACAAATATTCAGAAAACCAGGAAAACAATAGTTTCGACCGAAAGAACTGGAAAAACCTTGATCAAACTCTCATCTTGCAATGGATTGAGAAAGCTTCAAAATGTGATAGATATGTAAATGATAGTTTGGTTCAGAAAGGGGGACCAGGAATAGTCCAATGGCTAGCGCTGCTGACTGCGAGGAATGAGGTCGTCAGTTCGAATTCAATGCAAGACGAAAAAAAAAAGTTTATTTAAAAAGGCCGCGCGGTTAGCGTTGTCGCTATGACATCGTCCTCTCACCTCTGAGTACCGGGGTTCGGTTCTCATATGGGTTTCGTGATGGTGGACGATCCGCGCTGGGCAGGTTTTCTCGGGGTTCTCCCATTTCCCCTGCACTTCTCCCACCATACTTTCTCAGTCTTTCTCTCCATCTGTCCTTATTTAGTAGGGTTAGTACAATAGACCTCTGGTCGCAGTGCTTGGCTTCTCTGCCACCCACATTCACCTACATAACATAACGCATAGGTTCAGAAAAGCCTAAATTGTATTCTGTTGGAATCTAGAATTTCAAAAAATTTTGAAATCAAAAATCGATTACAATACCCATTATTTCAGTGAGAAAATTAAACACACACAGTAACAACAAATCCGTAAATTATAAGATCGCTTCTTCTCTTTTAAGTGTAATATAAGAATTATGAGATGATATTATGGCTATAAAACTTCTAGGAAAGTCAAAATGGTCTTCGCTATTGGATGCTAAGTAATGAGAGCGTAAATACTAAACTCCTTTCACCTTCATCCTACAGTGTTTACTGATAAATCCAACTTTATGATAGCTCAACCGACTTATCAGGATATATAGATAGATTAAAAAGAACTAAAGCTTTTAATTTAATGTAATGAAGTTAGAGACAAATAAAGAATAAAGCGTTACAGAACATAAATGATCTACTAATATCGATTTTGTGAGTAATAGATAATGTTGATGCCTAAGAAAGAATACGGAATTTATATTTATATTGTAATAAGATTGTTATTGTTTTGTTAGTTGAATCTAGAATGAAAATAAACAAGTCTACAAATTGTTTTTTTAGTGTTTGTCTTCTTTCAATAGGCAATATTTTTCGCAGGCACAAACGTTGCTTCATCACATCTTTACTCGAGCAAAAAAAAAGTTTAATATTAGTTTGAAGAAATACATTTTTGGAAGGCATTTTAGAGGCTTTTGTTCTCTGTGTTTTTTACATGATGACACCTACATTTCAAAGAAAGCAGGTGAAGTTTAGTGGGAATGTTTCCCTAATGTTTTCTGCTTGAGTTAACAGAACAACAGAACGTCAGTCGAAAAGAAGGCAGTTTAGTCTTATTTTAATCGATGGAAAACAAGGTATTTTAAGCAGCAGTTTCAAATATGAAAAGATTGAGATCCTGTTTGAAATGTGGATTTTGTGGGAACAAATAAATGTTTTATAACATAATATTGGTATGTTTACTATTTAATTACGAATTAAACTAAAGAATTTCCTTAAAAATGTGTCGAAATTTTATTGTATACGTTACTTTAACGCAGTAATCGACTCATTTTAGGCACCTAAATTGTTCTTTTGTAAAGTTAATTGTACACAAAATTAAATTAATACACTTCTTCGATTGAGATAATATCTACATTTATAGGCGTCGTAGGTAAATGGCTCAGGCAGTTAATACGGGCTTGTGGATGATACGAACACTGGATTCCAGACCTGCTTCAGGCATGGGATGTTTTTCTAAGACATCAACAAGCTGCCCACAAGAATGAGCAGAATCCACTCATCCACTCATCATAGGTGGAATCTAAAGCTTTGGATAATCTGAAATCAATAATTTGAAGTGCTTTTTGAAAATTCTAAGATAAAATTTGAAAAGGACTTACAATATTGAAAAATTAACTGCACTTAAAACTACCTATCTTTTACTTTAAAATAAAAGTGAAGAATTATTCTTAGGAACTAAAGCTGAATGAAATGTACAGAAATATTTTTTATCAGTTGAGCCTTTGGGCTTGTTTTTTGATTCTAACTGATAATCTGAACAGACTAAAAAGAAAGTTCACTTGTTTACACAAGCATTTCATTGCTACCATCCATTACCCAACCTAATTACACTAGTTTTTAAAAAAACTTTACTTAAAGAACTACTTCGACTAAAAAAAAAGCTTTTCCTCAAACACTAATGTAAATTTTATTGATTCGAAATAATGAGACATTTTATTACGACATTTAACAATAATTAAAAATTTAGACATCGTCTTTCTCACTTCATTTTGTCTAATGTTTTAAAAACTAGATTTCAGACTGAGCAATGTAAACAAAGTTAATATTTAATAAAATAATGATAATAATAATAATAATAATAATATAATAGTGATTGAAGAACCTTTAACTGTGAATATTGGAATCTAGTTAATTTTAGGGTTTCTAGCTTAAGTAAAGTCCTCTTCAAACATTAAAATCTTAAAATATTTTTTACTACAGAAACTTCCACATTAAGTTTTTCAAGGGCGATTTTTTTTTTTCCTTTATTATTTTCTATTTACATTGAGCAAAAATTTTAGATTTTCATTTGGTTCGTTTTATTTCTTTGCCCCATGAGATCAGGGATCTAAACTTCCCATCGAAAAAAGAAGAATTCCCGCACCTTTTAGCTCTACCTTAGCGTCAAAGTGGTTATTTCTACCTCATTGGCCTAAAAGAAAAACATCGAGCGAAACATTCTCATTGGCACGAACCTCCGAATCTTTAATTCAGTAGATTTTTTTCTTCGGGTAAATGTTACCGTTATCGATCTGATTCCCTTAATACTCTGGGAAATCGGAGCAAGAAGAAAAAGGGAAAGTCAATTAGGAAATCCAGTGGTTGATTGCAGAATCACAAATGTGAACTTAATAATTGATGAACGGAAATTAGAGATTATTTTGTTAATTATCTCCACTTTTTTCGTTGTAAAATATTTAACCTTAAACAGAAAAGATTTGTAAATTCAATTTCAAGTTTTGCAAGCTATATTTTCAGATAAAGTACTTTTATAGGTATTATTTTATTTTAAAATAACTGAACTATTAAAATAATATCATATAAAAGAAAAAAATATACTTTTTGAACCAGATCATATGTGTATTAATAGGTGAAGAAAATCATTTTAAGTTGTATTATCATAATTTGAATTCGCAGCTTTCCATTTAGAAGATTAGTCGAAAATTAATGTTCATTTAATATTTGTTTCTTTCTTCCTTCCTCGTTCACTATTATAAAATCATGTGCAGTCCAATTGTGAGTCATAAAATTCTAGAGATCATGAAGTGTTTTTGTTTTATTTTGCTTTTATTCCTTTTAAAAGTTATGGAAAACCTCTTTCTTGTTAACGGAATGTACGAATACAAAGCATCAGTGAAATTTATATCTCTTGTTCAGAATTTATTAGCAAACATCTTGTTTTCCTTATGCCATAATCATCGATATTTATGGGACTAGTATTTACCAAGAGTTTTTTGATAACGTGGGATCAACTTTTACAAATATCGCAGATATTTATTTAGACGTATCTTCTACAAGCCCTCGCTTGTGAAATGTTCTTACTTCAGATGATAGTTTCATTTAGTTTTTCATATATAGAACAGGATTTTTTTTTCTCCCATAATAATTTCCTTCTGCAGTAAGGCTTGGGGCAATTCACGAAATCTATGGCGTGAACAATGTTTGTCCCATTTGGACTGAAAGTTTCATGCATCGAGAGTGGAAAAAATTGATATTACCAGCTGAGGTATCATACTTTACCCTCGATAGGCTGTGTATTCTTACTTTCTGATCAACTTTCTTAGGCAATTTTATTAGCAATTTCATAATTCACAAATTTCTGAAATCCAAAGCGTGTAATTCTTCCAGTTGAATCAGATCTTGGTTGGTTTTTTTTTTGTTTGTTTTTGGCGGGAGGGGGGGGGGGTTAACTAAATATTTAACGAAATATTTATCGGATCAAAATTGTTTTTTTAGAATATTTAAATTTTTAATGTTGTAACTGGTTTATTTCTTAATGTATGGCATTTAATTAAATTTATAAAAGCAGTCGATGGAAATTACAAGTCTAAATCAAGAGTGAAATATTTTCAAACACATATTTCCAATATAAAAAAAAATCTTACTGAAGATAAAACATTGACACATGAATCTTCGGATAATGAATCCAAAATTCGGAATTCAATAAATTATCTATGGAATTTCCTGAGAGCTCTTTTTGAAAGAAGAGCATTCTAAATCTTTGTGATAATCAGATACAACTGAATAAATATAGCTTAAAAGCAATACTTTAACAATCTTACAAAGAATCTTTAATTCAATAATATAGTGTTCTACAATATCGTAGACTTTTTTCAAAAATTTGAAAGAAACTTGATTTTCACTCATGGATAACTATTAGTATTTATTCTAATTTCACAATAATGACCAAATAGAAAATAATGGTTAACTTTTCAATAAATGATCAACTCAAATAAACATAAAATTGAAGATCAACTTCTTCAAAAACTTCTTCAATTTCTTGTTTATGTTTTCAAGCTTCCTGTGATATTCTTACCGAAATAATAATCATGCAAATGAAATTCTCACTTTGGAGAAACGCTGCGGAACTTCATCTCCTTACTAGCGATACTCAATGAAGGAAGAATGAATATTGAGTGTTTTTAATACTGCAATCGTAAGACATCCGGAACAAGTTCTACGTAAGGCTTGAAACAAAATTTAATTTCCAAACTTCTAAAGCTTGCTTCAAGGGTTTTGTTAAAGATGAAATTTTATTATGCAAAATCGTAATTTCTTCTCTTTAGTTTCCGAAAGATGCTTATTTATTCCAAAAAAAAAAGCTTCATTCTAATTAGATTATTCATCTCATCAGAAGAACATAAACAAGTAAATCTTAACCGAACCTTCAACATCATACTTTCATTTTTCGTGAAGAAAAATCGTTTGTTTATCAAACGATTAGAGTTTGAATAGGTTTTCAAATTCAATTTGAATTTTAAATAGTATGTGGTCTATAAGACTAACGACAATGAGATAGATTTAATATTGGAAATTCCGCAATATCATGTTTTGGAATGTTCTAGCAGGATGACTCAACGTCTTAGCAAACTCCACAGATATTAGTGGTACTCCTCAGATATCCTACATCTTATCAAAGATATCAGCGCCAAATGAAATACCACAAACAAATTGAAGAAAAAAATATAAAATGATAAAAATGTAAGAAAAATATCTAAAAATTACATTCTCGTTTCTCTTTCAATTTTAAGAGGATTATGAGGATTTATTCAATCTATCTTCTATTTATAAGAAATATTTTTTATGTTTTTATTTAAGTAGAAAACTCCTACTGTTATTTTTAATTACAGAATAAAATTCTAGGGCTGCATTGAATTAAACTAAGCACTTATAATAGTCAATCATAAGTTTTAATGTGAATATGACTATTTAGTATTAAAAACGATCTTCTTACTACCCTTAATTCTAAAATAAAAGTAAGAAATGAATTATATATAGACTAAGGCCGTTTTTAGATAAAACTTTCTAACTGCATTGTAGCAAGTGAGACTGACAAAATTCTGTTTCCTCTCCATGGTATATATTTTTAGAAAGGTATTGCTCTACATATTCTTCTATCAAAACTTCCACTGAAGGGATTAAGACAACTGTTTTTATACAATCATTTTTCAAATGGCTACATTATCTTCAGTTCGTTACTATTCAGTTCTGGGATATAAGAAGTTTATTTTAAAAGCGATTTTAATGGATATAAAACAAATATAAATCTTTTGCTTTTTAAACAAAGCATTAAAAATATGTTTTCAAGAAACTAGGTGGAAACACTAAAGGTTAAATTAGAGGAAAACAGTCTAGTGAAAATGAAAATAGCACTTCCTTAGTAGCATAGCAACAGGAAATAATTTAAAAATACCTTTTGTTCATTAAGTGAATGAGTCTGAAACGGATAGCCGAATTTAGGAAAGGTTTCAATGATTTCATGCTATAAATAGATAATTTGATGAGACTGAATGATTTTAGGAACATTTTTTTTTTGTGAAGAATAATTGACGAAATGAATATACTCTTTTAAAAAAAAGAGTATATTTTTAATTATTAGATTTGGAAATAACAGTAGGATGGAAGATATATATCTGTGCGTTAAATTTGACTTACAACCATCGACTTTACAATTTTCTACATTATCTACATATTTTCATTTAGATGAGGTTGCACTGACGACAAAACCTCATGACAAATATATGAAAACACATTTTAGTTCTACATTTTGGCATCTGTAGAAAACGTAGCTTTCTTTTAGAGATTCTGCTAAGAAATTTATTCTTTTTTGCAGATACGGAATTATGCATGAATTTTGATTTGTTTTTAATATGAAAGATGTAGTAATTTACATATTTTATATATGGTGACAAAATGCAAAGTAAGCAAAACAAGTAAATAACCATTTAGAATTCTTTAATTTTTTAAGAGTCATTACAACTTTTTAATTTCTGCTCGTAGTGAAATGGTTTTTAATGTATTAATTTACTTTTCTCTCTTACATTCTCTGGCTAAATTCCAGAATTTTCTTTATTTCCGTTTCAGTCTGGTGACATGCATTTCATTACAAACTGCTCGCTGTTTAAATTAAGTTTAATTTCCTCTAATTTTTTGGCTGAGAAAACTAAGACTTTTACCTTTCATGAAAAGTTAACATATGCATTAACATAAGTTAAAACTCAAAACATTGAAACGAACCTGAATTTTTTAAAAACTTTTCTAAACATAATTAGAAGTTAGTTCTACATTTTGGTATCTGTAGAAAAACGATTCTGATGTGTCCTTATAATAATTTTGGAAAAGTAATTGAAACCTTTTAGAGATTCTGCTAAGAAATTTATTCCTTTTTGCAGATACGGAATTATGCATGAATTTTGTTTTGTTTTTAATATTTTTTCATTCCTGAATTACAAGTTGGATCTATAGTTTAACTTTTACTTGAGTTATAACTTATAATGTTGACTTGTACGGACAGAAACCAAATTGATTGTTAATAAACCAGTTGGATATCAAAATAATGACATTCCCAATAATTTAGCAGATGTTTGAAAGCCGATTTGGTCGGAATGTATTCAGTATTTTTGTAGTTCGCTTTAACTGTAGGTGCATTGCATAACAGAAGCAGATCCCTCCGATTCGATAAATTTAGAAAAGTTAAGGGATTTGCAATTAATAATCATGCACATGACAATTTTTGAAATTTCACTGGTGCTTTTGAGCTTTGCAGTGATGTTGGTAGGATAAATAATTGAATGTTGTTGGACACAATTACTGGAGTGGCAAAATAAAATCAAATAAAGAAAAAAAAATGAGATTTATACTTTATTGAGTCAAGGGCATTTTGCTTGAAAAATCAAGTATTGCTATGTTTCAAACATTAATTGCTGCACATTATGCATTCTATTTTGGAAATTTATAGTTTCAGTTTTGACACTTAAAGGCTGTATGTCGACCGGTTTCAATTACTTTTCCAAAATTATTATAAGGACACATCAGAATCATTTGATTCATTTGAAGGATCAAACATTTTTATTAGTAAATTTAGTAGGTAGGTGTTCAGTTCATTCTAATTAATCGATTTTTTTTTCTAGAATTGTTTCTATTTCAAAATTTCCGATATTTGTCTACAATAACGTTTTGAATGTACTAGGAGATTATATTTACTAAGTAAAGACGTGCTTTAAATGCTTCACAATTCTTTAGTTTATATTTACAAATTATTTTTAGAGTAAAAATTACTTAATATCACTTCTTTAATTAAGCATCAAGACCATATTTTCGACTGTCTATTAACTAATAATAACAACGTTTAATAAACCATTAATAATATACTAATACCAAAATATCGAAATCGTTTTTTTTTTCTATTTTTTATTTACAATGATTTGTAGAAAGAATAGCACGTTTTCATTAGGTCTATAGGCTGGTTTTTAATTGTTCTTAGCTATTTTTCTAAGTTACTTTTTTTACATAATCAACACAATGTTTTACAATAATAAGTTGTACTATCCAAAAGCATTACCAGTTTGTTTATTCTTTCAGCGTTCATTTCACGTAGCTATTAATGAACTGCTCTCTCTTCAGATCATCATCTGTTTTCGGTAGCCTAACGAGTCATGCACAGTATCGAATATTGTTCCATATGAATTTTGAGTTCTGTGGCGATAGCCTAGAGATAAAACCGCCGATTCATCTGCTCCTTGGCTGCAGTGCGCGAATGTTGCCTGGGTTATGGGATGAGCGTTGTCGACCAGAGCGACAGTAATCCACCAAACTTGTGCGCCCATCAGCAAATTGCTTGTACCCACACTTCACACTTCTTAATGACATACAGTTCCTGCAATATAATTACATCATTTCCCAGTAGATATCAACGGCATTCCGACTTCTGACAAAAAAATAAAACACTTCGCTGCTTACACTACGTGGACGTTGTTAGCACATGCTCGATTTTCAAATCTTTCTTCACATGACCCTCGCAAGAGCTACAACTTCCCTTACTAATCAGGAAAAATAGATAACAATTGAGTCTAGCTGAAATACAAAGTATTTAGAAGTATTTAGAATAGTTTCCTATTCTATATATTTTGGTAAATAAAAAAAAAAAGACAAAGGCTTTTTATATCTATCCTCTCAATATTTGAAATTCAGTAAAATGTAACTCATCTATTAATTCAAAATTTAATATTTTATTCATAATTATTTAAAGTTCTCTTTCTCATTTCGGTTCGGTTATTGGAAATTTACATAATTTTATATTGATTGATGCTCATTAACACTGAATTCATGTTTCCATGATAAAGAAACCATTACTTATTTTGCTATTTTATTTACTCGAGATCATTTTTTACAAAGGAGATAAATTCTGATACTGAATTAAATTAATAAACTTAACATTTAAAAATTAAAAAATGGTTATTACAAATAATCAGATCGTTTCGATGTATTCAGTTCTGAACCATCGTCAATGGAAGGGGTGGTTTAGAATGATGTTACCGCAGCACTGGATAGACTGAAACATTTTGATTATTTACAAAGTTCATTTTAATTTTGTAAAGTATCTGTGCTTTTATTATTTCTTTTAAAGATAAAATAATTTTGTGTTGTCAACCGCTTTTTCGACACAAATGGGTGAACAAGTTAAAAACTTTAAATAAAAAATAAAATTTTAAAAATTCCCCTATTCACGTTTCGAAATCTCGCAGGGGCAGATTTCATCTTCATATAAAATTAAAAACATTTTTAAAAATCCATGGTTACCCCCTACCTTCCACTGTTCATCCCTGATGAACATTTTTAAAATTTTATTTTTTATTTAAAGTTTTTAACTTGTTCACCCATTTGTGTCGAAAAAGCGGTTGACAACACATTTCATTCCGACACGTTAAAACTTTTATTATTATAAAATAATTTTATTGCTTTAAAATGTAGTTTGCGAGAATTTTTTTGTGTGAAATGAATTAAGATGTATTGCTCAAATCCTTACATTCTCAAAGTGACAATATAAATTGAATTAATAATTAAATTACTAAGAGTTATTCTCTAATAGTTCAATTCTTAAGTAATCAGAGATCTAATTTGTATCGAGTTCGAAATTTAGTCCAAGATTCCTTTCACTTCATTTTCTAAATTTCTTCTAATATCAGATTCAACTTAAGACTGATCAAGTTTTCTCGTTTGCAGATATTTGCAGTTTCTTTTTTATATAATATACATTTGCCGATCTGTAGGATAACAATTTTGAAAAAAGAAGTTCCTGTAGGAAATTGAGACCTTCTTTGTTTATTCAGTTAAAAATCCAAAAAAAAAAAAGGTTATATTAATCATTTTCTTAATTCTTGAATCTTTCTTGGCTAGTAATAATAAGTAAAGTATATAGTATATGTACTTAGTAATATAAGTAAATGTAAGTAATAATAAGAAAATTAGTAGGAATTATTTCAAAAATATGAGAAATAATTACAATTGTAATTCTTTATTTTTTTTATCTATTCTTGTAGTTCTGTTCTTCGTATTTCTATATAGTAGAAAGTGTAGTTCTAAGTTTTGTAATTTTTAAATATAAATTTACAAAATTACCGCGAGTAAATTTCATTGCCGTGAACATTTTAATTTTATTGTGATAATTATAGCACGCTGAGTCTAAAATCCTGCGGGCTGAAGGAGCTAGGTTCAATTCCCGGCAGAGGAAGGGTATTTTTTTCCCAGAGTGTTTTTTCTCCAGACGGGAAGGGTATTTTTTCCCAGTGTTTCTTCTCCAGACGGATTTCCTCAGCTCTTTGTAAAATGAGACCGTGTTTCTTTCACGATGTTAAAGGCGGTACTAACAACCGATGATCCCGAAACTGTTGGGGCCTGGAACGCCCACGAAGCAGCCAACATGGCCTATAAAATGGGCTTCTTTAACCTTATTTTCATTATTTAAGTCCAAAATCAATGCCAAAAAATTCTTATCATGTATCGATATTTTTTTGGTATTTTAGTTTTCAAATTTTTGCGATTTCATAAGGAAGAGACGAAGATACACCCACATACACAACAAAAGCAATAATTTTTAAATTGATTATATTGATTTTAATGACTTTGCAAAAGGGGTAAACTAATATCTGTGCTTATTCTATTTATTACATTTTGAAGATATGTAGTAATAAAGGAAATGTAAAAAGTATTTCTATTTTAATAAAATCGTGTGGGACTAAGAATATTATTATTATTATTATTATTATTATTATTCGTTTACCAAAAATCCAAAAGTGACAGAAACAAAAGACTTCATTTTCGTGATCAGGTCATCAAAATTATATAAAATCACTTCTGTTGAGCCTAAAAGAAGTAAAAGGGAAGGAAAAAGAAATCCAAATCTTAAATTATTTATTCATGACAATGCTACATCTGGTGCTCCAATTATTAAAGGAACAACTCCATTTTCAAATTCCCCAATTACAATAGGCATAACTATGATGAAAATTATTACAAAATGCGTGGACATTATTGCGTTGTAAATTTGATCATCCCCAATTAATCTTTCTGGTTGACCTAATTCTAAGCGAATAAGAAGACTTAAAGCTGTTCCTATTACTGCGGCTTAAGTTCCAAAGATGTCATTGTTCCAATGTCATTATGAAGATCTAAATTCCTTTATTATCTCTATTTATATTAGAGGTAGGAGTGCCTCCTATCCATGTCTGATTTCCTCCTATTGCAGAAGGAGTCTCATCAATTAATTGTATTATTCTATCAACATGACAAAAAAATTGCCCCTGTATTTGTTCTAATATCCTTTAATTTTTTGTTATTATTATTTTATCAATGTTTTCATCAATTATCATCTCTTCGAAAAAATTTAACTTATTCATCAATTAATCAAATAGGATGAATTTTTGCACCCATATTTATTAACAATAATTTAATATTAACTTATTTTTTCATTAACGGTTCTCTACGAATTCTTATTATACTAATCTTTAACTATTTTCAGACGATACAAATTAATCAAATCCAAAATACAAATAACACTTTCATAAATTTTATAATCTTAATTAATCTTATATCTTTAGGAAGTTTACCTCCTTTTTTAGGATATTTACCTAAGTGATTTATTTTAAATTATCTCATAAATTTTAATCAATTATTTCTAGCATTAGTTTTAGTATTTTCAATTCTAATTACACTCGTCTCATATATTCTTCTTTAAGAATTTTTTTCATCATCAAATTCATGACATAATAATAAAATCAATTCTTCTTCCTTACTAATTATATCTTTTCCTTCCTTCCTTAGTTTACCTCTTTTAGTAAACTTTATTAAGTAGAGTTTTAAGTTAAAAAAACTAATAACCTTCAAAGAAGGTATTTTTTTTAATTGAAATTTTTAAAGCTGAAATAAAGAAGAGGAAATCGGATGTTTATGTATTCCACTATTTTTTTTTTTCAATTTTAAACACAGAAGAAGTAGAGGGTCGCCTTTAGGAACTGACAAGATATCAAGTCTTGTTATGGGTCTTATGCACTGGAGTTTCGAGAACTCGGTCTTCATAAAAAATTTAAGTAGGCTCGGGCTTCATAAAAAAAAAAAAATTAAAAAAGGAACGTGCTTGAATAAAAGTTTACAACATGAAGGTTTGTGTTTTGTTTTGTTTTTGCTTTTGGTGTCTAACAATAACTAATATACAAAAGTAAAACTAAAGTGAAAAGTAATTCTCATATTTTGAAAGCATACAGTGTTAAAAGAGAATGACATTTTAGAGCAGTTTATTAACGTCACTTAGAAACTAAGAGATTTTTAAATTAAAACAATACACCTTTTTATCGGTTTTAGTTATTTTGAAGCAGTTTCAAGTAAATAATTGTTAATATAAATTTTCGGACCGTCTGTCTCCACCATATTTATTCCATATCAGCGCATTTCCCGTTCTTGACTTTTATTAGTGGTTAGGGAACCTAAGAATGTAAAGAAAGCCTTTTCTCTTCGTTTCTTATCACTTCTGAGAACCTGCTACGTACTTTTTTTTTCTCTCTTCTTCCATTATATCGATCAATATGGATCAGGTGTAGACGTTCCTCTAGAGCACTCGACCGATTTGTTCGCGAAAAGCTGTCATTCACTTTTCCACTCTGTTACTGCAAACAAACATTTGTTAGCAGCTCTTTCTTCTCGAAATGTATATTAGGTGTAAACCGAAAGCACCATTTTCAAACTCTAATTGATTATTTTTAGGCTCTCTGTGTAAGACGAAGGAAACAATCAATTACAGAATCTGACACACCCTTTGCTAGAGTAAAAATGGCTCTTTAAACGAATATAAATGCGTTACGATGTAACGAATGTTAGAAACGCAGCAAGCCATTTTTTTCGGATTTTTTATTTCTTTCCTGCTCGATCTTTTTATTATTTTTTTTTAAAGATTCATTTCTTACCATTTGTAACCGAACACATGTTCAGAAAAAATGGTTTCAGTTACATTTAGTGGTTTTATTGAGCATTCATTTCCCTTTCAGTGTTTCTCCTTGTGAAAAAATGTGCAAGATGAATAGAAGCCAAAACTTTAAATCTTTATTAAGCCCGGCTGTTCGTATTAAGTATTAGATAGCCCTGTAGGAGTATTTATTTAGCAATATTATTAATACAATGCAGACAAATTATATACAATGCTTATATACAATGGTCTTCATTACACTTCTATTATGTATGTAAAAAAATATGCTATTAAATGTATAAATGGAAAAACAAAATAACAAACTAGGATAATAAGAGTATAGCCACAAATTATCAAATGAACATTTCTAAATCCATTCTTTTTTTGTGTGATTTAATTCTGAAATCGTCTTACTTAAATCCTACATGAAGGAGTAAATGATTTTCCAAAAATCATTAGTATTCTGATATTTATATACCGGTATTCTTTGAACTCAAATTTCTTTAATTATGTGACAAATTTGAATCTAAGCTTTTGGAAATTCAGAAGTAACAATAATGTATGTTAAATCAAATAATTTATTAATACGTTCTTTCATGTTCGAACGTGGATACAAGTATTTACTGTGTCTTTTTTATCGCTTTATTTATTGAAAAGTATTTTCAACATTGTTTTTACTGGTACTAATGAATTTTAGAATAATGTTAATTATAAAAACCGTTAAAACTTTTTTTAGATAATCGTTCTTAAAAAGATAATATCTATGAATATAATGATTGATCAACAGGGAATAAGACAATTAATTAACTTCTGACGTCACATTTTGAAATGGTTAGTGTCGTTAGGATACCGTAATTCCACGTTAGGGACTTTGATGAGAATATTTAGTGCAGGTTAACTTTGGATTATACAAGAATTATATATATAAGTTTCTCTGAATATGCTCAGTTGACTGATGCCAAAACTATGAGGGCAAAACGGGAATTTTGATGAAAGTGACCCCAAAAACGACAATTTTTATGAGAACCTTTTTATGATAATTGTAAATTTCGTTGATCTCAAATAAATATGATAGAAAGTGTGATAATTCCTTTATAGTTCCCTGTAAATATACTTTTGTCTGGTATTTATATATTGTTCAACTGAATAAATTGGGTAAATCAATATTTTGTTTAATAAATAAGAAAGGCATGCAGCTAAATATTGTTCTATGCTGACATAAGAATTCTAATTTTGAGGAGCAATCTGATAAGTGATCACGTTCAGAGTTATCTCAGAACGTTTATAAGGAATGTCCTGAGTAAAGGCTATCATCTCACAGTCTATTAAAAATCGGCCTTTTGTAATGTTTGAGCAACTTTTCTCCAAAAAGTTGCCATTTGGAGATCGATGGGCAAAGTACGGTAGGCTTAGTTTAAAATATCATGCGGATATCTCATTAGAAGGTAGTCCGCATAGGAGGACAGATTACTGAGATCACTAGCCCAATCGGAAGAAGATGAGGTTGAAGAGTCATCAGACGTTTGCCTGTCTTTAACCTCATGATAAGAAACCCGAAACCCGTTTGAGGAGCTTATTTATATTAAGCTTGGAGGAAATTGGAGGAGAAACAACAAGCGGAAAAAACCTGGTTCTTCCAGTCCATAGAAAAGATCATTACAACTTGAGACCATAAATAAGTGCTTCCTCAAAAATTCTTCTGACCACCAACCCACACTAATTGTGACATTAGAAAAGTAGTCGTCCTGAGTATATAGAAACTTGTTTGTTTACTTTTGATATTGAAGTAATCCAATAAGGATTATAATGTCAATTTATTTACTCAAGCGCTCTAAAATTAAATTTTTAATAAGTAACTAGAAAAAATGAAAAGCTATCGATCTGCTTGTCCAATGTTTGACTCTAATGCGAAAACAAATCTAGGATCCGCTTGCAATCTACTCCAACCACAGTTGCATCCTTCGATTCAGGATCATTGAAAATCTGGTGTGGGTCTACATTTTGAAATGCAGCGAAAATCGATAAGAAGCACCAGTTAAAGTCGAAAGGCAATATTGACTAACAAACAGGGTTAAATAAAACAGAAAAAATAGAAAAAATTAAAAACAAATATCCGGAAATTTTTCAATATTTGTGAATAAATTATCAATATTTCTCATGTACTGATATTTAACTGAATCAAACTGAACAGATATTTTTAAAAAAAAGCTTTACTCATTATTGAGATAGATCTAAAATTAACTATCAAAAATATAGACAAGTACAACAGAATTTTAATATATTCTCTAAAAATTTCATATAAAAGAAGTTAAGCTGTGGATTGTATTAAATAATAATAGATAAGTTGAATACTATTTAGAAAAATGTATTTTAGTCATATTTTCGGTGACTAATATTCTAAATTTATTTCAACCAAACATCTACATTCTTTGAAAAATAAATAAAACATAGAAAAGAATATTTCATAATACAAATGCAAATCTTGAAGGTCCAGAAATTGTAAAAAGAAAAATTAAAATTAAAATGGAGACTCAGAAATTTGAATGTTTGTGAAGGAATTTTCAATATTTTACTTCAGTTTGTTTTTTTGGGTTTTTTTCCGTTTTTAATATTTTTATTTTTTTTTATTAATTATTTTTTCCTTTTTCATAGATTATTACTTCTTTGTGATTTACAATTTAATAAATTTTCGCAATTCGCCTAACTTTTTTTTTTATTTATTGAAAAACAATAAATTTTTATTGGCATTCCGGATAGCATTCATGAGTTTTCAATATTCCAATCGCCTCTCTCAATCATTCAGATAAAAATTCCAACTTTTATGTATTTTTCAATAAAAAAAGGTTTCCAAATTACGTAATTTTTAAATTTTGTTATAAAGAATAGTCTACTTAAGTGAAATACTATTCAAGAAATTCAAGTTTGGAAAGTGTTGAAGTTGTTTGCTTCAGCTCTTAGAGATAAGTATTTTTCATTACTTTCGTTACTTATTCATTACTTTTCATTAATTTCTAAAAAAAATAAAAATAAATAAATAAATAAATTAGAAATTGAAGAGCTGATATTTTATGCGCTAAAAAAGTTCTCAAATACCGCGTGTAGCGTGCACATCAATTTTCTCGCCAGTTATCTATCCTTTTGGCGAGGTTTTTTTTTTATTATTTTTTATTGTTTATTTTAGCTTTCCAGACTTCAAATTGATTCCTACGATATTTCCTTCGGCCTGTGAATCGAGATCTGGTTGTGTACTGATGACTGCTCCTAGCTGATGATCGCCATATTAGCGTGAAACAGCTGTACCAGGATGTCATTTCGTAAACAACTTGATCTCACCCTTTGAAAAACTAGGTTTCTTTGAGAACTGAAAATCTTCATCCTATGAAAATCTTATCATATGTTTTTCATGTTTTTCTTCTAGCATGAATAAAAGTGATTTTATAAAAAAGTGATATATTTTATTATGTTATTTCTGTAATTATTATTAGCCGTTAAAAGCTGTACGTCTGGAGGAGAAATAACGTTGTAGAAATCCCCGACCACCTCCGGGAATTGAACTCGTGCCCCTCCAACTCCGCAGTCAACCTCCTAAAACCACTGGACTATTGTACCCACTTTATTAGCCATTAATAATGGTCATTTTATAATTATAATTGTCATGCCAACGCATCCTTCATAGAAAGCTTTAACTAAATGATATTTTATTCTGTAATTCAATCAAAATTAAATCGAGTTTCATATTAAAGTTTCAGTTCTTAGGATAGACATTTTGGAGTCATCGCGATGCTAAACAGACAGAAACGTTTATATTATCTTAAAAATACATTCAGAAACTTTTTTTTAATATAACACTCTTCAAACTTCAGTTTTTCTTAACTGACGTTAATAAAAATCAAGAGCAATTATTCATAACAGGTTTTCCGTAAATTAATATCTTGGAAAATACTTAAAAAGAAAAAAAAATATTTCACTGAAACAATGTTGCTCGGTTTCAGTCAATAGTTTCTTTTTATGGTGATTAAAATGATAAATTAACATATATAATATATTAAGACTACCGTAACATAAGGTTTGTTTTAGTTTTATTATAATTTGAAATCAACTACCAAAATCTACACAAACCTGAATTGAAATTTAACTTAGTTAATACTTTATGAATAAATCTGTTATTTTTCTGAAACAATAATTATAAGTTAGAATTATTTTCCATTTAAGAAAACAGATAGACTGTACAAAAAGATGTATTTCGATGTCTATTAATAAAGGAAATTTCATGAAAAGAAAACCAAAAAAGATGTTAATTAAAATGCAATAAGTTTTAGTAAAACTTATCAAAATAATTGATTAATTTAACTA
Organism: Thereuonema tuberculata; assembly: GCA_023159025.1. Taxonomy (NCBI): domain Eukaryota; kingdom Metazoa; phylum Arthropoda; class Chilopoda; order Scutigeromorpha; family Scutigeridae; genus Thereuonema; species Thereuonema tuberculata. The sequence goes on from JAFIDM010009631.1 coordinate 152,185,723, forward strand.
AAAGGATATTTTGATGAATCTCTCTCTTTATATAACATTTCATCAAAATTCAACTATTAGAAGTAGTGTTATTCACGCCGATAGTCAGACAAACTGATAGACTGAAAATCGTTTCTTAACTTTCTCCATAGTTATTTTAAAGTTAGTTTGTAATCCATCATTTAACTTCTTAATTTCCTGATAGAATCCTTCATAATAACTGTAGATAACAACTGTATATTACCACACGTGGGCTAGTTTTATTTAGTAAGAACATTAATTTCGAAAATACAAATACATGTTAAAACACTTTGAAGCTGAAATTTGTGTAGATTAAAAGATCAGCTTCTAATTTGGTCAACAAAAAGTAATTTCGTTGTTTAATAGCATAATTCCGTCAGTTCTGGTGATTATAGTTGCATTTACCAAGAAATCATTAACGAATTGGCTTAAGGAAAAGCCTAGTCTTGTAATTTCACAGTTAGTCATAACTTTACTTGTTACTAAGGAGACAAATAGAAAAGATTAAAATCAGAAAACTTTTTCCATTCTTATTGATAAATACTGAAGAATATGATAATGGAAAAAAAGAAGAAAGGTAGCATAAGAATTAATAAATTCCAGTTACGTTTATTGCTTATTCTCATGCTACGGATATTATTTGGGAAATTGAAATAAATTGTCAAATATTTTATCATGAAAATATATTGAATATAGAATGTAGAATATGAACAACTAAGGAAATGAAAACATTAATGTCTAAAAACGAAAAATAGGATGATTGATACCAATATCGTAAACAAATCATTAATATATTAAATGACGTATTGTTTTGTGTAACGTGGAAATTTATGACTGTCATTTCCGTTGTGGGTTCTCTTATGGCGTTTTATGATTGAAAACATCTTAATGCATTTCCCAGAATAAATGGAACGTATTAACATTTAAAAATCTTAGAACTGAAATTGGAAAATCCATATATTAAAGAATATATAAATTACATACATATATTTTTATATTTCTTAGATATGCAGAATTGAGATAGAAGGTTGGGACTAATTTTTAAACGACAATTAATATTTATTAAAAAATGGAAATGTTGATTTATGTTTCAAGGGTTTGTATCTTACTTAATGTTAATATCTCAGAATTTCGAATTTGGATTTTGCATCTTTATAATTGTTACTATTATATAATTTTCATAAGGCTTCTTATGTCTACGTATCAAATATATCACTGAGGATTCCACAGCAGCGAAAAGTTTTTGTTTGTTTTTGTTAATTTAAAAATACAGTATTAAAACGGGATTATTTTAGCCATTTCATGAATCAAGATAGCTAAACGTTCGTTTACTATACAATGAAAAGTATTAGGGACTATTCTTAAGTAATTTAAAGAGGACCTACAGCGAAGCCTTCCAATGGAGTTTGGCAAAGACAGCGGCCTAAGCTTAGGAAATGCAATGATGTTGAAATAAATAATTCTATCCTATTCTTTCTCATTGATGATCCGCAACTAATCGAATGGATTCACTCCTTCGATGACGTCATTACCTTTTAAGCAATAATCTTACGATCGTATAAATTCTTAAGAGCTCCACTGAAATTCACAGTTGAACGTTATATAGGATTCATTTAAAGCAGAGACTCTAAAGTCGGACAACGAGGATCGGCTGATTATCAAATTTCAGGCCCCCTATATAATTTCGTGCACAAATTAAAATATTGTGATGGGGCGGTTCCTTGTATTAGTGTACAGATTAAGAGTTTATATTAAATGTAAATGCAAAAAACACAGAAAAAGAGTTAAAAAAAATTCACGAAAGACTCGTGCCACAGCGCAGACCAGAACTTCCGAAATACTGAATTAGAGCAATGATCAATGATAGTTTAAAAATCTTTATTTAGAATTAAATGATAGCAAGTCTTTATTTAGAATTAAATAAATTAATAAATCTTAGGTTTAGCTCAGCAGAACCAAATTAAGATTAATCAAAGCAAGAAAACTACAGTTTCCATGTTCACGTACATGTGAATTCTTTTGTGGCCGAAGACTCCTTTGCAACGGTTTCAATTTTTATAAAAATCAATAGGATGGTTAATAGATAGAGTAAGTCATGGGTCGGCATATTTTTTACTATGAAAAATTGCCTATGAAAAATTGTCTATAAAAAATTGATTTTTATAAAAAATGGAAACCGTTGCATAGGAGCCTTCGGGCAAAAAATATAAATCAACTGAAAAAATTATGAGAATAAAAAATTAATTAACCAAAAAATAAAGAAGGACTCTCAATCCCATAAAAGTGTGGAAGGTCTCAAACGTCAGTGTAGTTGATTAGCAGTGGATTCCTGGACTAAACCAATATTAAAAGTTCAGCTTCTAGAATAAATAATAAATAATAATAACTAATAAATAATTGCATTTTTTAACTTTTTTGTTATAATCTTTTTTGGTTTCTTATGCAATCAAACCCTCAAATCATTTAGAACTATGTTTTTTATGCATTATTATAACGAAAATAAAGTAAAATAAAAATTTAGTACTATGCAGAACATCATAAAATTTACTTAATAATAATTCTAAAAATACCTTTGTTATAATAGAAAACTAAAACTTAATTTTCCAGTGTAAGCACTTTTAAAAACTCGTTTTAAAAGTGCTTATTTTTGTCTTCATTGCAATAGGAGAAAGAAGAGAGGTCTGGCAGTAAGACCCATTCAAGTGATTTCTAACCCTAGAGCAGTTCTTCAAATTCTGAACAGTGATCTAAATTCTTTCACGAATTTCTTTCCTCAAACAAATTCAATCGCAAGAAATAATCAAGACATAAATCTCTGTTCAAAACATACAGTGTATGATTTTTTTTTTCTTTCGACTTTCTTTCGACGAATCAATGAAGAAAATAAGTTTCGAAGTAATTCAAATGATTCACCTCGGGATAAGTAAGAAATTCATCTCCAATTAAGTATTTTAATCAAATAAATAATGTCTAAGACTTAAAGAGATTGAATGATAGTGAAATTAGGCTAAATTGCTGAATAATCAACCGATACAGTTCATTCAATCTGCATAAAAACACGTCCCGAAAAACTCGAAGCTTAAAGAAATCAATACGATTAAATAGTTGAATCTATTGGTGCATTGCTTTTCCTAATCAAATATTTCTTCTCGAACTGCTTCAAGGAGACTATAATTAAATTACTTATTATGCAAAATGAATCTAAATGAAAGAGAACATCAATTCGAAAGATAGAAAAGAGTTTTATTTTTTGCTTTTTCTTGATTTTGAAATAGGAAAATCCATATTAGTGTTTGTTTGCATTATTAGAATAACTCCATGCTTCATTCGCTTGAATAATAACTACATATAAAAGCAAGCGACTGTTTGTCTGTCTATGTAGCTTCTTTAGGATATAATCGAGTTATTTTTACAACAGTTGGCGGGCAGTCAGCTGAATATCACTGTTAACAGGCCAATAGATGTCCAGCTATTAAACGGGAATTGCTAACATACTCTTTTTAAAATTAAGTAAGTCACGTGAATTTGAAAAAATGGAATTGTATTGATTACTAAACCTTTATATCTTACAATGAAGTGTAATATATTTATAAGTGAAGATTAGTAAATGAGCATACATTGGACAGTGATGCAATGATGAAGATAATGATCATGATGTAAAAGAGTAAATAAACGTTTTTCAGATGATTTCAGATGTGTACTGTATAGACGGTACGGTTGAAAATCCCTGTTTATTTTATTTTATATTTCAAGTTTATTATTTACATTTTGTATTATAATTTTAAAAATCAGAGACGCCAGTTAAACATTCTGTTATTTTTTTATTTTTATTTTTTTTTTGCAATTCGATCTCAACCAAACAATTGGCTCGCTATTGATATTAAATAATATTTAATATGTAATTATACATTAAAATTTTAATTATACATTAAAAAAATAAAGAAGTTGATATTTATTTTTTTGATAAATTTGCAAACATTATTTGTACATAACAACGCTTTGGGTCTCAATTCCTGGGGCGAAATAACAGAAGATTGATCTTTTTAAAATTTTGCTCAAACAAAAATATTTGTTTTTTAAAAACTTACCTTCTTTCTTATTGCATTTGCTAACACCAAGTACAGATAAATTGACTCGAATTATTGATTTAAAATTACCATCATCAACAATTAACTAGATTTCAATGATTTAAAAGAAGTTGGAGCGTTTTGCATGAATTAGACAGTTTTAACGTTGCAGGGCTCACAACACAGAAGATTGAAAGCTCACTTTGTTTGTTAGACAGCGAAGCAACTCAAGGCGGTGCTTTTAAATTATTCCTCTTTTATTTTATTTTATTTTTTTTTTCTGTTGTTATTATCAATTTATATAAATGCTAAACTTGCATAGTTATAATACTATTTTAATGTTCTTTTCTTTAGAATTTTGAAAGTGTTGAGATATTATCTTAATATGGCCGCTATATTTAATAAAGTTTCTGCCGCGAAACATCAGTACTTTCAAAAACAGAAATTCACAGCACATGTCGTCAGATTACTCCTTTAATCAGTTGACTAAGAATGAATAAATGAATGTTTTTCACAATCAAATACAGATCTTTAGAGATATTAAATAGAAATACAATGTTAAAAACTGGGTTTTTTATTCAGTGCTGAAAAACGTTAAGCATAATGTATCGAAAGAACGAAATGATTTTTGATTAACCTAACGAAAAATGTATAAGGCATTTTTCAAATAGCACTAACGTTAAACGTAATGAAAACGAAAAAATATATTTGGTTTTTCTCGTTATAGGATAATACATTATTTTTGTTTTAATGGTGGCGTTTCAAAGAAAAGTTCCTCTCCGTCTTCTTCTGTGTTTCACGAAAATTTTACTCTTGGTTTTTCTCATTCCTGAAAATTAGGGGGTAAAGCGCGGCTCGATGGAAAAAATTGCAAAAAAAAATTAAAAACAATTTCAAAGTTACAAAAAAATTAAGTATTAATCATATAATGTTGGCTAACAGCAATTGAAGTAGGAATACTTTAATACTCATACTTTAATGAGTTAATAATTAAAAAAAAGAGAATTAAAACTGACAAAATGTAATAAATGATTGAAATAAACAATCAATACATAATAATAGTTTAAACTTTTAAAAGTTTGAAAAAAAATAGAAATACATAGAAATTAAACATTAAAATAACAAGAAAACATTTGTTATTTTAATTTATCATACAAATTATTTTATATGAAAGGGAATTTTAATTTAGTCAAATAATTTTTAATAAGAAAATATTTTGGAAATTATTAATATTATTTATTAATATTTTTTTTATTCCTACTTTATTAATAATCATTTTTAATATGAAAAAATGCTAATATTTACCATAAGTATTGCATATCATAGGCATAAATGGGAGTGAGGGGAGGACCCATTCAACCAGAAAAGAAATCGTGTCTTTTTCGGGAATGGAATGGTGATTTGCCATACCTAAGATTATAATATTTTTTAACAACACTTTAACAAGCATTTGTTGAGTGAGAGTCAGAATTTTAATTTTTATAGGGTTCACCCGGTTCCCTGTCAAATGGATACCGGGTTTCTTACTGGTTAAAGGCGGGCGGGCGTCGGGATGACCATGTGACTTCAATTAACGTCCCGTTGGTCTAACGGGTCGAATCGTTGGGAGCCTAAACCTCTCAGGCACCCCATGACTTGCATGGACTGTTACGGTAAAGTTTAACCTTTTTAGCTAGTTCTATTTATTGGGACAAAAATTATTCTTTTATTAAAATAATTTCTGGTTAAATCAAATATTAAATCTCTTAATCCGATTTTATATAGAGTCTGCAGTAAAATATTATTCAAAAAATAAAATAATAATAATAATAATAATAATAATTAATTGCACAATGTTTAAGTAGATACATAATCTCTAAACATCAAGAAATAAATAATTATTGTAAATAATAATAATTGCATTATAGTATTTAATATAGTATCTACGTAACATAAATAATGTAGATGATAAATATTAAGTAAATAATTTATAGTGAATAATACCCTCTCTTATTTCATGCTTAGCCTAATTATTTCATTATAACCTAAAACAAATGAAAAATGAAATCATTTGTTTGTTTGAAACGAAAAATGTAACAAATTATTTTTTTCCGTTTGTTTATGACATTGAAAAATCTTTATGAGGATTCCAATTATTTTTTTTTTAAATGTAGGAAAATATAATGTAGGAATGATCAGATATTAAAACTTTGTAATTTATTTCATGATTTGAAAGTTAATCTTTCAAATGAACAGAAGTGGGATAGTGTGTATATGTAGAAAATAACTTTTTTGCCTAAAATTACATCGGTTTCAAATTGTTTACAAACACATTATTTATTAATATTTTTTTGAATAGTTTGGAATTTTTGATGAGAAACTATGATGGGAAGTTATATCTCCAAAATTAGTTAAGTATTTCTTTATATAGTTAATGTTTTTATATATTTCTCTCGAACTGCAAATACTTGTCATTAGCCTCCAGTTTTATGGGTCCTTTGTATTTCCTGCTGAGCAAAATTGATTTTACTTAACAGGAAATTGCGAAGGTGTCCAATTATGGTTGCTTCCATTATTAAATTCAGGTCAGAGATGGAAAATTCTTATAGGTCGTAATAGACATAAAATAGCTAGAAAACAATAACTAGTTTAACGATAGAATCGATTAACATAAAGATTTCACAGTCGTCTGCTCTTTGTGGATTGTTGTTAGCTCTGTAACAATAGTTGTAGAGATGTGATAGAAACAATGCTATGGTGTAGATTGAAAAGTTAATATACGGTAATGTTGAGAATTTCTAGACATATTGAAAAGAACCATTAATCTCTATGAGTTTTTTTTTCCTTATTTGTTTTTCATCAATAACATATTAATATCATATTGTTATTCATTCTTCAATATGAGTTAGTTTGCGGACCATCTTTATTTCTTTCTGTAATACATTTGAAACCAGCAGTTCCTAATCAAAATACAAGAATAAATATGATTTCTGAGAAGTTACTAGAAAATTATTGTTTCTTTAGATATGCTATTGATTAAAGTATTTTCAGTTGCAAATTATTAAAATATACTAAAAATAATACATTTATAAGAATGGAAAATAAAATAAGTATTTTTTAGTGAAAATATTTTCAATATAAGTGAAAATATATTTAAATAGATATTTTCGAAGATCTGCCTTCATAAGAAAAATTGAGTTTAATAACAAGTTACGAAATAGATTTCGAACGTAGCAATTCAGAATCGCTTTACAGCCAAATAATTAAAGTGTAGTTCAGTCCAAATACTATATTTGTAGGTTTTTTTTTTCTGTTATTACAGCCCTATAACAAAGAAAAGATATTCCTATTGTGCTCTTGTATTGAAACGATGCTCATATCACAGAATGAACAATACCTCAGGAAATTTTGCAATCTACAAATATTTTTAATTTTATTCAATTTATTCTGTAAAACATTTCATCAACCATTATACAAATTTTCATGCCCAGCTTTTACAAACGATCAAAATGCAGAAATATTCTTATAAAAAGTGGTAAGTACAATTCACCCATTTTGGTTCTTCGTTTGTAAGTCAAATTATCTGTTCAATAATAAATTTTATTAAAATTAAATAAATAAGATTCGATTTATTTCTACAAATAGACAAACAAGCGAACGGACGAACGGACACGACGAAGCTAATAGGCATTTTCACAAAACCTTGAATAAAATTGAATCGTACGAATGCTCGTAAATGGAACTCAATGGAAGAACGATCCGATTCCATTTTATTCAGTTTTGCAGAAAAGCAGAATAAAAGCAGTCTTTTAGCACTTTTGAAGAAATATAACTACCATTCATTATGTGCTTCACATGCTTTTTTTTCTAGATTTGGATTTTTTAAATGTTTGGCATAAAGAGGGAATGCCAATGAAACAACAGATGGCAGCAACGGTTCAAAAATTTATGAAAAGACTTTTTTCTTTCTCCTTTGGGAAACAAATGTAACTTTAAAGTGAAAGTAAAAATTTCAAACGTGGTTAAAGAATAAAATACTTAAAAGATTTTAGATTTCTTTATTTTTTTTAGACAATTTCTGTTTTGTGTATTTACAAAGTTTAACACAACAAAATTTATCACATAAAATTCTTTATTACTTTAAACATTCATTTCTATATTCGTTGCTCGCTGATTAGACTGGTAATGAATAAGTTTATTTTTCTAGCATTGTTTTATTTAATCTAAAGAGATCTGATTCCGAAATATTAAAAATATCGGGTCTTTAAGACGAGCTTTTGGTTCTTAACGTAATGTTCCATTTAACTGTTGAACATTGGCATTTGAAATAGTTTTCGGTTAATAATCTCAAATTTAAGAATAAATCATTGTGTTGGATTCATTAATATTGAGTAGTAGTAGTAGTGCTTCCAGCCGTATAAATTACAGAAATGAATATATTTAAATCTTGTATTTATGAGTTTTGAAAATCATACAATGAAATCTGCAGTCAACCAATTAGTTTTTAGTCTCTTCAAAAAGGCTAAAAGACTGCATCAAGCTCTACTTTTTTATTGCTTGTATAAAATTCATTTTTATAACTAAAAATAAAGCTGTAAATAATTGTTTTCTTCTGAAAGAATCATAAAGGAGCTTATGAGAATCCTTGCCTACTCGTAGATTTTTTCCGATCTTTAGTCTTTTCGTTTTCACTTATCTAATCTATTTTTTTCTACAACTTCGAAACCTATTCGATATTTTTTTTTTCAAGCGCAATTATTGTAGGGATTTGGAGAGGACAGGTTAAGGTTGGATGCTGGGATTTAGGAAAAGGTATTCCTCTTTGCATGTTAAACAAGTTCAGCTCCCTAAGAGAGTTTGCATCACCGAAGAGACGTGACTGGAGAAAAACCAAAAAAAAAGTTACCTTTGAAGGAGGTACCTTTTTTTTATAATCTTAGGAAAAACAAGTTTTCTTCATCTAAAAGATTTTTCTCTTAGTATATAACTGAGATTCTGTTCTCTGAAAGTTTCACTTAATAAGTAAGTTTTATTTTTGTTTAAATAGACTATGTAACTAAAATCTAAAGACCTACTTCTTTTTAGATATAAGTTAAATAGTCAATTTAATAATTATTCTCAGTGAAATATCCAGAATGTAAAATTCGTGAATAAATATTAAGTTATTTAAACATTAAGTTTTTTCGGAACTGAATATTATCAGAATAGTATTACGGAATATTTGAATATTCAAATATTATAGTTATATTTTGATATTGAGTCATGTAAAAGATTTAAATTCAAAATATTTCAACTATGTTTTTTAATTTCCTTTAAAAAAAATCAGCGCCATTTTCTTTTTCCATTTTTACTTGGGGGTTAGAAAGTAATATCTTCAAATTTTAAAGTAATAATATTATTTCTTTTGAATATTAGAATTTAAAAGGATATTTCAGTTAGGCTAAGGCTGCTAGAAGATTTTATTTTAAAGATAAATCTTGAAATAGAGTTCATCTTTTCTTTTATCTCTCTTTTTTCTATGTATCTTCATCCTTTTCTTTCTTTTTTTTTTCCTTTTAAGTTTTTTGTTTTCAGCTTTGCTAATGAAGTAAAGGCTTTCGACAACTTTAAGATCAACCCACTGGCACTAATCTAGGTTCAAGAAAATATACATTCTCTTTCTTTACGATAAGCAGTGAAGCATAAAGGATGGAAAATCTTTGTGAAGAAGTTCATAAAATGGCGATTTCCACCAAATGAATATAAATATATTATACGTCAACATTTTGAAGAATTTTTCAGCGTGAGTAATAGAACAATGAGACAAATTTACAAAAATAAAAAAAAATTACTTTTTTCCAAAGTGGAAGAAAACGTTTAAATATGGTTTGAAAAAGGAATTGACTAATAGTCAGGGAAGTGATTTCATTCTTCATCACTATCCTAATTTTTCTTCCAAGGTTATTTTAAGGATTGCTCAGAAACCAACAACATTGCTAATTTGCTTATTTTTTGCTTGTGTATGAATTTGTAATCCGTCTCGAGATACCTCTTCTTACTTGTTAGTCACAAAATATTTGACTCTCGAGAAATAGTTTTATTCGAATTAAGAAAAGTTATGAGCAACAGTGTTAAGTTGCAGGGTTAAAGTGATGCTAACAACAGTTTCAATAGTAAAAGGACTTTAATAAACTATTTTGAAAAAGTAAAAACTTAAACTGAAAATATTACAATTAAGAAGTGGCATCAAGAAAAATATAATAACAAAAAATAAAAAAATAAATAATACTATTAGGTAATTTCAACAATAAATATAATGTAGATGAAATTTATTTTAAAAAACACATTGATAGAAGTAAGAATTTATTACCCCATTGAAAAACGTAATGATTATTACACCTCAGATTAGTTTGAAAATAAGAAGACATTATGAAACTATTTTTAAAATTAATTATTCATTAGATTATTAAAGATTAGAGGTTTTTTTTTTTATTTTATTTTTTTTGGTTGTTTAGAATTTGTGTTTTTGAGACCATACATTACATGCATATATCAATCGAATCAATAATTGTTGTAAATGAATATAAATAATTGGGTCCTTACTTTCATTTGTAACTAATTTTCCCTGATACTGATATTGATTGAATGGCCTTCTTCTTGACACTTGAGTCATTGATGAAATTACCTATCGAAAACGCTGTTTATTACTGTTTTTCTGTTACTTAAAAATACATTCGAATTCATTCAGATTTCGTGAATTCAATTTCAGATTTTCGATTGAAGTCACATCTTATTTTATTTACAGCAAGAAATCACATTTTCTTCTTAAACTGTGGCCTCTTTGAACGCAGTGATTTATCAAGATTGCCCTTTAATGGGAATCAAATTTTATTTGAGGAGAACAGCCATCAAACTTTTGACTGATAGTACCTACTAAGTTACTAGTGAATCAGGAAACTGGCTGTAATGATTAAATTTTCACATCATCATTTTAAGGTGATATTAATTTTTACACCTGCTTTATTAATATTCAATTTTACAGTTTTTAATTTTTTTTTTCTTAACGGAGTTTGCATCTTCAATATTCAACGCCACATCACATTGACTTCATTGTTTGGAATTTGACCTAAGAATTCCTAAAATTCATTACAGCATATGATCATAATTTTTACATATTTTATTGCGAAATAAATTTAAATGAATTAACAAAAAATATAAGTTTATCAATATAGTAGAAAGAAATCAACAGAAGATGGTGAGATTTCGTTTTACGTTTAAAATATTGGTAAAAATATCGACATTATTAAAATATAACTTAGCAGAAAAAAACTAAACAAACGCTCCTTCTTGGAATTGTTCTCAGGTAAAACATTAAACTTATAACAACATGAATTTCTTTCTGAAATTGAAAATGCCGATAAGAACCACTGAATATTTGATTTCCTAAATCTATAATGTAAAGAAGTTATTCAGACCAAGAGTAAATGTTTTATTATTTTAGGGCCTTCTCGTTAATATTTAAATAAAAAATATAAACACCAACATATTTATTATTTATTATGACTTTAAAATAAATTACAAGCATTAAATGGGTGTGTAGTGATTGTTTCTTTGACCAATCGAGACCAGTTAGAGTGGATTATTATTATTATTATCATTATTATTATTATTAATAATATATAATATATAAATGAATTGAAATAGTTTCATTCTGATTTGCCACGACTTAATGATTATTAATCATTATTTTTATTAACAGATATAATGTCAGGAATTTATTAAATAATATTATGTGTAGTAATAAGTGAAATTTCACTTTTAGTTTTTGAACAATATTAGACATATAGTATGATATACCCGTATATCATAACCTTAGGTTATGGTAAGAATAACAATATTCATTAAGTCAGTACATCAGAATGGAAATAATTTCAATTAAAATACAGAGACATTTTATATTAACCTATGTACTGTGTTGCAAATGCAACTAGTTAACGGTACATAAAAAATATTGTTGAAAAATTAAAGTATAGGCCTATGTATAACGATTTAATGATTGTATTTTCTTGATAGATTTAATGCAACAAATTTATTAAATAAAATAATATAATACTTCAGATACATTACAGTATTTATTCAATAATATTAGATATATATTAAATGCGTATATTAAAAGAACGTATATTAAACTTTTTAATTAAAATAATTTCTGGATCAAATTGCTAATAAAAATTAGTAGCACATTCTTAGCATACATTATTTTTTTAAATATAATGAAGGCACACTAATGAACTGCTTTTGTGCTTTATTATCTGGTAATTTAAGCTAATTTAAACAATAAATAATAATAACTCTAAAACTTAAGTTTGTATCATTTAAACCTGTGATAAAAATTAGCATTTTGAAACTGTAAAAAACTGTATTTCTAAGTAAAAAATTTAATAAGTTTGTTTTAACTTAAAAAATGTTAAAGACAAGCTTTTATCATCGCATTCCCTTTCATTACGTCACAGACTGTCTTAAATTTCTTTTATTGACTCGTAAACAAGGAGTCCCTTTGTAGAATAAATCTATAGATATTTTTCTCTTTGTTCGTTAACCAACGTCGGCGTACATTAAGTAAGATTGATGGAGTGGCATTGCAGTGACAGTGCCATCACTAAAAGAATTAGCGAATGTTGAATAAAACTGAGGGACCATTGTCGCATTCACATAAATCTTTTTACTTTCTAAAAAGAGAAAAGAATTCATTGGAAGTTCCTATGTTCTATTCTAAAGTAAAAAAAGATGCTTCATTGAAGATAAAAAAGTTTTTATCTTCGAATCTTTACAAAAAAAAAAAAAAATCAACTGACTTTTCTTAATTTTTACTAAGATTATTCTTTTTTTTTTACCACGCTTTTATTAACTCTCACTGTCTGGTTTCCGGGTCAAATCTTGAAATCAATTTTTAAGTCCCTTCCCATCGGTCAATCATCTAGAAATGTTTCACACTTGTTTATGGCTGATGACAATACAATAATATACTGATGTATTAATTTATTTTATATTAATATATTCCGCCAAGACAACACGTTCTTCCGTGCAACATTACTACCAGCCGCTAGGCATATATTTATAAATATACACAGTACTTCTGAATTATATATACAGTAGAGCCCCGATTATCCGCGGGAGCCGCGAAATTTTTTTTTAATTACGAATCTCAAAAAAACCAATTTGAATCCAAGCCAACAACAGGGAAAATACAATAGGCCCTACAGTGCGAAGGTCGAAAATTACAGACAGGTTTATTGTGCATCGTAATCCTATAGGCCTTCTCGGAATTTGTGGATGAGTGGCAGGCTCTTACTCTGCAGAAAGCTTTCGGCTGTTCTGTACATATTTTAAAAGTTTTACATATTATGTTTTTTGTACAATAAAACGTAGTTTTTAATGGTGAAATATGTTTTTTCGTGTTTACACGTCATTTTTAGTCTTTTTTCGGGTTATCCGCGATTTTCGTTATCCACGAAGCCCTTGCCACCAAATTCCGCGGATAATCGGGGCTCTACTGTACATAATTCTTATATACCGGGTGATCAAAAAATAACAGGAGGTGTTCGGAGCCCTGTAGCGTGTTATGTACTGGATGAAATAGAACAAAATTTGGCCACCATACACATTAAAGTATGCGGTTTCGATTTGTCAAGAAAAAAAAAATTAGTACCAAACAACGCCGATAGGGGAAATTCTGGCGCTACAAGCGCATACTGTGTGAAAAAAGAATACGTAACTGCCAATGGAAACAGTAAATAACAACACACCAAATACCAATGAAAAACGTTTATTATAGCAACCTACAAATTTGGCTCAAGGTGACCATCAGCCTGATGTTCCGCTAATTGCATGCGGTACACGAGGTTTTCGACGGTTGCTCGCAGCATATCGGCATTTATTCGTCTGACATGTAACGTTATTTGATCTTTTAAGGTAGGAATGTCAGGAACATGTCCTTGATACACAATGCTTTTCAGGTAGCCCCACAACCAGAAATCGCAAGGATTCAGATCAGGGGACCTCGGAGGCCAATTCATGGGAAATGCTCGACTAATTACTCTAGCGTCTGTGAAATGTTGACGCAGGACATCCTTCACCCGATGTCCGATGTGCGGTGGCGCACCATCTTGCATGAAAATGATAGAATCGATACAATTTCTTTGCTGCAGTTGAGGTATCACAAAGTTCTCGAGCATAGCGGCATACCTGTCGAAATTGACAGAACACTAGTCCATTTCTACCAACTTCTTCATAAAAGTACGGGCCGATGATAAAAGAAGCAGTAAACCCACACCAAACTGTGACTTTCGGCGAATGTAAGGGGATCTCTTGACCAGCATGTGGATTTGTATCAGCCCAAATACGGCAGTTGTGTGGGTTGATATCACCGTGTACATGGAAGTGAGCTTCATCGCTGCGTAATAACCGCCACGGCCACTCGTCATCCACTTGCAATCGAGCCAAAAATCTCAAAGCAAACTCTAATCGGGTATTTCTGTCCCCTGGGAGCAATTCTTGAATGGGTGTTATCTTATACGGATAAAATTTCAGGATCTTACGCAATATCTTCTGTACCATCGACAACGGGATATCTGTTTGTCGTGATATTTAACGTGCACTGCTGGTACCCTGCTTATTAGCTATCGCCTGATCCTGAACGGCAGTTGCAACTTCTTCAACTTGTTCCTGCTTGATACGTTACGTCCTCGTCCTGGTTGCACACCAAGAGTTCCTGATCTTTCAAATTTTTCAACCATTCTTCGTAAGTTAGTTATGGTCATCGGTCCTCTACGTAACTGTTTTAACCGTTGGTATTCACGAAGAGCAGCATTGGCATTTTCATCCCACTGATAAAACAGCTTGACTAATAAGGCACAATCACGTAGTGACAACGCCATCGACGGGCGACTTCTTGCGGAATCACTAGAATTCCCGCAACCCCTCCTTTTATCCTCGATATCGTGTCACAAAGTACCCGTATATGCAAATTTCATGATGCATTTTTCGACCGCAGCGCCAGAATTTCCCCTATCGACGTTGTTTAGTACTAATTTTTTTTTCTTGACAAATCGAACCGCATTTTTTAATGTGTATGGTGGCCAAATTTTGTTCTATTTCGTCCAGTACATAAAACGCTACAGGGCTCCGAACACCTCTTGTTATTTCTTGATCACCCGATATTTTAATCATTATAGAATATAGAAAGCGTGGTTTTTAAAAGTTTTTTTAATGCTTTCATTTTGTTTTTTGTTTTGTTTTGCTTTTTTTCCTTTTAATTTCACAAATTTAAATACTAATATTATTCTTATTATTATTTCTCATTTCAATTGTAATTGTATTGTAATCGTTGTATCTGTGTTATCATTTCCGGTGAACTTACATCAGAGATCAAAAGTACTTTTTTTTTCTGAAGCCAATTAGAAAAGGGAAGAATTTTGTTGAAAATAAAACCCAACGAATACTTCAATCGGCCGACAGGTAACATGGTATTTAGATCAAGTGTTTCAAAAATTTTATCTCTTTTTATCTCTTTTTATATAGATGGAAATAGATCAAGATTAACAAATTCTTACTCAGTGCTTAACAGTTAGCATAACTACCACAAAGAAACAGCTACCTACTAAACATCCATAATTGTTTGATAATTACAGCTTTTATCAAAGTTGTTCAATCTTTGAAAGGAAATATTAAAGTTAGGAATCTTTTAAGAGATTCTCTAAATCTTACACAAAAACGCTTAAAAATCTATCTCCTCTTATTTCGGGAACACTTATTTTACAGAGCTATTCACAACATTTAACGAGCTTTAAAAATGAAAACATCTAGGTAAAAATTATTATCAAAGATTGCTGTATTTAAAGCTGCAGCCTCAATAAAACTTTACTTACAGTGTTTTTTATTGATTTTTTCTCCTAAACTATGATTATAGCAAGATTTACGTTGTCACGCGTCATATCAATGCATTACAGAATATTTTCACATTATAAATAACCGTTTCGTCGTTTTATTAGATAAACTGTAGGATCTAAAAAAGAGTTTCAACTGAAAAGGTTTAAGTTCTTGTCACTTTAATTAGAATCTCAATTTCTAACCAGAGATAAGTTAGGCTTAAGAACGGATATTTTTATCGACGTATATCGTTAATTCAAAAATTATTTATTGGAGGAACTTGAAACTTTAAGCGTTAGTTTATATAATATTAACATAAACCACGCAATATTGGAGAAAAAAAAATCAGAATTTTTATTTAAGAAGCTAGAAGTCAAAAATTTCCACAATCGGCTCCGGATTCAGAAGTGTGGCAGCTCCTAAGCAGCGCTGTTTTTGCCGCCCCTGCATAAAATTCTCCCATTTACGCTGTGAAAGCACACACCCATATACGGTACCGTATATGTATATATAGCTAGCATCGGTAAAATAGAAATTCATGCCTGTCATATTTAATGATGTAATTTGTAATAAAAATAGAAAACTACAAAATGCATGCAACTTACAGTAAAGGAGCCTTCTCCGCACCTTCACTTGGGCGAAGTCATTGATGAAGTCATTGATGATGCCATCATTGTCTATTCGACGAAGCACTTCAGATTCAATACACAGCACAAATAGGAAATTTAATCTGTTATTCTCGACAGAAGAACGAAGATAACTCCTCACTCTTTCGAGCCGAAAAAGATCTTTCGGAGGAACAGTTAGTGGTTGATGTACAATGAAAAATACGTAACCCCGCTCCAATATTTAGATCGAACATACCGTTCTTTCGAAGCACACTGTATAACTGGAATATGGACAGTTCTTCACCCATTTCAATTTCGCAAGACATCAAGAATGATTTTAGAAGGCATTCGTTTATTAAAGAATCTTCAATGTCCTGTGGATAGTTTTTTTTTTCGAGATTTTAGCACATTGACTAATCATTTTTGGGTCTGTTTTATGTAGCTCTGTCAGAAACTCAAAAGGTGCAATGACCATCGCAGCCTCCTACGAGAGTACCGCCCTAGGCAGCTGCCTAGGTTGCTTAGACCTAAATACGGCACTGTACACAATACGCTACCATGATAATGAAAAACTACTGATATTAAACTTTTGACGGAAACGTTAGGCAGATGATTGGTAGAAATTTCGTCCTTAGAAGAGATTTTAAATCTCCAAAACCGCCAATACACGAATTCTGTTATCATGATAAAAAAAACATTAATTATTATATGCATAAAAGGTGAAAGCTTACTGATAGATTATTATCTTCTGCAACAACAATTTTTGGATCTTTTCATGAAGTCAGAAATTGACTGGCCAACTAAACATTTCTTCAAAATTTTTGGATAGTTTTTGTTTACATTCATCTTTCGAAGTTCTTTCGGAATTGATCGTTTGATTAACTTTCAAAGTTTTCTGGAAGGATTTTTGCATTCAAATGCTTTTTGTTTGGAAGCTAACCCAGTGACATTTTTCTGCTAGTGGTTGTTAGAGAGTCGTAAATTCTTTTACGGAGAATTACACGGTCTATTTGTCTTAGTTGTAGGCTGATGTCTGTGGCTGACGGCAGTCCATTTCTTTGTTGGTTAAGCTTTATCGTTTCCTTTATTTGCCTAAACGAGGCTGTGGTCGCGTCGAAATCACCATAAAATCTATACGTTCAATCATTTTCACAGCTTTTGCTATTTTTGATGTTGTTGATCTTGGATGTGATGGCAGACAGAAAAAATAAATTTAACAAGTCGGACGCATTCACTGCGCACGCATATACAGATTATGGAAGGCCACTTCAACGTTGATCCTCTTTACGAGTGGAGTGATCGCTTTTCATAGCAAAATGTATTATAGTAAGGACCTCACGATGGTAATAGGTTCGAATAGACTAAACCATATGTTAGATGTTTATGTTATTTCAGAAATAACATAAACGTAATGATGCAGATATGAATTTTTAAAAAAAATTATTTGTATCCTCATAAATTAACATTTTTTTATTACTTACTCTTTCACTATTTACACACGTTTTAATAATTTCTAGTTCCAACATTCCCTTGAATGAAGGAAACCTAGTTTATCAGTTGTAATTAGTACATTTTAAAATAATTCTGTCAAATCCAAGACTGGTTATTGTAAGCTATGTTAATTATTGAATTTTAGTACATTAGACCTATTAGAAGAAGGGAGGGAATTGGAACTTGAAAATAAAATACTATGTAATTTGTCCTGGGGATTCCCAATAAATATGAAAGTTTGGACGCGTTGGGTTTAAATTTCCGAAATTTTGCTTCATATTGTTTTAAGAATTTAGTTTTAAGGCCACTTCAACTTTCCAGTGAAACTATCAGACCAATGGCAATTTGCTTCCAAAATGTTTACGTACGAAAATTGCTATTCAGATATTATTTACAGCATGTTCTGGTTTGGACAGTTTTATTAAGCAAGAGTTTGCCTGTGTGATACCGGAGTGCGATGCCAAAGAAATTTGTAATGGAGTTGCAGAGATTATTCGAAGAGAGACCTGGCAAATACGTCAGTTCCTTAACAGACTATCAGTG
The DNA here is from genome assembly GCA_023159025.1 of Thereuonema tuberculata. Taxonomy (NCBI): domain Eukaryota; kingdom Metazoa; phylum Arthropoda; class Chilopoda; order Scutigeromorpha; family Scutigeridae; genus Thereuonema; species Thereuonema tuberculata. The sequence continues at coordinate 152,204,318 of JAFIDM010009631.1, forward strand.
AAATGTAGAATGATCCTTATAGAGCTGAACGAGGAATGATTATCAGTGTGAGGAAGGCCGAGATCAACATCTCAACAACTGCAGGCATTGTTTACTTCCGTAGGCTTTCGTGGCGAAAGTTTGGTTTGTATGGTCCGAAGAGGAACACATCCAACGTGCCGGAAGGGGATAACACAAGCAATTGACAGTTAAAGTGAACGACGTCAGACAGATGGTGTCCAGGCAGATTCAATCGACGCCGAATTTAAATATGTTTTTTTGTCCGGCTAGCATAGATTGCTTGTATATATATCTCCTGTGATCTGATGGAGCCGATGACGGACCGAATACAAGAGGTTATCATAGTGAAAGGTGGCACCTATCGCTAATAAGTCCATGACGCTAAGTTTCAACTCAGAGTCTGTTGAATGATCAAAATCTTCGTGTTTTTGTCTGATACGTTATGAATTACTCGATTACTAAAGTTTCGAGAGTTCGTAAATTATTATGAGTGAATGACGAGAACTTCCGAGATGCAAGAAATGAATTCACTGAAATTTGACAATCAGAAATTTTCCAATTACTCATATTATATAAACATTTTTTATGCAATTCTTGTTTTGTAGAAAAATATAATTGCAATTATTTCTTGAATTTTCAGTGTAGAAATTATCAACCTCTTCCTGTTTTAGTAATTCTAACAATAGGAGTAAATGCATAACGACACTAGTTCTTCTAAGGATAGAATACTTATATGAAAGTAATCAGTAATCATAGTAAAAGATATTTTATACACAACCAATAAATGACCGTCAATTTTATTATTAATTAACCAGTAAATTGAAGAGTTAATTGAAAAAGGTCATGTCTACAGCTGATTTTATAAATTATCTATTACATAATCATAATCACATAATCGTAAAATTTGAAAAGTACTTATTATCTTTACTTTATTCGTGTTAATGTTAATTCAAACTATTTGACAATTATTATGCATTAGTTCGAAAACGACCAATAAACCCATCTCTTGATAGGACGCTGCTTCGAAGACAACCAAATACTAGGTACACACATTTCTTAATTTGAACAAATATTTTTCGTTTTCGTGTGACTTTTTTTGCTTATGAATTCTTTCTTATGCCTTTAGACTACAAAATTTTATTTGATTTGCCAGTGGAAATGAAAAATGTTATAGCAGATTCGTAAAAGTCAAGAAAAGTGTAAAAAGAAAAAGAAATCAAAAGACATAGTGAGGGAATGCCAAGAATCGTACTGGGATTTTATGTTCTGGAAACTTAGAAACCAGAAAGAATTCTTCGATAAAAAAAAAAGGATGGGGGAAGAGAAATCGAAAGGGAATATTTCTATTTCTTTCAGTCAGAAGAATAAAAAATCCTGACAGAAAGCGAATCCGGAGAGAATTTTTCATGTTAAAGCAAAAAACATGAGAATCAAAATATTCAGTGAAATTCAAAAGGAGAAACGATATTGAAAAGGAATTGCTATTTGATGATTATTTTTTTTTTCATTAAGGAAAGAACAGAAAGTTTAACTCAATAGTAGGGAATGTTATTTTTACTTGATGAATAATTTCTTGAGGTTTTTTTACTTTTATACAATCAATTTTATTTTTATAATTTTTATTTTTATTTTATAACTTAAACAATTTGGAAAGAATATTTTATCTATTAACTGAATTACTAATAATTTATAATTGTTCCTAATAACAGATATTGAAAATAGATGCACTGAATTAGTTTAATTGCTATTTGTGATTTTGTTTTCTTGAAAGCTTAGAAAATAGTTTGAATAATAATAGTAATGTGGACGTAGGGCATTAATATTGTCCTACTGATTCAACTTTACATTTACTTACCTAGAACTGAATACTTTTGGAAAATAATTATATTTAAGAGTTAGTTTTTAATTCTTCATTAGTTCTTACTTTGTGTTTTCGTGATGCGTAATTTGGGATGCTTATCCTAGAAACAGGATGTCATTAATGAATTTTCCGTTATCGAAAAAAATTAATTTCATTTCCTTAGAGCTTTGAAGTGAAATGTTTGAATTAAGAATCTTTTGCATTTAATTTAGCTTTGAAGCATATGTGTTACTCACACTTGTAATATAAAAGAAATCAGTCGCTTTAGTTATAAGAAGAATTTCATAAATTCCCTGTTAGACATTAATTGATGAGATTCTTTACAAAACTATTTTACATTTTAGCTTCATTAATTTTCGTTGATAGTGTTCAATTAACAGTGTATGAATACATGAGCCCTCATCTTTCACAAGAAAATCCCTGTTAAGCAATCTTGCCACAAACCGTGTCGGACTAGGAAACCTGTCTTATCGGCAAGAAAAATGCATTATTCTCGCACCTCGGCGCTAATAACCGTCTAGTATGAGTAACTAGAACTTAGAAATGCTTTCTTTTTCTTATTTTTAAAATGTGCTCCACTCAGTTACTTATTGGCGTCGCTCCAAATGAAGGTGTAGCTGCCAAGGTGCAATAGGCCCCCTGCTTCCGGTGATTAATGGGAGATGACGAGCTATCGTTTCGCTACCTCAACAACATCCCACCTCTTTAATTAAGAATCCCTCACAGTGTGGCGCTGCACGCAATATCACCGCTGGCTCATTCCCGATGAATGCCAACAGCGTAGGACTCAAGAAGTGTGCTTAGAAAAGAATGGTATCTAATCCCAAGGATATCACTGCGAGATAGGCTCCAAATTGGGATTTTATCCATTCATCTTATTCGTTCCGTGTCTCATTGACTCAAGCTATAAGTAGAAATCGAGAAATCACCCAAATAACAAATACATTTTTATCATCTTAGAATTTAGATCTACTCTATATTAGTCTTATTTCAACGTTGAATTAAGTTGCCAATTAGTCCTCTGTGTTTTACTGCAATGTTCATCGCTTATTCGACATCAAGAGAAAACAACCCCAGCTGGCTTTCTTGAAGGTTGCAAAAACCATTTCTTACACTGATTGAGAGTTTCATATTCTTTATTACGATGTTTACAGTAATAAAAGACATCCAATCCAAGACCTTCGTCATCGTAATGTTTATTTAGAAGAACTAACCAACTTTGTTCGTAAGTAAGAAATAGAATAGAAACAGATTACGTATTTTCTGTTTCAGCAATTTTCATCTCTTCCTGTTACATGCCAAAGAATCAATTATCTCTTTTAAACTAGTTTAGAATTATATACAAATATATTGTGACTATAAAATATAAGAAGTAATTGATAAATTGGCATTATTAGCAATTATGTAAATTAACTACATTGCTGAATCCTAATTGCTTTTTCAAAAGACTTTTCCATTAACACTTAAATTTGAGACTTAAAGTTTCTATGTAACTAAATAAAACGTTAATAAATATACATATTTATTATTATGATGTAATGTATTGTACAGAAATGATAGAATAGCGTTTACTATCCAGAATTTATTCTCCGAACAAACTTATAACTAGTCTAAAAATTTGTTAAAAAGTTGATTTACTTGCGAGGTATGAAAAATATTCACGGATGATGAAGATAACAGTCTGATGAAGCAACAATTACAATAACAACGCTTTAATAACAAATGTAGTAGCCAATTTGTACAGGAAAATGATAATAAGATAGAACCACCTCATTTCTCGAAATCATTTATAACAACTAGATATTTTCTTTAATTTTGGAAGTAAATGTTTTAGATAAAACATAGAACAAAAAATATGTTACAAATAATAAAGGAATTAAAATAATACTTATAATTAATAATAATAATGGCCGCGCGGTTGGCGATGTCACTAAGACACTGGCCTCTCACCTCTAAGTACCGGGTTCGGTTCTCATGTGGGTTTCGTTGATGGTAGCGATCCGCGCTAGGCAGGTTTTCCCGCGGTTCTGCCATTTCTCCTGCATTTTTCACATCATCCTTTCTCAGTCTTTCTCTCCGTCTGTCCTTCTTTCCGTGGGATAGTACAACATATCTTTCAGGTCGACGTGCTCGGCTGTCAAGCCACCCACATTCACAAGTAATCTAATCTAATAATAATAATAAATCATTGAAATAAATATGAATACAGTAAAACCTCGTTAAGTCGTCACTCAAGGGACCGAACATTTTTGACGACTTAAGCGGAGTGACGATTTAAGCGGAGTGGGCATTTTTGAAAAAAAAAAAACCACACTGAAATACAATATTTTTATGAATTGCTGTAGGATTCGGTGAGAAAAACAAGATTTTCAGAAATCAATACATGCAAATGAAAGAGTGGAAAATAAAAAACAAAACAAAACAGATTTATACTTACCACATTTTATTTTCTTTTATTGGCATTAAAATAATCCAACAGTGTTGATTGATGAAGGTGCTGATTACTGGTAACAATTCGAAACACTTTGTAATGAAATGGAACTCCAACTTTTGTGTACATAGTTAATCGTATCAAAAACCGAAACTTCTAGCTTTTCGTTCCTATCCAAGGCTTTTATCATGTCCTTTACAAGCATTTTTTTGTACTTTCGTTTAAAGTCAAGAATTATCCCTTGATCTAAAGGCTGAAGAAGTGCAGTTACATTTTGAGGAAGACAAACAATTTCGATCGCTTTTAAATTTTCGGGGCTTACTTGCTATGAAATAAAAATCACACTCAATAGCGGTCAAGAAAAACGTCTACTCTGCCAGAAATGTGTTATTTCCCAAGTGAATTTCCCACGTGAAAATTCCTCGTAAAGGCTAGGCTTTCTTAGAGTGAAGGGTCCGGGCTGAAAAGATAGCAGGCAAAATTGAGAATAAAGATGCTTTTCGCAATTTTTGAGGGTGACCAGTTATCCGGAGTAGAATTAAATTTGGTGACTAGTAAAAGAGGGTTATTTTACATTATTGTCTATGAGACCTTGTCGGGACCAAAGGAAAACGACGACTTAAGCGGATTGACGACTTATCCGGGTGACGACTTAACGAGGTTTTACTGTATTTGAAATTACACATCTAAATGCAAAAATCGCGGCAAAATTATCTATTATACGAGACCTGATTAGTTTGAATAACTTCGCTTCCGTTACCTGTTTCAAGTATATTAAATGCTTATTTAGAAGTCAATCTAAAATATATTTTATTGAAATAATTATCCGATTTCGACGGCAGCAGGATAATTGTTTACAACTTTTACTGACTGAATTAACGAGAAACTCTCAACTTAAATGTATATAAGCGTAACAAAAGTTACTATATACGGAAGAGTAATTTAAATGTGAGTTAAATTTCTGTTTCTAAACTTAGAATCAATAAAGAGTTCTTGTGATCCATAATAATTCTGATTAAAGAAAATAAAGGTGTTGAGAAGACAGAACAGAATGGTTCAAATTAGGTTAGGAGAAAAAAATATGAATTATTAATGTGAAACATCAGTCTCAACAACCGTAGTGAATAATTTCCCATTTGGAAATTACGAAATAAAAAAGTTAGTTTCTTTTTGTAGACATTTTAAACCAAGATTTTAGGTATAAGCAAAGGGTCATTGTTTGCCAAAAGCCATTTAAATTTTGAGTAAGATTTTCAAAGTTCATATACAAATAAAGTACAAATAAAAGAAGGCTAAAACTTCTTTATGTTAATAATGAAAGAGAATTGTTTATTAAATCTTATCCTTTACCTTATAATAGTTTATAAATTATGAAATAAGTTTCAGAAATTAATGCATTTAAATGTGTGCGGTAGCCCCGGTTGAAGAGAGACTAATATGCTCGAAACAGCTGTCCTGGCGTCTCGGCTTGTTTCCAAGGCTTCCTTATGTCATAATTTAAGGTTCAGTGTCTTTTCGTATTCATTATAAAATCATTAAATTTCGAATTTTGTTCTAATAGTAAATTACAGGCTTCAAAATGCCAAAAAAGATGGAAAGTAATTGTTGCTCTTAACGCACTCAAGTTAGTCATTATGTTACAATTTAAAACGGAACGGCGATTGTTAATTTTGTTTAAGTGAAGTTCATTCTTTCTCGCATTTGTAAACTATGTGATCTGGGCTCTAGATGCAAAATCTAAAGATCTAATATCAGGCTCACATCTTTGTTGTTTAATTTTCTTCAATAGAATAGAAAAATAAACTGCTATAAGATCTCGTTACAAGAAACGAACTTTTGTAAAGAATTGACAACTAACTGCAAGTTAGAATTTTAAGGTATTTCTCTTCACGATTCCTGCTTCATGGACGAAAATGTGCCACATTGAAACCAAGGTCAAAATATTGCTACTTCGTTGCTCTATTCTTCGTTGCTATGGAATTTCTTATCCCATTATTACATCGATTTTAATTTGGGAAGGAGCTTGATTACTTATTCCAGTAAGCTTAGAATAATAAGTAAAACTTACATCAGGGTTTTTTTGTAGCATGTTTAGCAATTTAACCTTATGTTCCTTTATAATGTTTCTAGTTTATTTTGGGTTTTGATATTTTGCTTGTCGTTGCCACATCAAATATCTATCCTAAGAATTTCAATTTAATAACTATAATTCCACATAATATCGTACGCTAATTGAGGAAGTCAGTCTGATCAGATTCACTAATACTTGGCGAGTCTACCGCCAAATATAATTTGGGGGAAGCTTCTTCCTCTGCTCAGAATGTGGACACAACATGGAAATTGAATCATTGAATTACGAATTGTTTTCATTGGATTGTGTTTTTTCTCGTAGAACCAATTCTGTGATTTTTTTCAATATGGTAGAGTGTCGAAAAATCGGTCATTTCCTTATAATTTCGGAGTTTATCGCAAAGAGTCCAATGTTTAAAAGCATAGATCTTAAGAACTCCACTTCTATTAAATTCAATTATAACATTCACTTTCATGAATTTATTTATTCAATTCTTTGAAATTTTATTACAGAGGCTTATCAAAACGCCTTCAAATATGTGGAATATTGAATTTTTCTCTAATTTCTTTTAAGGAATGTCAATGTAACCGTGGAAGATTTCTTAGTTTTAAATAAAAGATTCAGTTCAATTCCTGATAAGCATTTTTATTTTTTTTTAGTTACGCTATATCAAGACTATTCTTTCTTTGTATTGAATTTTCCAACTTTCGCTTCTGATTTTACTCATTTTGTTGCTCACCGTCCAGCAGTTCATTACTAAACCATGAGTATTGAACTGCGACGTTCATTCAAAAAAATTCTATTTCTGATCTCGTAACTTCAGTAGATCTCTCATTCATTTCAGATTCATTTCGACGTGAACTATCTCACAAGTTCTTTCACACATTTTTCACATATGTTTCACACACTGTTTCATTAAAAAGTTAAAGGTTAAAATGTGTCAGTTAATGCCAATAAAAAACTAATTTGGAAACCTTAACAAAAACCCGAAAGCATAAATAAAAGGAGACCATAATTGAATAGCGTCACAGAAGGTCAGATGATAAGCCAGAGGTTATATTAATTCCCGATTCAAAGATTCTAATCGTCATGTAGGTTGTATTGACTTATCGAGAGCCATAAACTGTAAATACCTGGTTCTCAAAGAAATAACGGAATAGCTCCAACTAGCAATCTGTTCTCTGAAGAACGTTTTTTAGTTTAAATTAAGACTTATTAACCTGAGGGCGAATATTTAAGTGTTTAATATTTGTATTTCTAAATGTTTTATAGTATGTGCTTCATGGCCCAATCTGGATTAAGACTTTAATATGTTAAACCATATTATCATGACTGTTTTTTGTGTTCTCCAATTTCATGTCATTTCACTACTGATATTTCATCATCAGTCATAACTTTCATTTATAATCCCAATAATAAAGAGAAGGTAGCTCCTTATTTAAATTTTCTAAAACTTACGAAGGTAAATACGGTTATCCTAATTGATCGGTAAGATTATTTGCCTAGTTCTAATACCTCGTTAATTATATTACTTTATAGAAAAAAAAAATAAAGTAAAAATTATTTATCATTCAAATCTAAATGAAATAAATTTATCCAAATTTATCCATCTACAGAAAAAAATAGTAGAAAAATAGAAAAAAAAAGTCAAATTACAAGGCCTGAGAAGAATGGAAGAAAAAGAAGCTGAAAGAGATGTGATTAAGAATTATTGGATTTTAGCTTATGTTACTTCAGAACATCATCCGTAAATAGCTTTGTGAAATGACTTCTTATTAGAACAATCATTTCCGTTGTCGCTTTGAGAGCCTTCGATAATTAGGTAAACCTGAAACACAATAAATTAACTTTAATTTTCTTGTAGGTGGGGGGGGGGGGGCAAAATATAATTGCAAAGTCTTATATTCTTGAACCTAGGGAGGAAAGTAAATTAAAGTAATATTTCATGTCAGAACCAATAACCAGTTTTCTTTTTCATTCTTCTTTTTTTATTGAATTAATCAAGTTCCAAAGTTCCGCTGCATTCAATTTGCCAACAAAAGAAGTAAATTTAAGTGACAAAAAGAATGAAATTTGGGGAAAAAATATTTAAAAAAATGTCTTTTAGTCAATAATTCTAGTAAGTTGTGTTCCTTTTACATTTATTTTCGTGCAATTTCCGCCAAAACGATTCAACACGTAGAAATTAAATTAATCTACATTAACTGTTTCTTACGGTTATTTCAGTTGAGAAGAGATTATAACTCTGATTAAGTAACGATAAGTTCTACTCCAAGAAGATATACAATTCCTAATATACTTTTAAAATTTGAATCTTACCAAAAAAAAAAATTAACATGAAAAAATTTTGTAGATTTAATAAATTAAACAGGAGAAGCTTTCGTTAATTTAAATTATAATTGTAGTTGTAACTTTGAAATAATAAAGGCTCTAATTGCCAAAATACTGAAAATAAGTTTCTTGATGTAACATGTTCTAATCTCCAACTCTAAAGAAATATACAAAGTTCCGTAGACAAAGTTGCAAACTTGCAAAAGCAGAGGACAAATAGCATTTGGTGGAAGTGTCATTGCTGTCCTTTGAATTTCATATGTGTAAAGCAGCGACTCTCAAAGGATGTGCCGCAAGAAAAAACAACAAAGAATATATGATTAAAACGGGGAAATAAGAGGAAATTAATTAGCTATTAAATATTTTCAAGAACGTTATTTATTAACACAAGAGAAACAAGTAATTGTAAGTAATACAAACTGGAATGGTTAAAATTAATGAGTCAATAATTGCATCATTTTTATATTTCAATGAGCAAATGGGTATATAATCAAATATAGTTCATGTGCAAATTTTACTAGTGTTTTTCCTAGGATTCTATTGTACGCAGCAAAGCAACGAAAAAATTTGAGTTCCGTACGGTATTAGAAGTAATGTTTAATGTGCCGCCGGATTTTTTTATAATATAAGTATAATATATAATTATATATAAATGTGCCCTAAAGCAAAAAAAAAATATTGAGAAACACTGATGTAAAGTAATAAAAACATTTCATTCCCTCATGATTTCAATTACTCTTCCAGCTAAGGTAAAAAACTTCAAATGTTTTCAGAAAACATTAAATTCCAATACGTTAAGCCAGAAATTTTGCAACGACTCTTTTAATTTCTTTTCCTAAACCTAGATTGAAAAAGATATCGTGGACGAACTTATTTTAAAATCATAACAATTACGGTTAAAGTAGTACGGTTTACAAAGCAAATAATTCCTCTTTATTTTTCTTTAAAACGATTGATAAGATCGATTTAAAGATAGCTTATTGCATAAATACATAAATTGAAAGGAATTAAGGCTTATTAAGAAATATTACTCAATATAGAATACTTTCCATAACAACAAGTACTTCTTTATTCTTGATATTAAGAGGAGCCAGTCAGGCATACAAACACTAAAGCAGACACAAGGTCTTCCTTCACATTCAAAATGTCATTTGGCAGCTAAACCTCTGTTCTGTATTCACAGTTATATTCAGTTTATATCTAAAAACATCCGAGAAAGTTTCACTTTTTCACAAGTTAAAAAAAAAATATGGAGACTTCTGAAACGCCATTCAACTATCAGTTGTTTTAAATAGTTGATTTTCTGTAGAGCAGTGTCCTCAGTGATGCTGAAAGAAACAGGTGCTTGGCTTTATATATATGAAGTACTAATTTGTTAGTACAATGCGTTTTTAAATACCGATATTAATTATTATTAATTACCCGAGTTATTATGATTGCCAAAAATAAGAATATATATTAATTTTACAATAAACAACTTTGACTAAGTTACTTAAGAGTTAGAATGCAAACAAATTCCAATACATACACTTAATTTCTTTCGAACCATGAACTGAGGCTTTATTAATATATCTGAGTAAAGGAAATTTGAAAATCAATTGAGGAAAAAGCTAATGGAAATTTTGAACATAGATAGGAAAATATTTCGGGAATTGTTAGTAATTGTTACTAATTCTTTTTCAAATGCACTGCTGATTAAAAGCTATTGCAAAAGGAATCACATTAAAAGCTTGTTTAGTCTTCAAGATATCCAAATCAAAATCTGATCCAAAATACAAAGGAACATAAGCATTTCATTATTATAGATAGGTTCTTTGAATAGCCTTTCACTAATAGTTTACTTAAAAAAGTAATTGTGTCTTGTTTTTAAGAAAATTAGTATTAATTTTACTACTCATAGATTTAAAAAAAATATATATTAATTATTGTATTGTTCTTTGCAAACGATACTTCAGTAGAAAAAAATTTCCTTTTTCAAAAGGAAATGGTTGCCAAAGGGTGAAGATAAAGGTTCTATACTGCATGATCGTTGCTCTTAAGGAGCAATAAAGAATAGTTTCATTAAGTTGTGCTTTTATCAAGTCGTGTCAATAAGTCATAAAACGAGAACGCTGCTAGAATCTAGACGAACTGTCAATGTTAGATACCGATGCGATAAGACTATCATAGAGTAGATTTCATGTTAAGATTAGTTTAAAGATCTGCTTTGACTGCTTCTTGTTTTATTTTAGCATCATAAAAGATCACATTGGGCTAATACATTTTTTTTTTTTTTTTTTAGAAATTGGTATTTTTTCTTCATATTTATAAAATCACTCAAGGAATTTCAATTTACGAAAAAAAAGCTATCTAATACTGAATGAAGTAATAAATGTCCTTTTTTTTTGTTTATCAAAAAAAAACTGCAAATTTTAAGAGACGTACATTATTTGTTTTAAGAAAAGAAATCGATTCATCAAATATATCTTTTGAAACACAATCTTAAGGGTATTTATCCAATAACTTAAAATTTACATTTCTATCAAATGTACAAAAGAGCATTATTGCTTTCGGTATAACTTAGCACTTTAAATGTTATACACAATAATAATAGAAACTTACTATGAAACAGTATTAAATTTCATATTAAAACAATGCTGCCCTAAATCTTAAGAGAAAATAAAAGTTGAGTTTCGATATTTTAATAATGAGGTTCACGAATTAATTTTAGGTAGACATATGATTCTCTTAAAAAAATTAACAGTAGGCCTATCGTAAAATCACTGAAAAGCTTGCTGTGCCTCTTCAGCAGTCATCGTAAACATCGTTCTATTCAGGATAATATTAGAGAATAAAGCCATAAGAAAAAAATTAATATTTAGTGCAGTCATGGTAGTAAAAAATTTAATTCAGAATTTTCATGAATTATTATTATTATTATTTTTATTAATTAATTATTATTATTTTACATATTACTATTATTATGAATAAATAAAATTACTTTTTTTTTATTGGCAGGAAGTTCATATTAAATTATTGTTATTTTTTAAATTCTTCTCTTGTCTTTTTACATACGAATTTGTTTGAAGGTTAATTTATTTTTTTTAATATGTTAAATGAATGAGAGTAAAAAAAAAATATTATCTGCAACAAATTTCTTTTAGTTTCTTTTATTTTGTAATAATTTTATCTGTTGTTATTTTTTTTTTTTAATTTAGTCTCCGCGTCACCAAGCAAGAACAACAAAGTAAATATTGGTCAATGTTCCGAGCTCCATTTATGACAAAACAGTATAATTATTTCATCTATGTTATTTACTTAATTACTTCACATATGTTAATGTTTCTGTTTAAAGCATTTTTTTTCACAGAAATGTGACTTTCGACGATAAAAATAATTGCCACCAATTCAAATGTAACGTTGTAATTGATCGGTGAGGTTATGTCCAAATAGACCAAACCTTTATTCATGTGCTAACTCACTATATCAGACGATCATTTGCATTTGAAGAAATGTGGATTAAATCTCATCCACCAAAAATCTTTTAAAAAAAAATCTTTAAGATTTCAATTATGAAATACAATACTTAATAGAAAGCCGATTACTTAAAGTAAAGGCTCTTTGAATCCTTTGTAGTTAGTATTTTTTTACAGACTCATCTTTTTCAAAACGTTATCAATAAAATAGTAATGATTATTCCAAAACTCCAATCAAATGAAACATCAAACGTCAAATTCTTCAACATAAACACCAAACTATAATATCACGGATATTTCGTTCCTTTTATCAAGAAACTTTATCAAGGAAAACATTCAAAAGAAAAGAAACCATCTTTCTTTTCTAAACTATCAACAATAAACT